>SKCR01033653.1:0-545694 GCA_019454045.1 Zanthoxylum bungeanum | reverse complement strand
TTTATCCATAAACTAGAGATGTTAAGGTTCAACATATTCAACCACCAAAGAATTCTGCATTATGTACGCATAAGATGTTGTGAATCTTGCCAGTCACGAGACCAGTTGGGTGATAGATAGTGGCGCCTCCATACACGCCACATCTCGTAGAGACTTCTTTCATCTTACACACCAGGAGACTATAGTGCTGTTAGGATGGGGAATGACGGCCGGTCCAAAGCCGTCGGTATTGGAGACATCTGTCTTGAAACAGAGAACGAGACGATGCTAGTGTTGAAGGGAGTCAAGCACATCCCAGATATCCGGTTAAATCTGATCTCAACAGGCAAGCTGAATGATGAAGGTTTCTGCAGCACCTTTAGTGACGGCACCTGAAAGCTTACTAAAGGATCAATGGTGGTGGCACGATGTAAGAAAAATTCAATTCTGTATTTGATGCATGCTAAGCTTTCCAATAGTAGCATAAATATAGTCAACAGTAATGAGGCAGCCGAGCTATGGCATAAAAAGCTCGGTTACATGAGTCAAACGAGGATAGAGATATTACGCAGGCAGAATGTTCTTCTCGAATTGAATAACTCACACTTACGGAAGTGTGAACACTACATGGCTGGAAAGCATAATAGAGTGTCCTTCCAGAGCTCCTCGCCTCAGCGGAAACCGGAGGTACTTGACCTTATACATTCAAATGTATGCGGTCCGATGCAGACATGAACACTTGGTGGGTCACTTTATTTTGTGACATTCATAGATGATCATTCAAGGAGGATCTGGGCATATACCTTGAAGAGAAAAGATCAAATGCTGGGAGTGTTCAAGGAGTTTCATGCCCTGGTGGAGAGAGAAACCGGCAAGAAACTCAAATGCATCAGAACAGACAATGGTGGAGAATACAGAGGTCTGTTTGATCAGTACTGCAAGACGCAAGGAATCCGACATCAATTGACACCTCCAAAGACACCTCAGCTGAATGGCCTAGCTGAGAGGATGAACAGAACCTTGTGCGAAAGGGTCAGAAGCTTGCTGTCACAAGCCAAGCTGCCAAAGACATTTTGGGGGGAGACACTCAACACAACAGTACATGTTTTGAACATGTCCCTAGCGGTCGCATTTAAAGGTAATGTTCCTAACCAAGTTTGGACATGTAAAGAAGTGTCATACGAACACTTGCATGTCTTTGGGTGCAAAACATTTGTACACATCCCAAAGAACGAGAGATCCAAGCTTGATACAAAGACGCGACAATGTGCCTTTATAGGCTATGGTCAGGATGATTTCGGCTACAAATTGTATGATCCTGTGGAGAAGAAGATTGTCAGAAGCCGAGATGTTGTCTTTGTTGAAGATCAGGCCATAGAAGATATCAGAAAGGAGATGAAGACAATGCCCCAGCAATACAGAGATGTGAATCCAGAACCTCATACACCGGTGCCGGTACAAGTTGAAAATGAGGTTCCCAAACATGAGGGTACATGTGATGAAGCTCCCAGAGATGACAATCATGATCAACAACCAGTACCAGAAGCTACACCAATAGTTCCACAGAGAAGGTCTGACAGAGAAAGACGACCTTCAACTAGATACTCTACATATGAGTATGTGATGCTTACTGACGGGGGGAGAACCCGAGAGCTACCAGGAGGCTGTGGAAACAGAGGACAAAGAGTAACGGACAAGCTTCTTTGCCAACATAAAAGTGGGAGGAAGCCATGAAAGATGAGATGAAATCTTTGCATGACAATCACACTTTTGAGTTGGTGAAATTGCCAAGAGGTAAAAGGGCTTTGAATAACAAATGGGTGTACAGAGTGAAGCAATAAGATCATACTTCACAACCCCGATACAAAGCCAGACTAGTCGTCAAATGATTCAATCAGAGGAAAGACATTGACTTTGATGAAATCTTCTCTCCAGTTGTGAAGATGTCATCCATCAGAGTGGTACTCAACTTAGTAGCAAGCCTCGACCTAGAAGTTGAGCATATGGGTGTCAAGACCGCCAGTGTTGTTAGAGGCGACCTGAGGCGCGCCTTGATGCGAGAGGCGCCTGAGGCGCAGGCCTGTGCGCATCAACCATGCTGAGGCGAGTCGATTCCACTGATGCGCGGCGAGGCGACGTGAAGCGGAATAGGCGACCTGAGGCGAGAAGCGGCAGAGGCGTGCGCCTAATGGAAATTTAAAATATTATAAAAGGAAATTCGAAAACCCTAATTCCTTAACCCACCATCAACATCAACGATTCCAAAAACATAAACCCTAATTTCAGCCTCCACTGCCGCCGAATCCGACGCCGACGACTCCACCGCCGACGACGCCACCGACTCATAGCTTGTGAGGTAGTCTTCTAGCTTTTTTGTTCCCTGTTCGACAGTGTCACAGTTCAGCAATTGTTTGTTTTTTTTTTTTTTTTGTTGATTCTTCTATTCTTCTTTCTTGATTCTTCTATTCTTCTTTCTTGATTTTTTCGTTATCTTCTGTTATTCTTTCTCAATTCTTCTGTTCTTTCGTTCCTCTGATCTGACATTCTGACCTCTGTTTTTTTTTCTTTCTATCTATTGTTGCCGATTGCCTACTTCAAATGGGAGACATAAAACACAATATTATGTTTTTGGAATTGAATGTACTGCTTTTATAATATTTGTAGAATTGAATGTACTGCTTTTATATTTTTTTTCTGTCTATTACTCTATTTGCCGATTGTCTATTACTGCAAAAAAGTTATAGTTTTAAACTTTTAGTGTGATTTTTATATACCATAGATCCATCATCCATGTCAAGAATTCAATATTACGAGTTGAATATTTATGTTTTGTACAGAATGGAATCTGGAAATTCATGTAAAAGTAGTAGAAAAACCGATCCCGCTTGGAAATATTCACAGATGATTGATCATTCGAATAGGAACAATTTGAAGTGTAATTTTTGTGAAAGATTGGTGAAAGGGGGGGTCAATAGGATGAAACAACATCTCGCTGGAGGTTATAGAAATGTGACCAAATGTGTTAGATGTCCTCCTCATGTTAGTGAGGAGATTAAAGATTATTTTCTTAAAAAATCTCAAGATAAGGAAGAAAGTACTATGAATCTGAATCCACATTTTGATGATATTGGTGCTTATGATGATGATGATGAGGAGGAGATTGCGTCTCTAACTCGAAAAAAGCCAAAACAAAAGGGACCAATGCATTTGTATTTTACTCCTGATGCTGAGAAGGTTGTCAAGGATCGGAAAGAGGGAAAGTTGAAGCAATTGACAATAAATGAATCATGCAAAAAAGAGTTGAGGAATAGAGCGTGTAGAGACCTAGCTAGATGGTTCTATGATGCTGGGATACCATTTAATGCAGTTAAATTGGATAGTTTTGCAGCAGTAATTGAATCAGTTGGGCAATTTGGGCCTGGTATGAAACCACCTAGCTATCATGAGGTCCGAGTTCCATTGTTGGCAAATGAAGTTCATAACACCAAAGAATTGATGAATGTACATAAAGAAGAATGGGCAAAATATGGATGTTCAATTATATCGGATGGATGGCGTGATTCAGTGGTTAATAAGGATATTATAAATTTTTTAGTCAATTCTCCGAGGGGTTCTGTGTTTATCAAATCTATTGATGCTTCAAACTTTGTGAAAACTGGAGACACTTTGTATAAGATGCTTGATGAAATTGTTGAAGAAATTGGAGAACAAAATGTTGTACAAGTAGTGACCGATAATGCATCAAATTATGTAGCAGCAGGTATTATTTGATAAATATCTACAGATTGATTTATTTATTGTTGATATAGTAATAGTATACTAACATAGTGTAATGAAATATGAATTTTGTAGGGAGATTGTTGGAAGCAAAGAGACGACATTTGTATTGGTCACCATGTACTGCTCATTGTCTTGATTTGATACTTGAAGATATTGGGAAGATCCGTTTAATACATGGAACATTGAAAAAGGCCGTGTCTGTGACCGGTTATATTTATAGTCGAACGAGTGTGGTAAATTTAATGAGAAAATTTACAGATAAAGAATTGTTTAGGCCTGCAGTGACCAGATTTGCTACTGCCTATATCACACTCCGATCCATTCATGGCCAACAAAATAATTTGAGAAATATGTTCACTTCAGATGAATGGCATAGTAGTAAATGGTCTAAGGAGGAAGGAGGGAAAAGAGCAGCACAAATCGTGTTGATGCCAAACTTTTGGAAGAATATTGTGTATATTCTAAAATTATCGGGCCCTCTTGTTAGTGTACTTCGAATGGTTGATGGTGAGAAGAAGCCTCCTATGGGTTATATTTATGAGGCTATGGATAGGGCCAAAGAAACTATTACCAAGTCTTTTAATGAGAGAGAAGAAAAATATGCTTCTGTTTTCACCATCATTGATCAAAGGTGGAATTGCCAACTTCATCGGCCTTTGCATGCAGCTGGATATTACTTGAACCCTGAATTTTTCTATTCAAATCCAAACATTGATTCAGATGAAGAAGTCGTGCAAGGTTTGTATGATTGCATTGGGAGGCTTGTACCCGATATTGATATACAAGACAAGATTGATAATGAGTTGCCAAAATATAGAATTGGTCACGGTACGCTAGGGGGACCTATTGCAATCAGACAAAGAAATAAGAAATCTCTTGGTAAATTATTTAATCACAATAATTTTTAAATTATATTATGTAAAAATATTTTATTAATTTCATATTCTTTGTATTAATAGCTGAGTGGTGGACGTCGTATGGAGCTTCCACTCCAAATTTACAGAAATTTGCCATAAAAGTCTTGAGTCTAACATGCAGTGCCACAGGTTGTGAAAGGAATTGGAGTGTATTTCAGCAGGTAATTTTTTAATTAATCAAATTTTTGTAAATTGTAAATAAAATATAATTTCTTGTATACTTATAATTATTTATTTGTTGCTTTGATAGCTTCATAACAAAAGGAGAAATAGGCTTGCTCAACAGCGTTTGAATGATTTGGTTTTTGTGAAATATAACCGAGCATTGAGACGGCGTTATGATATGCGAGATACTCTTAATCCAATCTTATTGGACGATATTGATGATTGCAACGAGTGGTTGACTGGGAGATTAGATGGTGATTCTGATATGGATGATGATTTGGTTTTTGATAATGAACCTTTGACATGGGGTCAAGTTGCTACAGCTGCTGGAGTATATGAGCCAACCCATCATACTAGATCAAAAATGAGTGGAAAATCAAGTACTTCTAAAGCAACAGCTCACTTGAGGTTAATCAATGAAAATAATGACTTACAAGATACAGATGAAGATGAGATAGATCGTGAAGAAGATTTGAACGATGGAGAAGAAGATGATGCATTACTCATGGATGATGATGATGATTTTTTTCTTGATTAGATGATTTGTAATGCTACTTGTTTTTCATTTTCATGAACTTTAACTATGCTTATTTTGTTAAGAATATGATGATGATGTTTCTTTTGACTAAATACTTTACAATTACCCTTTTTTTTCTTCAATTTGATGTTTTTTAATTATGTATATTATCAAGTATTATGAATATGATGAGTATATTTAATATAAAAGTAGACTATATATGAAAAAATTACTATCTACTTATTATTTTTTTTACATTTACAAGTAAATGATGCATATATTACAAATTTAAAATTATTATTAATAGATGTGCGCCCCGTGTCTGTGATGCCCGCGCCTCTCGTCCTGCGCCTCGCGCCTCGCTTTTCTGGCTCTGATCGCCTCGGTGCGCCTCTCGCCTTTAACAACCCCGAAGACCGCATTTCTTCACGAAGATCTGGAAGAAGAAATTTACATGGAGCAACCAGAAGGCTTCAGAGTCAGCGGGAAAGAGGACTATGTGTGCAGACTCAGGAAAAGCCTCTACGGTTTGAAACAAGCACCGAGACAGTGGTACGTGAAGTTCGAGTCAGTTATGGGGGAGCATGGATACAAGAAGACCACTTCCGACTATTGTGTTTTCGTTCAGAAATTTTCTGACGATGATTTCATCATTTTGCCGCTGTATGTAGATGATATGTTGATAGTTGGTAGAAATCAATTGAGGATTGATAATTTCAAGCAGCAACTGAGTAAGTCTTTTGAGATGAAAGACTTTGGGCCAGCTAAACAGATTCTTGGCATCAAGATCAGCCGTGATCGGAAAGTCAGGAAGTTATACTTGTCACATTAGGAGTACATCGAGAAGGTATTTCAGAGATTCCAGATGGACAAGGCTAAAGCGATTAACACTTCTCTTGCTACCCACTTTAGATTGAGTACACAACAGAGTCCCTCTACTGAGACAGGGAATGAGGAAATGAAACAGGTTACGTACACCTCAGTAGTTGGAAGTCTTATGTATGTCATGGTATGCACGAGGCCAGACTTAGCACACGCAATTGGATTGGTCAGTCGGTTTATGTCAAACATAGGAAAAGAACACTGAAATACTGTCAAATGGATTATGCGGTATCTACGAGGAACATCCAAGATGAAATTATATTTTGGAAGCAGCGAAAAGTCAGTGTTGATGGGCTACACCGATTCAGATATGGCAGGAGATGTGGATACCTGGAAGTCTACTTCGGGGTATCTGATTACTCTCTCAGGAGGAGCTGTGGCATGACAGTCTAGGTTGTAGAGATGTGTTGCATTTTCTACAACAGAGGCAGAATTCATTGCAATGACATAAGCTTGCAAGGAATTGCTGTGGATGAAGACATTCGTCCAGGAACTGGGTTTCAAACAAAAGAAGTACAATTTGTACTGTGATAGCCAGAGTGTTATCTATCTCAGTAAAAATTCCACCTTTCACTCGAGGTCAAAACATATCGATGTGAGGTATCACTGGATACGGGACGTCCTGGCTCAAGGCTGATAGATATCAGGAAAATTCACACCGACGACAACGGTGCCGATATGTTCATGAAGGTTTTACCGAATGAGAAGCTTGAAATCTGTCGTGCCATAGCAGGGATGACAAAACTCTTCACATGGTCAGAGTGGGGAGATTCAGAGAACCACGATTGGCTTGATCCCAACTCAGGGTACGCAGGCAGTCATACAGATGCAGCCAGGAGAGGATCCTTTGGAGGATCCGGTTTGGATGATTAATGGTCGGCTCAGATTTTGGGGAAATATTCACCGAGTGGGAGATTTGTTGAAGACAACTCTGTGAACTGTGCATGCAACTTGCATGCAGAAACAAAGAGCACCGAAAGTAATGTTGACAAAGTTGGCATGGTAAGCTGGCAACAAACGTGTCTAAGACGTGTGATACTTTTCACGCGTCTTGGGCACTATAAAATAGAGCCTTGAGTCCATTGTTTATCATCCCAGAACTCATAAGTGAGTGTGTAATAGAGAGAACTCATAAGCTTGTAATTCTTTGTTTGTGTGAAATAAAGAAGATTTTTCTCTCATTTCTTCTCTATTGTGTGTGTTTCATCACAATAGATTACAATATATAAGACCATCCATATCCTTCAAACCCCTCATTGCCGAAACCCCCAGCTCCCACACTCTTCATATAATTCTTCATTTAGCAATATATAGTCAACCCTCCAACCTTCATTATTTAAGTGCAATACAACATGAATTACCAACGATCCAAATAATCTTTCTAAAAAAATTTTCTTCAAAAGGCCGAACCCATCCCCAATCATTCATCTATCAATTTCTCTTATCCTAGCAACAACCTAACATAACTGGGAATAATCTCCCATTTTCATAAGAATCATAGATTTCTAAAATATCCATACCATTGATACAATTTTCACCTTATCTATAAAGATAAGATAACAATATAAGGCATAAATCATGAAACCAGATGTAATAGCTTAGCAAATTAACTAAATGAAACAAGTAGATAAGATTTATTACTTTATAAATTTGAAAATTCCAAAAAAAAAAAAAAACAAAAACAAAAACAAACAATTTCCTTCTTAGCCGAAAATCCCTCTCACACCTAGACCCATAAATTTTCCATTACCCAAACACAAAATTCACTTCACCCATCCAAGAACCACCACATTACATCACAAGAATCATCAATTTAAAATAACCCCAAAAATTCATAGCATTTAACCCAATATTATATATTCAGTAACGTCAAGATCAATTTAAGAAACATTTCCAAGTGTAAATACTATATTAACTAACCAAAAGAATCAAGTAAATGAAATTTATTATCTTTTAAAATCAAGGAATCTAAACCCCTAAAACTCATCGAATTTCAGTTATAGAGGAGGAAAATAGGGCTTATGGCTTGGATAATGGCTTGAAAGATGATACGAACCCCGGACACGAAAAGACGAAATCTGACCCAAGATCCCGTAGACCCCCAAAGAACCTGTCATTGAAAACCCTTGGAGATAGCCTCAGATGAATTTTGTCAACAAATTGGACGCCACAAAGGATGCCAAGCCTTTGATAAGTCTTTGTTCAATCACTGAACGATGATAAAATTTTCTTAATCGCAAAGAAATTCACTATTCACGCTCAAAATTATGGGTCCTTCATTAAGAGATGTTTTTGAGTTTAAATAGTAACATACTAAAACCCTAATAGAGCTAAAAAGACTAATATAGCCCTAAACTACCCATTACCAACTAAAAGCCCATAATTCCTAATTTCTAGCCCATTTTGAACCCATAAACAAATAAAAATAAACTAACCCTAATAATAAATAAAAATGGTAATCCTCGTCGGTTCCATAAATGCAAATAAATAATAAATATGCCTAAATAACTGAAAGTGATTCATGCTGCTCCCCGATGACTTGGGTCAAGTGTATAACTCTTGAACCCTCTTCCCTGAAGTCCAATTGGTCTCAAACCTGCTTGTTCAATTCAACTACATGATGTTGGGCCAGGCCTGCCATAGCGTCTTTGATCTTCCGAGCTCTGTGTCTTGTAATTGGTCCAACTGGTACATGGATTGGATCGGTTGTAGTCTGGACCGAACCAGATGCAGCTAGGATCACATCATCCCCTCCCTCTTTAAAAGGATTCGACCTCGAATCGACACCTGCATCAAAAGGGGACAAATCAGAAACATCAAATGAAGCGGAAATATTATACTCACCGGACAGATCAAGCTTATATGCATTATCATTGATCCTTTCGATGACTTGAAATGGACCATCTCCGCGAGGTTGAAGCTTGGATCTTCGTTGAGCCGGAAACCTTTCCTTACGCGTGTGTAACCAAACCCAATCACCAGGCTCAAACACCACGCGTTTACGACCTTTATTCGCATGAGAAGCGTACTATTCATTTTTCCGTAATATGTGGTCACGTGCTTTCTCATGTATTTGTTTTACCAATTCTGTTTTTTTTTTCCCATCTAAACCTACTCTTTCCTCAACAGGCAAAGGCAATAAATCCAATGGTGTTAGTGGGTTAAAGCCATATACAATTTCAAAAGGTGAATATGAAGTAGAAGAATGAATGCACCTATTGTATGCAAACTCTATAAATGGCAAACACTTTTCCCATGATTTTAAATTCTTAGTGACTATGGTCCGAAGCAATTGAGTCAAGGTCCTATTGACCACCTCTGTCTGTCCATCTGTTTGAGGGTGACACGTAGTAGAATAAAGTAATTTAGTCCCTAACTTACCCCACAAAACCTTCCAGAAATGACTCAAGAACTTGACATCTCTATCAGAAACTATACTCATAGGAATCCCATGTAGTCTTACTATCTCTCTAAAGAATAAGTCTGTTATGTTAGTGGCATCATCAGTTTTATGGAATGCAATGAAATGTGTCATCTTGCTAAATCTATCAACTACTACAAAAATGGAATTCTTACCTCGTTTAGTCCTAGGTAAACCCAACATAAAATCCATCGAAATATCTACCCATGGTTCACTAGGTACAAGTAATTGAGTATATAATCCTTGAGGCTTCACTCTAGATTTGGCCTTTCTACAAGTGACACCGATTACAAATTCGCTATACATCACGTTTCATCTTAGGCCAGTAAAAATGCTCCTTTAAGGTTTCTAGGGTCTTACTAATTCCAAAATGTCCCATTAGTCCACCTCCATGAGCCTCTCTCACTAATAGCTCACGCATACTACAAGAAGGAATGCACAACTTATTTTCTCTAAACAGAAATCCCTCATGCTGGTAGAATTTATTAAATGCAGATTTAATACATGCAGCATATATATCACAAAAATCCACATCACATGCATAAAGCTCTTTAATAAATTCAAATCCTAACATTTTATCACTTAAAGAAGTAAGTAAAACATACCTGCGTGACAGGGCATTTGCTACTACATTTTCCTTACCTTGTTTGTAGCGAATGACGTACGGGAATGTCTCTACAAACTCCATCCATTTAGCATGCCTCTTGTTCAGTTTTCCTTGCCCTTTAAGGTGTTTCAAACTCTCATGATCTGTGTGTATCACGAACTCTTTAGGCCATAGATAATGATGCCAATTCTCCAATGCTTGCACAAGTGCATACAACTCTTTATCGCACGTGGGATACCTCAAAGCTGCCCCATTCAACTTTTCATTGAAGTACGCAATAGGACTTTTCTCTTGCATCAATACTGCCCCAATACCTATGCCACTTGCGTCACATTCTATCTCAAATGTGCTCTCAAAATTAGGTAGTGCGAGAACTAGTTCACTGCATAACCTTTCCTTAAGAGTCTGAAAAAAAATTCTCTTGAGCTTCACCCCACTGAAATCCAACAGTCTTCTTGACTACCTCAGTCAATGGTGCTGCTATGCTACTGAAGTCCTTCACAAAACGCCTGTAGAAACTCGCCAATCCATGAAAGCTTCTGACCTCAGACACTGTAGTAGGTGTTGGCCAATCCCTAATCGCTTTAACTTTCTCTTCGTCCATCTCTATGTCATCTGCAGTCACTACAAAACCAAGAAAAATGACTCTATCCATGCAGAATGTGCATTTCTTATAATTAGCAAATAATTTTTCTTTTCTTAAAATATCAAGCACACATTTCAAATGACCTACATGTTCATCTAAAGATTTACTGTATACTAATATATCATCAAAATAGACCACTACAAACTTCCCTATACATGCACGCAACACATGGTTCATAAGTCTCATAAAAGTACTAGGGGCGTTTGTTAAACCAAAAGGCATTACTAACCACTCATATAGCCCATACTTAGTTTTAAAAGCGGTCTTCCACTCGTCACCCTCTCTCATACGAATCTGATGATATCCACTCTTAAGGTCAATTTTACTGAAAATCCTAGATCCATGCAGTTCATACTCTCTCGTACGTAACCCTTCTCCATCAGCTCCTCAACTTGCCTTTGAAGTTCCTTGGTCTCCTCAGGGTTACTCCTATATGCGGGACTATTAGGAATGACAGATCCAGGTACGAAATCAATCTGATGTTTTATCCCTCGAATGGGTGGAAGCCCATTAGGAATGTCATCTGTGAGTACGTCTTCAAATTCCTGCAAAAGAGAAGATATAGAAACAGGAAGTGATTTGTTAGTGTTAGTAAGTAGAGAAAAGTGTGGTGTGTCTTTATACACTAGCAGCAACATGAGTTTGCTAGCTTTGTAGGCTCTCATCATTTCTCCCTCACCAAGATAAAAACTCATTTTCACTCTCCCTTTCTTCTCACTCTCTCCCTCAGCCCCATTTCCCTTAGGTTTACTCTCAGTTCTAATCCCCGTGTTTCCCTCACTCTCGTAATTAGATCTCATTTTCTCACTATTATCACTCTTACCCCCCAAGGATGCGGCTTCTCTCTCTCTCTCTCTCTCTTTCCCTTTCCAACTGTAATTTGACTTGATCATCATGGACCTGTTTTGGTGTCAAATGGTATAATGTAATGGACTTGCCCTTATGCTGGAAAGAATATTTGTTTCGAAACCCATCATGTATCACCTTCCTATCGAACTGCCACGGCCTCCCTAAAAGTATGTGGCCTGCTTGCATGGGTACCACATCATATAACACCTCATTCGTGTAAGGTCCAATGGTAAAAGTCAACAATACCTGCTTGGTCACCCTGATCTCACCACACTCATTAAGCCACTGTAGCCTATATGGCTTAGGATGTGCTAAACATGACAATCCCAATCTTGCCACCAATGCTGTGCTAGCTACGTTGGTGCAACTACCCCCATCTACGATCATACTACATGACTTCCCATTCACGCTACACCTAGTATGAAAAATATTTTCTCTCTGCTGCTCGGTCTCCTCCTCAACTATCTGTGCTGTCAATGCTCTCCTAGACACAAGCGACATGTTATCTAGTGGGTATACTGCTCTCTCATCATTATTAGCATCCTCTAATGCAGGCATCTCATCTTCCACCTCCTCATCTGTGGAATTGATATTACCGTCATCCTTCACTATTAGTGTTCGCTTGTTGGGGCACTGTGATGCATAATGTCCCAAACCTAAGCACTTAAAACACTTTACCTCCTTGGATTTTGGAATTACCACTTCAGACTTAACCTTAACTCTACCTGCCTCCATTTCCTTTCCCTTACCACTATCAGCCCTGTACTTATTGAAACCCTCATCTCTCCGTTCATTACTAGGCCACTTCCCCCTCCAAGCAGAAGTTCCCTGTGAAGTGTATCTAGATGCAGATTTCTTCCTCAACGGTCTTTCTACCTTGATCGCCATATGTAGCATATCCTCCAACTCCACATAATGATGCAACTCAACTACACTTGCAATCTCCTTATTTAACCCTCCTAAAAATCGAGCCATTGTGGCTTCTCTATCCTCCACCACATTTGCCCTAATCATTGCTACCTCCATCTCTGTATGATAGTCCTCAACACTCTTCGAACCCTGATACAAATGTTGTAGCTTATGATATAATTCTCTGTAATAGTGGCTTGGAATGAACCTCTTACGCATAGCCTTTAACTCCTCCCAAGTATCAACTGGCCTCTCTGTTGGGGTTGGTGCTCAGAGCGCCAATCCGGACCGTATTTATGTATGATTCATGAATACGAACATTCCCTTATTCCATAATACTACTTACTTAGTGGTTGCACGTCTTGTTTTTATATACGTATTCGATCTGATTACGATTAGATTGAAACTAAATGTGGTTTAGTGATATGTATATATTAGACAAAGACCCGATAATATATAATGCAATACACGGTTACAAAGATAGTTTGTAATTGACATTGGGAAGTGTCATTGCTAAAGATATATATTATCAAATAAAATTCCTGGTCAAGATTCACTAACACGGGTCGGTTAGTCAAATCTGTTGAGACCAGTACATGTCGTATATCGAGATTTGGTCCGATGGTTTATCCCAATGAACCATGAGTCTAGGGAGACTCGTATAGACGTGTAGGTATTTATAGTGTATAAACACTGAACGGCTCACCAAAGATTCTTAATGGATGGTACGCCAACGTCAATAAGAATCTTCTCGGGTTGAGTAGCATAGTGGTCCTTCGACTTGAGATACCACTGTGGATGTATGAGACATCCTCCACACTTAGATGGCAGTCACGTCACCGATCTATTTAGATCAGACCTCCGCCTGTTCGTTGGGTGTGGACCGATCCTCAGGATATCCCGTGTGTGTCAAGATAGGATCCGTCAGTTCTGTGTACAGAGCATAGGTAGTCCATATACTATTAGCAGTCTGTTAAATCTGTGGCCACAGTATACTTCAGAAGTAAGTTCCGAATGTTATTTAGAGATTGCTAATAGATACGTCGACGGGATAATACCTATAGAGATTTGACGTTTACATCTATATCTCTGGGATTATCCGGATACCTGTGACGGAGGGATTATACGTATGCAATGACCTCAACCTGTATGATTCAGCTAGTTTATCCGTGGTAGTCATAATCTACGGGTGGATAGATTATGGACATGAAATTTGATTTCGTGACGGATATACCTGAATCTAGAGAGTCTCAATAATGAAACATACTCGTAGAGCACTAGAGCAACATTAATAAATAATATTGATTATTTATAAAGTCGTTTAAAGGTTAAACGCAAGATACGTGCTAAAGGGACTAGATAGTCATTTGCCTAATTATTGTGTATTTACATTTAATACTTGATTAATTTAAATACATATTAATTAATAGTCAAAATGAGTTATTTGACTTATATCCTAAATGAATATATGTTTTTAATATTTAATGTAAATATTATACATATATTTAATATATTTGTATTTGATTAATTAATTAATTATTTAATTGTTAAATGATTAAATTAATTAAAATATAAATATCTTACATTAGGATATTTTGATTAAATGATATTAGTTGCCTTTGTTGACTTTAGTTAAATATCTAATAAAGTTTTTTTGAGATATTTAATCAAGTTGACCAAATTAACTTGAAACGAAAATGAAATTACAAATCTTATATTTGGTAAATGTGAAATTCGGCCAAGGCCTTATTGTTGCAAGTATAAATTGATTTTCATTTCACTTTACACTTAACCTAATACACTTTACAAAAGAAAACTCCATTGAAGAAACTAAGGAAAGCTTGAGAAAAGAAAGATAAATCAAAGAAAGCTTGGAATTTTAGTAAGTTTTTCAAACTTGCTATTAGAGAGGAAAATGTTCCTTAGGTTCTAGGCTTCAACATATGATGTTCTTAGATTATTTCTTTCTTTATTTCTTTGTGTTTTTTTTATGGAAGTTTGATTGAAGTGTTGAGCATGTATGGTGAAAGAAGGTTGTGACTATTGTAGTTGTAAACTTTCTTTTAAGGTTTTGGAAACCATGTTGCTAATATAGAGTTGTTGACCCACTCTTAAATGACCTAGATTTGATCTTGAGTTGTTTCATTGTGTTGAGACTTTGATTGGATGGAAGAAACATGATTGAAGTATTGCATTTATCCAATTTGGTCTAATTTGTCCAATTTGAGGAAATTGGAAAATTAGGGTTCATGACCAATTCCAAATTTGGGGCTTTTCATATATGTTGTGCATTTGGATGTGTATATGATGCATATAAAGTTTCATGTTCATTGGATTACATCTTGATGTGTTTTGATGCATGAAATGACAAAATGCACAAATTGCCCACCAAAGGGAGCATTCGGCCAAGGAGTCAAAAATTGGGATTTTGTGTTGCCTTGGTGTTTTGATGTTTTGAACATGCTAAGTTCATCTTAGAATTTAGAATCATTCAAAATTGATTAGATCAATTTCGGACTAAAATGGACAAAATACCAATGTAAGGGCATTTCAGTAAATTCACTTGAATATGATTCATTTGAATTTTATTTCATAATTTGATTATTTGAATGTTAAATAAATATGTTTATTTAATTAACCCAAGAAAAATTTTTGAAATCGGAAGATTCGATCTTCCGCCGCTTCCACTGCGTTACCGGATATTCCCCCTAAAAACCCCTACACTCTCATGGTTCCTCCTCCTATTTGTTACCAACTGATCCCACCAAATCAACGCATAGTCTGTAAACTCAATTGCAGCCAACTTCACCTTCTTCTCATCAGAATACCTATGACAATTAAAGATTAACTCAATCTTTCTTTACCAGTCCAAGTACGCCTCTGGATCATTTCTGCAGTGGAAAGATAGAATTTTCATCTTGATACTGCCTAGGCCACCATCAATATCATCTCTCCTACCATGATCTCTCCTGTCAGGCTCCCTTCGATAGTCATAATTATGCTCACCATATGTATCACTCTCATATCTATCTCCAAATCTGTCACCAAATCGTCTATTTTCTCCCACATAGGCCCTTCTATCTCCTCTCTGAAAACCTCTCCGCTCATCAAACCTCCTATCCCGTCTGTCATATCTCCTCTCATACGGCCTATCACACGGTCCATACCTATCCTCCTCATCTTCGAACTCATCCAACTGCTCTATATCATCCAAATTATTCTCCGCCTCAACCTCATGTATAGGTATCTTAGGTGGTTGTTGCTCTGTCTGTCTCGGCCTAGATTGTTGTGGCCCTTCAACCTCCTTCTGAACACTAGAGAATTGGAGACTAGTAACCTCCCTCGACAACCTCTCTATTGCCGCATTCATAGTTCCAAACATCTCCCGGAACTCAGCCATACTCTTTTCCTTGGTATTAAACCTCTCATCCACGTTCATATCTTTCTCTGCCATCTTACTTAACAAATAAATTAATAATAAAAAGGAAAAAAAATTAATTAAATAAAGAAAACCTCACAAGCTCTCGTGTTTCACTCTCTCTCAAACACTCTCTTTGAAAAATTACCTTCGTTCAATGTCGAACGCTAACCACCAATGGATTGCACAATCCGTGTGTAGTCCAAAAGTCAGCAAAATCCACAAGGAATCAAAGGAATAAGGGTATCAAGTAATATAAAACATGACTCGAGAAGCAATAACGTAACTCGATCAAGGAAACCTAAACTAGAGTGCAAAAGGAAATAAAATAAACAGGAGCTATTTTTTTTTTAATTTTTTAATTTTTTAATTTTTTGCACTTCAATACTGCAATTAATATTGCAGAACTTTGTTTTAATGGCCAACAAACAAGCAAAAGGCAGAACTCTGACAAGGGTAATTTTTTTTTTCAACTGACTCACGCAAGAAAATTAAAATAAGGATGAGATTTCCTTTTTTTTTTTTTTCCACGGGAAACAATGTGCAGTACCACGAAATATGAAAGAAAAGAAAAAAAAAGTTTGACAGGTTAAAAGAAACAAAGAAGAAACGATAACAAAAAAGGCTAAATAAATAACAAAAACAGACTTCAAATCTGGCTCTGATAACTAATTGATACGAACCCGAACACGAAAAGACGAAATCCGACCCAAGATCCCGTAGATCCTCAAAGAACCTGTCCTTGAAAACCCTTGGAGATAGCCTCAGATGAATTTTGTCAGCAAAATTGGACGCCACAAAGGATGCCAACCCTTTGATAAGTCTTTGTTCAATCACTGAACGATGATAAAATTTTCTTAATCGCAAAAAAATTCACTCTTCACGCTCAAAATTATGGATCCTTCATTAAGAGGTGTTTTTTAGTTTAAATAGTAACATACTCAAACCCTAATAGAGCTAAAAAGACTAATATAGCCCTAAACTACCCATTACCAACTAAAAGCACATAATTCCTAATTTCTAGCCCATTTTGAACCCATAAATAAATAAAAATAAACTAACCCAAATAATAAATAAAAACGGTAATCCCCGTAACTGAAAACGATTCATGCTGCTCCCCGATGACTTGGGTCAAGTTTATAACTCTTGAACCCTCTTCCTTGAAGTCCAATTGGTCTCGAACCTGCTTGTTCAATTCAACTACATGATGTTGGGCCAGGCCTGCCATAGCATCCTTGATCTTCCGAGCTCTGTGTCTTGTAATTGGTCCAACTGGTACATGGATTGGATTGGTTGTAGTCTGGACCGAACCAGGTGCAGCTAGGATCACATCAAAAGATCATCAACTTTTTCTTGGATGATGAAGAAAAATTTTGCTACATTTAAGAGCTTGAAAACGTCTATGGAGGGCCAAAGAAATCATCCTCTTCTCCGAGGAATAAGATGCCCCCTCAAATAATTTTTATGGTCATTAATATTAATTTTAAGTCAGTGCAAATTAGTCTTTTCCCCATAAAGAAATATCTAATGCCTTAATTTCTAGAGAAATCATGTAGGTTACTATTCATCCTTATAAAACTTATATTTTCGTCCTATTTCTGATCACAATTTGATAAAATGATTTGTAGGTCTTGGTCTAAGTTTTTAACGCCACCAAGATTACTGAAATCGGACTTTGGGAGAAAAAGTTAGAGCCAAAATATTAAATTTTGACGATGACTCAGTTAAGATGAAAAAAATGTAGGAACTGAAAATCCTCCCTACTCTCTGGACGAGGTTTCTGAGGCTTTTAACCCACTAAAATGATTATATGCATAACGACATATCATCTAGTTTCAAAACCTAAATTTTAATTCGGAAGCCTTCCAGAACTCTTCCGAAAACTCAGGACATTACATAGCCCTCGTATGTATTCACACATTTTAATACATATTTGTAATTATCAAAATATTCGTCTTTTGTAGAGATATTTATGAAATTATAAAATTGTCCTCATGTGATTATTTATTTAATAATAAATAAATTTGATTTATCAAATTAATCTAAATAGAAATATTTATGAAATTACAAAATTATCCTCATGTGATTATTTATTTAATAATTAAATAATTTGATTTATCTAATTAATTTCAATAGGTCTAATAATTAATGTTATTTGATAACACTTAATTTCTTTAATCGATAATCAAATATCAAATATTATTGATTACCGAATATGATTGGCTTTCCAAGTGTTCAATGAGTACACTTCATATTACAAGACTCTCTAAGTTTAAGCACGTTCGTCATATAACTTGCAAGTGAAGTAAATTAATATTCTATGTATTTTGGTACAAATCTCTTTTTATTTTTATTTTTTATAAAGTATGCATCGCCAATTCTGACCCACATAAATTTTCTTTTTATATCAAGTATGGTCGTGCAAATAGGGGTGGGCACGAATCAACATAATTATAAAAAATTTTGTAATTATAATTATTCGATTTTGAAAAAAAAAATACTTGTATAGTTTTTTATGAAAAAATTATAATTATTTTCAATTATCGGTTCGGTTCGTTACAATTTGGTTCTTTTAATTTTTTTAATAATAACAATAAAAAATTAAAATTTAATAATATTTACTAATTCTAGTGTTTACTTAATTTTTTATACTGTAACACTTCTAATCATCACAACTATACGAATAAAAATTTTCCATAAGATACAATCATAATTTAAATTATTTAAAATGTAGGAAATTAAAAGAATAATAACAAAAACAAAAAAATTATAAATTTCATGAAAATAATCATCACTACACACTAATAATAACTTTATACTAAATATTATTAGGTAATTTTTAACTATTATGATTTTATATAAATAAGATTTATTTTTCTATATATATATATATATATATAATTGATTTTAGGATAAATTATAAAAGTTTTGGATAAAAATATTATTTTTATTTAACATTATTTTTACTGTGTATATTATTTGAGTTATGAGTTTTAACTATATTTAACATATCTATCATTTATTGTTCTTATTTTAATTTTATTTATTAATTTATTAGATATGTTTTTTATTCATTTTATTGTGCTACATCAAGTATTTAAGGTTAACGATAAATTATAATAAAATCATAATTTTTAAGGTGAGGGCATAATGGGGTATTACATAATTTTTGGCAACCTCCAATATGAAAACTGACCGATAAAACCCTAATTCGATTTTTTGTTCATATAAACCCTAAAAACCCCAGTCTTTGAAGAAACTACTCCCGAAATGCAGAAACTCAATTCATTTCCAAAATCCCATCACTTTGCCATCAAATCCCTTTTCTCATTTTTCTCTTCTCTTTCGGAAACCCCAAATACAAACCCATTACTCTTCAATTACCTAATCAAAACCCTAAATATTCCCAATTCACGAGCCCTGCAAATCTCAAACAAATACCCTCGTATCAAGTCTCTTGAAAAGCCTCGGAACGTATGTCAATATTTCCATGATGTTGGATTCTCTGATACCCACTTTCAATTAACTGTTTCTTCAAGACCTCATATTCTATTCTCTGATGTTGACAAAACCCTAAAACCAAAGATTGAATTTTTTCAACATCAGGGTTTTGTGGGTTCTGATTTGGGTAAGTTTATTTCCAAAAATCCATCGATTTTAGATGTTAGTTTAGAGAAAAATTTGATTCCACGTGTTGATTTTCTTAAGAAAATGTTAGTGGATGATACTGATAATGAAAATTTCATTCGCGTGGTTAGGAGATCCGGTTGGTTTCTTAATAGTGATCCGGTGAAATCGGGGATTTTAAGAAACCTTAAATACATAAAAAGTTGTGGCATTGTTGGGTCTCAGCTGTCAAGGTTACTAGTGAAGCAACCTAGGGTATTTTTGTTAAAAGAATTTAGACTTAAAGACCTTGTTTCCCGGGTTTTAGCTATGGGATTTTCGACTAACTCAAGGATGTTTGTTCATGGATTGCATGCACTTAGTTGCGTGACTGAAGAGACATTTGATAGAAAAATGGAATTTTTTTTGAGTTATGGGTTCTCAAAAGAAGAGTTCATAGCAATGATTAGGGGGGCGCCTTCATTGCTTGGGACGTCTATAGAGAAGGTAAAGTCGGGACTTGATTACTTTTTGAAAGAGATTGAATTGGAAAAAGCAGCGTTGGTTCGTAATCCAGTTTGTTTATTGTGTAATCTTGAAAATCGAGTGATTCCTCGATATAGGGTTCTTCAAATTGTTACGTCAAGAAGAATGTTGAAGAATGAATGGAGTTTAACCTCAGTGCTGAAAATGACTGAGGAGAAATTCATTAAGGAGTTTGTGCTGAGGTTTGGAGATAATGCAGAGGAGTTGTTGCGAGCTTACAAGGGCCAGAGTTTTGATTCATCCGACTTAGCGAAATCTTGATACAAGTTTTAATATGCAGACTCTGGCCCTTGAGTCATTAGGAATCTATATTGCAATGAGAGTTGTTTCGTCTAATACAAACTATAAATTCTGTTGTATTCTGTGCTCTGAAAGTGAAGGATCTGATCATAGCTTAAAGTTGACGAAAATGGAAAGTCTTTACAAATTAACGCATGGAACAATGTCATTCAGTGGTTTATTTGAGCATCATGAGCTGGTTCTGTGCATTTCCTTTTTTTTTTTTTTGGCTGGAATTTGTTTGAGCAACAGAATGTTTGTGTGATGGAGTAGCATGTGGAAGAAGAGATCAAAGCATCGAACAAACAATGATTTTGGGTGTTTCGTGATTTCTGTTCTGTATTTGTTTGAGATTTTAGGTGATCTTCAATTAAAGATGATTCCAATTCTTTTCTCATGTGACAGGAGGAACATGTTCGCAACAGCGTATGTCAAATTGAAAACAATATTCAGCACTTGGTTTTATTTTATTTTTATTTTTATTATTATTGATAATTTTGAGTTGAAGTCATATGTACATAACTTGAATTTTGAGTTGAATTCATATGCATATAACTTGGATGCCAATGATTGGTTCTGATTTTATATATTGACTAAAACTTAAAACCAAAGATTGAATTCTTTTTCAACATGTGGGTCTCTTGGGTTCTGATTTGGCTGAGTTTATTTCCAGGAGTTAAAATGCTTTTTTCTGTTGGTGTAGAGGAAAAAAATTGATTCCATGCATTGTATAGCATTTGAAGGTAAAGTGCTGAAGTCAAAGTGGTTGTTGGAGGAGTTTTTCTCTTGTTTTTTTTTTTTTTTTTTTTTTTTAAAAAATATTGGAGAATTCTGTGGCAAAGTTTGGTGATGATACAAAGGAATTGCTGGTAGCTTATTGATGTCACATAATCTCAATGTGATTCAATGTTGGTTATGTTTCATTTGCTTTAACAGCCAAAATTTTTGTGATATAGTTAAATTATAATGTCATATAATCTCAATGGGGAAGTATGAATATGTTGGATTGATTTGTAGTGGGGATAGGAATGAAGATGGTGATGATTTTATGTAAATTGAATGCATGAATGGTAGGGTTGATTTCAGCTGCTTGGTTGGTATTTGAGGTGTAAATGGAGTGTGTAGGAGTATATTTGATGTTGATTAAATGATGAAGATGAAGGGTGTTGCAATGGATGGGAACAATAATAGTGAATACTTGGATGGTTGGCGGTTGTTGTATGTGAAAATGTGTAATAATTACCATGTTTATTTTGAAAATGTGTATTAAATAATGTTAGATTCATGCATTTTTGGGTTGGTTGTGATAAAAATCTGTTAGGGCAGTGAATTAAAGAAATTAGGCAAATCAAGTAATCTGGATAGGGTATAATGTTTTATTTATAAATCAAATTTTAGACTAAATTTATTCATAAACTAGAGATGTTAAGTTCAACATATTCAAATATTAGAATTTTTGGACGTAAGATGAAATTGTAGTGAAATTCATAACTTAGCAGTTTCACATCTGACTTGAATATTATTTTCACCCTAATAAGGTACAAATATTTGACCATATCTTGAGTTTGGTATATCAAAATTGAAATTCGTAAAATTATAAGTAAATTAGACACCATCATATCCAAGGATCAAAATTGTCGGACTCAACATGAATTTAGGCCAAATTTGTGAAGTTAGGTGCCTTTCATTTCACTGCATTTTATCTTTGTCTGAATAACACCTGAAGATTCGCTTATAACTTGAGTTTGAGAGTCAAATAGAAATATGTAAAAATCTACATAAACTAGATTCTAAGGTTCATCATATTAAATGTTTAGCCTGTCATTCATTACCAATTAATTACAGCGAAAATTTTCAAAAATTAGATATCGAGCAGTAAATTATTAGATGTTGAGCAGTAAATTTTTAACAGCTAGTCAGAATTTGAATTTTCGTATTCTCACTTGTGTAATTTTAAATTGAGGCCTGTAAATGTAAAATTCATAGACGAGTAAAGTATCCTAACTTTACAATGAGATTAAGTGTTCATGTGTTTCATATTTTATTTTATTTTATTTTACGAAAAGTATTTTGTATGACAAAATCTAACGAATTGCATTGGTTTTAGTTCGGCATCAGGATTCGCAACATTCACCAACTCAGTGAAGCATATCCAGTCCATCCTACCTCTATGAGTGGATACATTTATTTTCATTGATACTTTTCGGTTTTATGTTCCGATTGATACTTTTGTTTATATGTTTCATTTATACTTTTGTTTATGTTTCATTGATATTGTTATTTATCTTTCATTGATACTTTTGTTTCGTTTGATATTTTTGTTGTACATTCTGACAATACTTTTGTTTTGAGATATGAGATAGTTTGAATAGATTCTATTTGATACATTTCTGTCATGATACTTGTATAATGATTTTGGATTTTGAAACCTATGTGGTGCTTGTTAGGGCCCTCTCTATCTGAAAATGGCCAATCCACTACCCTTTGTAAACATGGTCTTGATTCGTACATTCTCTGGTCTTTGCGCGTGTTGGGGTCAGACATAGTGGAAGGCGTGGTTCGGGTGAAATTGTAACTTTAAAAATTTTAAACTTACCGAATAAATTATTCAATATCCCATATAAATAATTAATTCATATTTCACCCAAAAATATTTATTCGATATCAAATAACGACAAAAATAATTTAGAAACATCACGAAATTTTTACGAAAATATTTTTTTCGTAAAATAGCATAAAACACGTTTTTGTCCAAACCGACCAACCAATACATACGGGGTTGCCCAAGTCAGTCCCAATAGTACTTAGGCGGTTCATGGGCTGCTCGAACAGTGACCAATTGATGAGCGGAAAATATATCAATATTTACCGCCCCTTTAACTTAATATCTTGTATGTTATCTCGAGTTTTGTGAATATTTTGATGTGTTTTTTTATTTATTTTATAGATAAAAATAAAATCGGGACTCAATGGAATCAAAACAACGAAATTTGGAACAAATAAGGGCAAAATAGGAATTTCACAGCGCGTCGCGACGCCAACAAAGACATAAAGTGGCATATGCATATAATATGGGCATCATGACGTAAGACACATAGCGCAGCGCGACGCCGGGTCAATTATGCGCCGAAAGTGTATTAGCAGTAAATGATGCATTGACAGCAGGCGCGTCGCGACACCCAAGTTCCTCAGCGTCGCGACGCGGATCAGGATCCTATATATAGAAAGCTAAATTAGAAGAAATTTTCATGCTTTCTTCTGGGGATTCTCTGGAAAATTTAAAAGAGAGTATCTTGTGTGTTTATTTTTAAGCTTTCTTTTATTTTCTTTTATTTCAGTAATAAAATTTTGTGTGTTTTTATTCAATGCATGAGTATGTAATCTCTTTTTGTTGGGGTAAAGGGTGAAGCTTTTAATATGATAATGCAGATAAATCTCACTTAAATTATAATATATAAATTGTAATCAAATATATAATCTAGATTTATTATTGACAAATATTGTTAACGTCTATATGGCCGGTTATATATATTTGACATAATTAAATACCGCATATATGGCTGGTTTTATAGACAGATGAATACCGCTTATTTTGTTGGTTTTATGGACAAATGATATCACTGCATTTATGTCT
Organism: Zanthoxylum bungeanum; assembly: GCA_019454045.1. NCBI lineage: Eukaryota > Viridiplantae > Streptophyta > Magnoliopsida > Sapindales > Rutaceae > Zanthoxylum > Zanthoxylum bungeanum. Next base: position 521,539 of record SKCR01033653.1, on the reverse strand, counting down.
GATTTTACATGTTTTGACATAATTAATTAATTGTGTAACAATGACAATTTATATATTATAAAAAGTGAAATTTCTATATTTGAAATATTAAAAGTCGATCCCCTAACTCCAGCATTTTATTTTATTATTGTAGTTTAACTTTATAATTTCGTATTATTTTTATGATGTTTTGTTTAATTATTTATTTAGTAATTTTAGGTATGTGTTGTAACTAAATACATTATCTAGGGTTGTGATGAAAACCAATATTGATGATCTTATAAGTTTATTTATCTTATGTCTTGTGTGATGTTTTGGCTTATTTATTGAATCTAGATCTTAATGCTTCTTGTTGATTGATCACCAATAATATTGATTTGGTAAACTTAGATGAACATGACAAAGAGATTTTAGGTTTAGCCTTAGATTCAATAACACACGATCTCACTTTGGGGATTTCTCTCCAAGATAGAAATATACATGTAGGACGGGTGTAATCATAATTGGAACTTGAACTTAATGAATTTGGGGTTTCTTAATTAACATAAACATATAGTTAATTAAGTAATTTTGAATATTTGTATTTGACCATCAAAAGAGACTTGTGGATACATTTGTGTTCCAGGTTAATAAGCTAATATATTTGACCGCCGTAATCACACATGTATAACACAAGTGCACGTATCGTTCAAGTAGTATAAAAATATCGATCCCACGAGGACATAATACTTAAGCTATTAATTTATGAAGCCAATTTTTTACAAGTATCTAATAGATTGGTTGATTGATTGGATGATGTCTTTAAATTTAAAACAAGTAAATAAAATTATACGAAAGGAAATTGAGGAAAATTCAATATTATTAAACTATCAGGGGTTGTGAATCTTTCCAATATCTTTTAAAAGATGAAGTGATTATTTTATGTTTGTGTAATATATTGGTTTACTAACCTGGAACATGAAATTCTGTAAAAGTCTCTGTCGATGGTTAGATGCAAATATCCAATGTAACCCAATTAAATCATATGTCTATGTCAACCAAGTTACCTGAATTCACTAAGAATAAGTTTCAATTGTGGTTACCCCCGCCCAACAGATATATGTCTATCTTATAAGGAAATCTATTAAAGGGTTATATATCTTCAAGGAAGATCGTGAGCTATTAAGTCTAAGCCTGAAACCTAAAATTCCTTTGTCAAGTTTATTTTAAGTTTACCCGATCTATCTTATTAATGGCAGTTAACAAGAAGCATTAAACTTAAGACTTAATAAGTAAACTTTTATATTGCCCAAACTATAAAATAACCCCTTATAAACTGGTGTTATTGGAATTCATCACAACCCCAAATAACGGGTTTAGCTACGACACATATTTACGGCTAGTAAAAATTTAAATAAAATAAAAGACATAAAGTAAATGCTGGAAGGTAAATGCGGGAAAGTAAAAGCGGAAAAGTAAATGATGAAAAGTAAATGCTGGAAATTAAAAAATATAAAATTACAATAAAAGAAAATGCTGGGGGTTAACAGATCCATTTTTATCACTATTATTTTAGATATCTCCCTTAATATAATATATTAAATTTCCGTGATATTACCAACTAGCCATATATGCGGTATACTGATTAAGTCAAATTAATAATTAATTACCAACCGACCAATCAGGCGGTATCCAGTTTAATCAGGTTAAAACCAATTTCAATAATTACCAACCGACCAATAAAGCGGTATCCTCATTAAGTCAGGTTTTAAATAGTTTATATATTATAATTAAGGGAGATTAATCTAAATATTAGTAATAAAAGCTTTACCTATAATCCCAGCAATGGGGAGTTACCTCCTCATTACTGAAAAGTAAAAACTGAAAAGTAAAGAAAAGAAAATATTGTGCCTAAAAGTAAATAAAATTAATTTCTGAACTGAAAATAAACAAACAAGATACAATCTTCTTAGTATTCTTAAGGAATTACATAGAAGAAGGTAAGAAATGAATTTGTAATTTCGGGCTGAATTTATAGGCACCAGTAAGCCGAGCGCGTAGCGACGCGCCACCCTTGTGTGTCGCGACTCTCCGTGAATTGCGGTGTAAAACCCAAATCGGTTGACACGTGTCCTGGCGGCGTCGGCAGCTGAATGATTATGCTAACATGGCGATGTTGATTGTCAACAGCATGTGATGGTGACACGTGTCCCGGTGCATGTTAGCATGATTGGCGCATGTTAACATGATGCATTTTAGCAAGAACTAGTGCACGTTAGCAGTCGCGATGCAGAAGAGCTTCTGTCGCAACCTCTAAAAGACAGTTTTGCCCTTTTTATCCATTTTTCACTGTTTTGGCTCTGATTTGATTCCAGAGAGTCCTGGAACTTTATTTATCTATAAAATAACACAAAACATATCAAAATATTCACAAAACTCAAGAAACTATACAAAATATTAGGTTAAATGAGTAGAAAATAGTGATACATTTACCATTCATCACACCCTCAAACCTAACATATTGCTAGTCTCTAACATCCCGCCTAAACCAAGATGTTACCGACAGGAGATAGGAAAACTCATCTCCATAAGCCTCTGATTCTTACGAAATTCGGCATGATGTATGCAGAACATCATGACACCTGGCTTATAGCCAGTACCCTGAGATAACCTGCTGTGCAATTCAAAACATATGCAACCATCATCTTGGCCTCAGGCCAAAACTCAATGAATATAATGTAAATCACTTGGCCTCCGGCCAGAACTCAAAATAAAACTATACTATTACATAACCTTTACATATGAGATACAAATTCAAGGGGTCGTGAGGACTTATAACTCGACCCAGGACTCAATGACTCTCTTGACTGCAATTGGGGCGATCCACTGTCTTCAAAGTCTTCACTGAAATCCTGCTGGCTCAATATGACTGCTACTATAACGACCCGGATTATTTTAGCATGTCTGCATAAATTTTATTTTAGCGCATAGGGTCGCGTCCGAACGCGAGATTCATTTTTTTTTTTCAGTAAAATGGGAACATTTTTTTAAAAAAATTAATTTTAAGCTTTTATTAAATTAATTTGAGGGGTGAAATTGGAATTAATAAAAGTAATAAATATATCCTAGAAATTTCTAGAAATCATATATATGTATATCAATATTTCTCTATATTTTTCTAGATTTGTCTCACAAAATGTATTATATAAATATGAAAAGCACATGTATAAGGGAGAGAGAAGAAAAATAATAAAAACCCATTCACTAAAATACACACACGTGGAGCATATTTTAAACACACACAAAGATATTTTAGAACACCCACACGATCTACAAACCCACACGAGTATGCACAGCACACACACACAGTCAGTCACGGCAGAAAAGGAAAAACAGAGAGCAAAATCAAGAGAGAGGAAAATGAGAGAGATTGATCGAGATCAAGAGAGATTGAAGGGAAAGAGAAAAGCCGAGAGAGAAGAAGAGGGCAGATCGAGAAAGAGAGATGATAGCAGCAGAAGCAGGCCGAGAGAAAGCAGAACAGAGATGGATAAGGAATGAGCATAGTTACTTACTGAGTCATTATGACTCACACCACAACAGTTTGTTAGTTTTACAGGTTGGTGACCTGATCGGTCAACCACAGACACCAGAGCTGGAGGAGCCGGATAGCAGCGTTGCAGTCAGTCAGTCACCAGGTCTTGGGGAAAATGAGAGTCGACATGTTTATGGGTTTATTTGTAAAGTAATTGAGTTGTATAAGTTTAGTCTGTAAAAGATTTTGTTTACACGTATTTTCGGGCACGGAGCCCTGGTTGTATTATGTATTTATGTCTGCATCGCGTATTTGTTGGGCCCTTAGATTGCATTGATGTTGTGATTCCGGCTTGAGGCCGAGATTTTATTTTTATGTTGTATATGGATGCTGGCTATAGGCCAAGTTGCATGATGTTACGAATACACCATGCCGAAATTTTTCTAGAATCAGAGGCTTATGGAGATGGGTTTAGCCTGTCTCCTACCAGTAACATTGCTGCTAAGGCGGGATGTTACAACTACTGACCTGCAAAACTAACAAACTGTTGTGGTGTGAGTCATAAGACTCAGTAAGTAGTCATGTTTATACCTTGAGTGTCAAACACACACAAAGTCTGAATTAATTTTCATATTAATCTAAACCACTTGTGATCATGCACATTTATTAAAGTCTGATCTAACTATTTGGTCTTTTATCCACTTAACAACATGTCACAATATTAAAAATTCTTTTATCTGACTACACACACATATATTTACTATTTGTCTCTTATTTACCTTTCAATTAACCCTAATATATATCAAGTCTTTATATTCCTTTCAATTAAGTCAAAATCCATCATGCTTTTGTTGCGCTACTCTAAAATCTCATTATGTCACTGTATATTCTTTGCTAATTCAGGTCAGACATTTATTATAACTTCATTTCTTTTATTTTCTTGAAATATCATCAAATCAGAATTATAAACTATCTTTTCTATCAAACATTTATCACACTATCTTCAATCATGAATACATATATAAATGTAATCATATTATCACACACTAGTATTCAGAAAAGGTTCCTTTTATGTAAACATACAACTCATACATACATTATTCATAAATGCATATAAACATAATAATACTATCATGCATTAATGTCGGTTATATGCATCTCAAATGATTTCTAGAATATACGGTCTATATGCATAACTAATGAATTATACTCTACTTTAACATGCTATACTTTTTGAAAACCCTTTTATGAAGAACTCTTTTCTGAAAGTTTTTTTTTTTTAAAAAAAAAACTCTTTGCTGAAAATTTTATTCTACTTGTTCTTTCTGGAAAATCTCTTTCTGAAAATTATATCTGATGACTGAAAATTGTATCTGAAAACTGAAATATGTAAATGAAAACTTGACTTTCTGAAAATAACTTTGAATCTCTGGTTTCTGGAAACTGTTTCTAAAATTTGACTTTTGAAAACTACGTACTGATGATCTGAAAACCGTGTACTGAAAAATCTGAAAATTGAAAACTGTTCTACATCCTGGAAAACGACTCAACTGGACGTGTCCGGGAACAACTCAACCGGGTCTTTGTAAACTGGTGGTACTCTATGCCCAGGAAAACGACTCAACTGGGCATCTATGAAACTGGTGGTGCCCTACGCCTAGGAAAACGACTCAACTGAACGTAGAGATCTATCTCCAGGAAAACGACTCAACTGGACATAGCCACCACTAAAGTCCAGGTACACGAACCTATACCGTCATCCTGGCTCTACATGTGCACATGTCCTATGTATCCGTCAATTCCAACTGAGTCTCAAGTTACATACTGGGGTGAGTTTTTACCTCATGCCCCGAAAACATAAAAAATCATGCTTAAATCTCAAATCTGTAAGAAACATTTTCTAAAATATATTTCTTTCAAAAGAATCTGAAATTTTTCTTTAAAACACTTGAATTTCAAAAACATTTTTAACTTTAACTCAACTTCTGGAAATCTTAACACACACATACACATATGCATTTCTCATACTATCTTACTAATTCCATACTTATAATTGTATACACATACAAAACTCTGCTACTACATCACTCTATGCACATACACTCAAATTACAAATTCTTTAACTTCTCTATCGTATTAAATTCCTTAAGTATAGATACACACATACACGTAAAAACATGATTTCAAATCACATACATATACTTATTTTCATACGCAACTCTAACTACACATACACAATATTTTTACCTTTTTTTCAGATCATTTAAATAACATTTAGGCTTATAGTATTCATAAACTATTCATTCATTTACTCACATAATCATACCTTTCATTAGTCTTACGTCACATATCAGTATTTGTATAACAAATAGTATTACTGACATATATTTACTTATGTGTTAACTCTTCATCATAGATCCTCGCTAATATCGAAACATATGTTCATGCTCAATCATATACATACATACAATAAATATGCTTACTTATTTCTTCATGCAACTTACATACTTTTACTTATCTATGTGTACATTCATGTTCTTGTTTTTGTATTCTTCTACATAGATTTGTATAAAAAACATTTAATTCCTTATAAATTATGATACTTTAATCCTTAATCACATTCCCTAGGGTGTAGTTTCCACAACCCTCAATCCCAAGTATCCTTATATTATACAATATGAAGTTACTCACATATCATGTATACCTATACTTCACCATTCTTACTGGTCACTAACTTGCATATATATATATATATATATATATATATATATATACCTACTCATTCTGTTATATGGTTATCCATATGTTTATAGCATTTCTTTATTATCTAAAATCAATCAGAACACATCTCAAGTATTAATCGTATAGACTACTTACCTGGCTAGGTGGACACTCATGATCCTGGTCCGATCTGTCAAAACAATAATAAAACATGGTCAGAACCGCTATTTGCGAAACTTTCTACTCATCTATAATAAACTTCCGGACCTTCCCGGAATACACGAATCCTCTCAGATTCTATCGTTCAAACTTCATCACTCTAATATATCCTTATTGTAGACACTGTATTTTTTCATAAAGCCCAATGATGAGCCTCGTATGGAGGCACTACCCGATAAGTTACAGAAGTCGCAGGAAACAGACGTCGGAAGGGAAAATTCAAAAATTAATATATTATCAACTTTAAACTCACTAGTTTAGCCTTGGGTTCTCTTAGTCGATTTATATTTTAAACATTAACCTTGGTCCAAAATCCCCGCAACCCATCCACAGCCCATGCAACTCACAAGGCCCACACACCTAAACCCTCTCCAAAATAATAGAAACCCTAGCACAACCAAAACAAACCCTTATACACCACTATATAAAGACCACTAAATAAAAAAAACCTGGGGCCGCATCTTCTCTCTCTCGCCACTCTCATCTCCTTCATTCTTCCCGGGACACTCTCGGCAGAGGCAAAAAAAACAAAAACACAAACCCTAAAATCTGCATGCCAAAACCCTCTTCTTCCAAACATGACTCGGTAGCCTCCTCTCTCTCATTCGATACACAAAAACACAAACCCTAAGACTGCTCTCTCCTCTCTCCCTCTCTCTCGCCACTCACGGCCAGACCACAACAAACTCAATAAAACCCTAAACACCCTCTCGCCTATCTGACTCTCACCTTTCATTTTCACTTGGCTCTCTCTCACTCAACAAACAAACACACACTGACCGAACACAAAACAAAACAAAACAAAACCATAACCCTAGCCTCTCGCCTCTCTTGGCCTCACCAAAGTAACGACAAGACCCACCTTCTTCAGGCTTCAGGCTTCACGCTTCATGCTTCACGAACCACAAAACCTATATCCTCTCATTCACAAACACCTGATTCTCCAAAATGACAATCTCCAAAAGCTTCGCAGTAAAACCCAAATTGAAACTAAAACCTTTAACCAAAACCCCACCGACCAAATAAAACCAAAATGACCACAAACAACATCCTATGACCAATCAAACAACAAGCACAAGCCACTAAGCCCAAATCAGTAGCCCATTCCATCCGACCAATTCAAACACGCAGATCCCACAAAACTAACCCTCACCGATTCAATAAGCTTCAAACCAATAACCCTTAAATCAACCAAAACGCAAACAAAATCAAACATGCAGCTGAGACACTCAGTAAGAAACCCTCACCAACCAACAAAAAAAGCCATGCACACATGAACACCAAACAAAAATAAACAAAACCTAAACACACACCACGGAGGCTCACTTTCTCTCAACACATACAAGCCCTTCAACTTGACACACGACATCAACAAAACAAAAGAAGCAACAAACTTAAATCAGTGTGAGCAGCCCCAACATCAACTGCCGAAAACATAAAAAAAGTAACTTTGCAAAAAAACCGAACAACAGCCCTCGAACCACCCAAAAAATAGTGGATAAAATCGCGAAACAGTGAGTAAAAATAGAGAAAACAACAAGTGGAAACCAGAAAAACAGCGAAAATATTAACCCTTCCGGCGACGTCCCAACGCGCTCCCGGTAAGCGACTTAAAAGGTAAGACCTTAGAGCAACCTTTATTATATTTTATTTTGCGTCCTGGAAATGGCATGCTTGGTTGGACGTGAAATACGTCCAACCGGGTATTTGAAGTCCTACATTGAAAACGGCCAAATTCTTTGGTCACATATTTATTATTCCGCACTTATTTCGAGTTATTTGTCTTTTATTATTTCGCATTTATATTCAGCGTTATTTATCTTTTTATTTATTTATTCGCTTTTATTGTCATTTTAATGTTCTGCCTTTATTTTTGTTTACTTTCCTATCCGTTTACATTATGCTAATGATTGTGTATGTTATCCCTTGTGGTATATCGGATGGAAACCCAGACGTAAATTCCGTAGCCGAATCCGAAAAGACGATAGTGCGGTCTGTATTTGGAATACAACTCCACGTACCACTCGGGAAATACTTGCATAAGCCTGATTAACCTTCTTTTATTTGCTATTTATTCATTGACGCTTTTCTGCTTTTGATTATTTATTATTTTCATTTCTGCATCTTGTACTCTTTAATATAACATGCTTCCATTGTTTCTATTAATGATTATAGGTGTGCAAACTTGTGTGATATTTGGATTATCTTGCATGTGCTGCATAAGACTTAATTATATCATTATGTAAACCCGTTCATTACAACTGGCATAAGTAAGGGACCATTCTGAACCCAACGGTTTGAGTTCTTCCCTTGCGAGGGGTGAGTGCGGCCTTAAATCATTTCCCAGTTCACACTGGGTGGCAACTCCTTTATTCTCCGATTTAGTCCGCTGCGGGCTACTCCGTACTCCCAACGGGCCGCGAGCCCGGACAACATCGCTACAGTCTGGCGACTCCACTAGGGATAGAGAATCGGCCCCGAAATAATACCTTGCAATGTCTTTGGTTTTTGCTTTGGTTTTCCAAGTTTCATATATTTTGCATACCCTTTTTATCCTGATGGCGTCATGCATCATAAAGTCGATTTCGCTCGGAGCGGCAGATCTTCATATGGCATCATTATTCATTGGCATGTACCTTTGGGTATAAAAAAGGCACGCTCACTTGGTCGCTCGAACTCTTGAGTGGGGAGACCTAGTTGTGAGCAACCCTTCACCGGCGGGTTCCTTTATCCATACTCTTATGAACCCACATGTGAACCATAGTTATACATCATGTAGAAGCTATCCCTTTATGCTTGTGTTTGGGACCATCATCATTTGGATCCATTTGGACTTCTCGTTATAAGATACGAACTTGTTAGGCCATTTAAACTGGGACGAGTTTATGTCTTATGACGATGAGGCCAAAAGCTTTCAAAATGCGATGGGCCACTTTGTGTTTGGGCCTCCTATCATTTGAAGTTGTTTAGCCACCTTATCGCAAAAGTGTAAACCTGTTGGGCCTTTTTCAATTGGGACAAGTTTGCACCTCGCGATAACATGATTGAATGTTTTGAAATGATAATGGGCCACCTTGTATGAAAACCTTGATGGGCTTAGAAAATCCAATCATAATCAAAATATGCTAGAAGCATGAGTCCGATATCCACACTGGCTTTCATCCAGGAAGGATACGTCTTGTTACGACATATTTGTTCACTTTGGATACCTCTAAGTTCATCCCCATGACCGCGGTTGCTGAAAGCCCAATTCGTCATTTCTAGACAATGGCATGATCCCCATAATAGGCTTAGTCAATATTGTAAATGGGCGGTCTTTGTCTTTTACCGATGGAAAGGGACTGAGGCAGCCAAGGTTCACCCTGTAGCACAGGAGAGACGATTTTGTGTACCCCACATTGGTGCATGGAATAAGCCATACCTAGGACATAAATGGACTTACCACGAGTGTAGGAGAAATAAGGTCGAAAGGATATATGTTGTTTTGATAACTATTTTCATCTTATGCATCTCATGCATACACGCATCATGTTAACCCAGTTTCTTAAAAGCCATCATAGATATCCGTTGGGTTAGAGAAGAAAAAAGATTTGTCAAGAAGAGTTTAGCAAACATGAATATCGGGGAAAAGGAAACCGAGAAACAGAAAACCTTACGACAAAGATAGAAAGACCATTGTGGGCAAAAAAAAAAAAAAAAAAAAATTATTTGTTCTTAGTCCTTAATAGTTAGGCATAAGTTCAATGATGAAATCGTTTGCTTTAAGGTGAAATCTTAGAAACAATAAACTCTTGATGTGCTTTTATCTGATACTTTGAGTAGTTGATCTATATTAGACTCGTAAGCACTTAAATATAGGTTTTTAGCAGTGAAAACCTGAGTAGTCGGCAATGTGACTAGTTGAAGAAATTGTGGATCGATGAATGACCGTTTGCTTAGATGTCTATCCTGATTTGCTTGTGTTATGATGTGTGGTATAGTTGAAATAAAAGAAAAGTCTCTAAAGAAAAAAAAAATAAACTACCTATAACCGATAAGTGTGAAGCTACCCATGAGCGAGTATTAGGACCACAATGAGGAGAAATGCTACCTTAAAGGGTAGGTGTGTTGGAAAAAAAAAGAAAAAAAAAAGAAAAAAAGAAAAAAAAAAGAAAAAGAGACAAAAGAAATGAAAAGAAAATCATACCATATTGAGCACAGAAAAACCAATTGCATAGCATAATTGAGACATCTAGGTTGTTTGACCCATCGATCTCAATTCTTAAAACGAAATCATTGAGTTGGCTTACCTAGGAATTGAGCTGTAAAGGAACCTTTGTACACACACACTGTGAGTCTGGCTTAGATGATTTATTCAAAGAGTTGGATTTGAGTTGCATTGAGTGTTTTGAAGGCTCTCTGGTTTCATTACAGGGCATTCTTTGAGGACAATAATATGAATAACTATTGAGACTATTTTGCAGCCATTAATATAATATGTTGATACGGATTTAGGGGTGAGTAAAACTGGTTTCGGTTCAGGTTCCACATAAAACCGGAACCTACCCAGAAAAATTCGGTTCCGCACTAAGTGGAATCAGAACCTACCCAATTAAACAGGGTACCCTATTATTCGGTTCCAATCCGGTTCCATTCCGGTTTCGAATTACCCTATTTTAAAATATTTTAATGAAAACTACATTCCGATATGAGTCCGTAGGAAAAAAGGGGACCAAATCGGAGTGCAGAAGCTCAAGAACGAAGAAAATGAAGTTTTAGACTTTTAATGCTCATCAGCCTCATTACCCTTTATGTTTTCATTTACAATTAGGCAAGTTATCAGTGCATTAAGTTGCCTAGTTGTGAAACCTTGGGGTGACATACCTTCATTTATCGGATGACCTGTTAGTGGAAAATAATTTCAAGATATTTAAGATATTTGTGAAGAAAATGCATGCTGATCAAGTAAGCAAGATATTTGTGAAGAAAATGCATGCTGATCAAGTAAGCAATTCTTCACGTGCATAATTTTGGATCATGCAAAACATACTTGTTTGAAAAAAAAAATTCTCAATATTTGTTCATTCTGTTGCAGAATTACTGTCCTTACCCGAAAAAGTACAATCATGAAATAGCTCAACTTGAACGTTCAAAGCCGAAGTTTTCAAATGAGGAACTTATGGATGCAACTAAGAAACTGCAGCCATTCCCATAGAATAAAGAAACTGACATGCCTGTTGATGGTACTACTGGTGTGCTTTCAGGTTTGTTTGGTAAAATCTTCTCAATGTTCAAGTGATACAAAGTGTGGTGGCTAAATGCAGAAACATAAAATCATCTGAATTACCAATCAAATAAGCAACTGGATTTGCAATGCTAATAAAATGCCTTGTATGGTAATATGTTCATATAAATCTCTAAATGTTCATATAAACCGGTTCCATGGTCCGGTTATGGTTCCGACCATTTTGGAACCGGATCCTACGCTGATAAAATCGGTTCCTTCATTTTTGGAACCGGAACCTACCAGATTACAACCGGTTCTGGTTCCAAACCTGGAAAATCGGTCCGGTTCCAATCGGTTCCGGGTAGAACCGGAACCGGTGCTCACCCTATACGGAGTGACACATCACGTAGTCCACCTTGACCTAATGCAAACAGTGGAAAGCAAAAAGCTAAACCAAGTCTGGGGGCGACCAGTCTACCACCTCGCGAATCAGGGACATAACGAGATAATGAGTCATGGGACCAAAGAAAATTGAGCAATCACCAGAGTAGAATTAACATAAGGAAATTGTAAGCAGACCCAGGGGGCGATCGAAGATATTTGTAGGCAAAGGGCACCAAAGAGCACAAGGATAAAGAAAACCCATCGGAATAGGAAATACATACATACATACATACATGCATACACGTCACATACACATAATTTTTGTTTGTGTTCGCAGGTTTTGAAGAAAAAAGGAAAAAACGGCAAAAACGAGCAACTCAATTCGGGAACAAGACCCTCGAATCAATTCGGGGACAAGACCCTCATCTTAATTCGGGAACAAGACCCTCAACTCAATTCGGGAACAAGACCCTCAAATGAATTCGGGAACAAGACCCTCAACTCAATTCGGGAACAAGACCCTGATCTCAATTCGGGAACAAGACCCTCATCTCAATTCCGGAACAAGACCTTCATCTCAGTTTGGGAACAAGACCCTCATCTCAGTTCGGGAACAAGACCCTCAACTCAATTCGGGAACAAGACCCTCAACTCAATTCGGGAACAAGACCCTCAACTCAATTCGGGAACAAGACCCTCAACTCAATTCGGGAACAAGACCCTCAACTCAATTCGGGAACAAGACCCTCATCTCAGTGGGGAATAAGACCCTCATCTCAGTTCGGGAACAAGACCCTCATCTCAGTTCGGGAACAAGACCCTCATCTCAGTTCGGGAACAAGACTCTCATCTCAATTCGGGAACAATACCCTCATCTCAATTTGGGAACAAGACTCTCAACTCAATTCGGGAACATGAGCCTCAACTCAATTCGGGAACAAGACCTTCATCTCAATTCGGGAACAAGACCCTCATCTCAATTCGGGAACAAGACCCTCATCTCAATTCGGGAACAAGACCCTCAACTCAATTCGGGAACAAGACCCTCATCTCAATTCGGGAATAAGACCCTTATCTCAATTCGGGAACAAGACCCTCATCTCAATTCGGGAAAAAGACTCTCAACTCAATTCGGGAACAATACCATCATCTCAATTCGGGAACAAGACCCTCATCTCAATTCGGGAACAAGACCCTCAATTCAATTCAGGAACAAGACCCTCATCTCAATTCGGGAACAAGACCCTTAACTTAATTCGGGAATAAGACCCTCATCTCAACTCAGTAACGGATTGGGAATGAACCACCTCACTCAAGTAACGGTTCGGGAATGAACCACCTCACTCAAGTAACGGTTCGGGAATAAACCACCTCTCAAGTAACGGTTCGGGAATAAACCACCTCATATCAGTAACGGTTCGGGGAATGGACCACCTCACATCAGTAACGGTCCGGGAATGGACCACCTCTCATAAAGTAATGGTTCGGGAATGAACCAGGGGTCGAAGCACCTCACCACCAGACCAACTCAGTTTGAAACGTCTCAAAACAACAGGTAAGTTCGGCAACAGCCAGCGAGCTATGTAAGTAAAAATGCATGCATAACTTTGATAGGATTGTCACTGTTACACACGCACAAGCCCATCAAAGTGAGGGCGACTGTAGACACTGTATTTTTACATAAATCCCAATGATGAGCCTCGTATGGAGGCACTACCCGATAAGTTGCGGAAGTCGTGGGAAACGGACGTCGGAAGGAAAAATTCAAAAATTAATACATTATCAAGTTTAAATTCACTAGCTTCGCCTTGGGTTCGCTTAGTCGATTTCTATTTTAAAAATTAACCTCGGCCCAAAACCACCGCAACCCATCCAAAGCCCATGCAACTCACAAGGCCCACACACCTAAGCCCTCTCTAAAATAATAGAAACATTGGCACAACAAAAACAAACCCTTACACACCACTATATAAAGACCACTAAACAAAAAAAACCTGGGGCCACATTTTCTCTCTCTCGCCACTCCCGTCTCTTTCTTTCTTCTCGTGACACTCTCGACAGAGGCAAAAAAAAAAACACAAACCCTAAAATCTACACGCCAAAACCCTCTTCTTCCAACCAAGACTCGGTAGCCTCCTCACACTCATTCGATACACAAAAACACAAACCCTAAGACTGCTCTCTCTTCTCTCCCTCTCTCTCGCCACTCTCTTTCTCCTCTCTCCCTCTCTCTCGCCACTCACGGAAAGACAACAACAAACTCAATAAAACCCTAAACACCATCTCGCCTATCTGACTCTCACATTTCGTTTTCATTTGGTTGTCTCTCACTCAACAAACAAACACACACTGACTGAACACAAAACAAAACAAAACCATAACCCTAGCCTCCTGCCTCTCCTCTCGGATCCATCTCTCTCGGCCTCACCAAAGTAACGACAACACCCACATTCTTCACGCTTCAGGCTTCAGGCTTCACGCTTCAAGCTTCATGCTTCATGCTTCATGATTCACGCTTCACGCTTTCTGCTTCATGCTTCATGAACCAAAAAACCCTATATCCTCTCATTCACAAACACCCGATTCTCCAAAATGACAATCTCCAAAAGCTTCGCAGTAAAACCCAAACTGGAACTAAAACTTTTAACCAAACCCCCACTGACCAAATAAAACCAAACTGACCACAAACAACATCCTAGGACCGATCAAACAACAAGCACAAGCCACTAAGCCCAAATCAGCAGCCCCTTCCAACCGACCAATTCAAATACACAGATCCCACAAAACTAACCCTCACCGATTCAATAAACTTCAAACCAATAACCCTTGAATCAACCATAACGCAAACAAAATCAAACCTGTAGTCGAGACACTCAGTAAGCAACCCTCACCAACCAACAAAAAAAGTCATGCACACGTGAACACCAAACAAAAATAAAAAAAAACCTAAACACACACCATGTAGGCTCACTTTCTCTCAACACATACAAGCCCTTCAACCTGACACACGACATCAACAAAACAAAAGAAGCAACAAACTGAAATCAGCGTGAGCAGTCCCAATGTGAACTGCCGAAAACATAAAAAAATTAACCTTGCAAAACAACCGAACAACAGCCCTCAAACCACCCAAAAAACAGTGGATAAAACAGCGAGTGAAAACAGAGAAAATAACGAGTGGAAACCAGAAAAACAGCGGAAATGTTAACCCTTTTGGCGACGTCCCAACACGCTCTCGGTAAGCGACTTAAAAGGTAAGACCTGAGGGCACCCTTTATTATATTTTATTTTGCGTCCTGGAAACAACATGGTTGGTTGGACGTGAAATACGTCCAACCGGGTATGCGAAGTCCTACATTGAAAACGGCCAAATTCTTTGGTCACATATTTATTATTCCGCATTTATTTCGAGTTATTTGTCTTTTATTATTTCACATTTATATTCAGCGTTATTTATCTTTTTATTTATTTATTCGTTTTTATTGTCATTTTAATGTTCTGCCTTTATTTTTGTTTACTTTCCTGTCCGTTTACATTATGTTAATGATTGTGTATGTTATCCATTGCGGTATGTCGGATGGAAACCCAGACGTAAATTCCGTAGCCGAATCCGAATGGACGGTAGTGCGGTCTGTACTTGGGATACAACTCCACGTACCACTCGGGAAATACTCGCATAAGCCTGATTAACCTCCTTTTATTTGCTATTTATTCATTGATGTTTTTCTGCCTTTGATTATTTATTATTTTCATTTCTGCATCTTGTACTCTTTAATATAACATGCTTCCATTGTTTCTATTAATGATTATAGGTGTGAAAACTTGTGTGATATTTGGATTATCTTGCATGTGCTGCATAAGACTTGGTTATATCATTGTGTAAACCCGTTCATTACAACTGGCATAAGTAAGAGACCATTCCAAACCCAACGGTTTGAGTTCTTCCCTTGCGAGGGGTGAGTGCGGCCTTAAATCATTTCTCAGTTCACACTGGGTGGCGACTCATTTATTCTCCTGTTTAGTCCCCCACGGGCTACTCCGTACTCCCAACGGGCCGCGAGCCCGGACAGCGTCGCTACATTTATATATTATTCTACACTAGCTAGATAACTTAGATTCTCATTATTACGCTACTCTACGAAGCTATTGGAAAAATTCGAATATTTAGCAGAAAAATTGAAATTAACGACTTTTTATCGAGAGCTCTTACCAAGAGTTTCATGCCATATACGGACTCCAAACGATCCCACGAATGTGCTGGAATCGATGAAATTCCGATCGGAGCTACTGTTCACATCGGGTTACTATTCACACGTGAATTTCTTCCTCGTTTTGTGTGATTCCGGGCACGAATCAGAGAAACTTTAACCACCATCTCATATTACTCATCAAAGGCTTCGATTTGACGGGTGGCTCGGGCCGTGAAACGAAGCGATGAGCCGGAACCGTCAAACCCATTCACGCAACTTTCTCCTTCTCTTTCTTGTCGTTCTGGTCGCCGTTTGGGGAATCACTGGCCGTCCGTCGTCCGCTGGCCTGCACGGGATGAAGCCGACGTTGCCGGCGGGCACCGCTGGGGGTAGCCGAATGGCCGTCCGCCGTCTGCATTTCTCCTTTCTCCCCCTCTCTCTCTCTCACGTGTATCCCTCTCTGTTTTCTTCTTTTTTATTTTCTTTTCTTGTTTTCTTTTTCTTTTTTAAATGAACATGGTAATACTAAATATCACAATCCATAAATTACCAAAATGCCCTCACTTAGAAGGGTATTTTAGGAAATCAGTAATTTTGAAGCCCTTCTGGCATGATTTTTGAAAAGTGTTCAACACGAAAGTTGTTCGTCTCGGAAAAATAAGTCTAATGGTTCAAGAATCAACTAAATCAAAGTTATTTTTCTATTTCCATGACCGAAACCGAAAAATTTACGCGTATAATAAAAATCGCGTAACTGATTTTTTAGACGAAGCATCTTCTAATGCGACAAATCACCACTTTATATTATTCTGATCCATATAACATCCCTTTAACTCTTATTCTTTATTATCATCATGTTCCGAGACTATAACTTTAGTCCAGGAACCTTCCAGAACTGTCCTGAAAATCTGGGATGTTACATTTACCCCTCCTCATAAAATTTTGTCCTCGAAATTTCTCCGCCCTTATAACTGCTGATTCGAATCTGGTCGCATATGCGGAAATTATCATACTCTAAACTCCACTAATATAACTCCACTGATATCACTTCTCTATCCCAACTATGAACTAACCACTATCTATAAGCTAGGATCCTTAACAGCTTATCTACAGCTTTAAACTGACTATACTGACCTGATTCTCATCACTAGTCATCTGGCCTCACAAGGGCCATATAATGATACTATATAATTCTTACTAATTCTCTGATTTAAAAGACCGTAAAAGTATTAACTTAAATTAATCTCCTCTCATACGAAGATAGCTAATCTATGCACATCAATTGAGTCACTCTTGGACTCAAATTCAAGCAAGCAAGGCACAAAACAATAAAATCATACCATATCAAACTATCATAGAAAGTACACGCAAAAACCTACGTGGTCTTTACAAAACTGAAGACAATCTCCGGCAGTCGGATCCCCACAGTTGCAGTCACTGACTTCTAGACCATGTTACTGACTCTGACTCTTAAACCATGCTCTGATACCAACTTTGTAACATCCCGCCTAAGCCAGGATGTTACCGGCAGGAGATAGGAAAACCCATCTCTATAAGCCTCTAATTCTTACGAAAATTCAGCATGATACTATGTATCACATCAAGTCTGAAACATTCCTCCTTCTTTTCATCATCCGGGAAATTCATGGCTTTGAAAATATTGAATGTTACTTATTGGTATTGTACCATCATGATTAGTTCTCCTTTTTGTACATCAATAATGGTTCGACCTGTAGCCAAGAATGGTCTCCCGAGGATGATTGGCACGTCTTCAACTTCCTCCATATCAAGGACAATAAAATCTGATGGGAAAATAAATTTGGCAACCTTGACCAGCACATCCTCAACTACACCTCTTAGAAATATGAGCGTTCTATCAGCAAGTTACTGAGAGACTGAAGTGGGCATTGTTTCTCTAATTTACAGTTTCCTGTAAACAGAAAAAAAGTTAACACTTGCACCTAAATCACACAAAGTCTTACCGAAGTCATGTTCTCCTATGTGTTGGACAATTATGACCCATAGCATCACTATTTGTACAGATCATGGTGTTGTTGTACAAATTAACTATGTGACAAAGGAAATTGCTCTTTTATCATTTGTAATTAGATTACCAAGATGTATAAATGATAAAAGGTCCTTATGATTAGTTTTGGATTGAGATGATATGAGACAGTATCAATCCACGAAGGTTTAATCATTAAATATCCCTAGTCGTAGTATTATCGAGATTGGACATCGATAATGTGGAATAGACTAGTATTACACTTGTGCGCGTTGTGAGGGCATAACGGCATAGTTATCATATATTTGGGTATAGGATACTCATGCAAGTGTAATAAGATGTTGTGTTTACCGATGGTACGGAAACAGCTTCTCTCTGGATAGACCTCTCGAAATTCCATTGGTAGTATGACTATATGTCTATGGAAGTCCGAATCAGGGTAGGTGTATTTGGTCATAACCTGAAACTTACACCGTTAATACTTGCGACAATCAATATACTTTGGTTTTGGTCGTCCAAGGCTTTAACAGGTTCTGTGTACGCCTCTTCTGGGTATATTGAGAATCGTAGTGTATTGGGTGTGATGTCAAGATGAAATTATCAATCCAATCATAGTGGAAATGATGATCACGTAGGATACAAAACTGGTGCTCTTATGTAATGCAGTCATCAGGATAATATGACTAGGTCATGATTATCCAATTATAGAGACTAGTTACCAGAGATCCGATATGTGCTTCGTACGGCGCAGACACAATTCCAGCCCTGGGCCTTGCACGTGACATCCGATACTGGATCGTAATACGCAATACTACGTATACTACGCCTGATATAGATCACATATTCCTTTAAGAATATTTCTAGAGAATTGGGTAGGCACGGTGCTTTGCTAGAAGCCAACCATGTCTTGTAAATCGGTAAAAACGTAGTACTAGGTAAGTACGTGTTTGGATAGTCCGACGACCGGATTTACTGCCAACATATCCGGGGATCTCATGGGCTGCTTCCCGAAGATTCACCGATGACGTATTACTCAGATATAATTAATCTAAGATTAATTATAAGAGAGAGAAAATCAATCTGGGATTAATTACGGAGATATTTTATCTGGGATAAAATATTATTTAAAGAGAGAGAACGATTAATTTGGAATTAATCGATAAAATAATATATTCGATATATTATACGAAATTAGATTTTGACGCGGAATTAAAATTATATTTTAATTCAGGAGAATGAGTTAATTTAGAATTAATTCGCAAGCGACATGAACAGTAATTTTACTAGGCAAAATTATTTAATTAAATTTGATTTAATTACGTCGCAACGGAAAATTCGTTAATTCGAAATTAGCGAACCTGAGCCCGGGAGTGTTTGTGGGCCCACTCGCATTTCGAATTCAAGTGCGGTCCACAAATCACATCATGCGTCACATCACTCGTCATTCAAGTGATGAATGTCTTGTCACTTTGAGTGATTGACAACCAGCCACTATTCATGAGTGATGTGAGTGGTTGTGAGACTTTAATGCTTGTACCAATTTTGAAAGTTGAATTTGGTATATCATTTTATTGATTTTTGAAATCAAAGACAACCAACACACAAACTCTTCTCCTCTCTCCCTCCTACCTCTCGGCCTAGGGCCACTTCTTTCTCTTTTTTCTTCTCAAAACCGTGAGCAAGAAGAAGAACAAGAAATTTTTGTGGCAAATTTTTCTTATGCTAGCACATGAAGAGTCATCCAAAGGTGATAGGGAAACTCATTCATGATCATGGAATCACAACACAAAGCTTAGAGCTTGGAGCTTCCATGGAAGTGGTGACCGAAAATCACAAGGAGCATAAAATGGACATTGCCGAAATTTCAAGGAGCTTGAAGAAAAGTTTTGTTGTTCCCCGCATCGCAAAAGCCGATCATTATAAGTATGATTCCGCCATAATTCTTTATTGTATTCACACATGATTTCATAGCTTGAATGATCTTGGGACTAACATAGAAACCCAACAATGATATCTTGTGCCATTTTGAGCATGAAATTAAAATTAGGGTAAAATTGGGTAAATTTGATTTGAGCATGCTTTGATGAAATTGATTGTTGGAATATGCTTGAATGATGATAACATAGTGTTATGCATGATCATTTTGATGAAAATTGGATTGGATTAAAATTTCCTCAATAATTGGGCTTGGCCGAAAGTTATGGCTTGCCCTAAGTCATGGTGATTTTTGTTTTTGATCATTGGATGAGTTGAAATCATTAAGGAAATATTGATTTAGGATTTAATTAGATTGAATTCGGAATCGGACATGAAAAATCCTAAATTGTCGTGAGCTTGTAGCATGGAAAATGATTGATTTTTTGATTCAATTGTGTTGGACATAAGTTGATGATGATAAGCATAATTAATTGAGTAAATTGATGTTTTGGAAATATTAATTTGGTTAATTAATTATGGCTATACACTTTAATGAATTTAATTTTGAAATTTGGAATGTTGTAATTTAATTAATGGGGCCAAATTTGGAATTGGGCTTTTAAAGTTGTATTTGGGCTTAATAGGCTTGGTTGGGCCAAGTTTGGTTTAGGCTAATTGGTTGGATCCAATTGGGCCCAAAACCATATCCATAAAGTCCAAATATAACTAATGGACCTTTAAATTTTAATTAGGCCTAATGGGCTTAAATTGGTTTCTTGGCAAATAAGGGTGATTCCTTAAATGGGCTTTGGTTTTTGGGTTTTACCCATATTGACCAAAAGTCAATGCCTTATGAAATTAATTGAAAGCACATTGGACTTTAATTAAATTGACATTGGATGTTAATCGGGCTTTGAGACCCGTAACGATTAGATTTAGAATCTAAGTCGTAAATGCACATTAAAAAGTGTAATTATTTAATTTGGAATTAAATATAGAATTAATATTAAATACAAATTAAATTGGATTTAATGTTATAGTTTAATATAATTCATGAATTCGTACTTTGAGTACTTATTCTTAAAACGAGTTAGACTCGTGCAAAATCAAATCGTTGTTTGAACATTGGATGGTCATTAATTTCAGATTAATTAATTGGATTAGATTGATTGATAACATGCTTTGTGTGAATACATGGATGCAATGTATGAATAATGTATATCAGATGGATATTAGATGGGTGAGGGCAATTTTGGAAATTATTGTAATAAATTTAGAATTTATTAAATTGGACATGCGTGTCCAGCCTATTACCTCTTGACTCTTTGTATTTCTATTCTCACCTATTCCCCTCAATGTAAATGAGGTTTCTTTAGAAGTGTTATGTAATCGGGTAGAAGTAATACTTGTGCTAGCGGGAGAGAGGAAATGGAGAGATTTGTTCTAGGAACAATGTGTTTAAATATCCATCCGCATATCATTATTATATTTATTTATATGCGCCTTATTATGTTTTTAGAATGCATGTTTAAGGTGTTTGATGATGAGACCTTAAAAAAGATAATTAATTGGTTGCCAATTACGCAAAAAACCCTCAACACATATTAAGCGTTTTTTCTTCCATTGAGTGATTCTTACTCAAGATCCAAGATTGGCACTGGTTTGTTGGCCAAAGTCAAGACCTTTGTCCATTGCGGATGTGTTTGAATCATGAAAGCTTTGTTCCATATCAGTGTCTTGTCCAAGTTGTGATTTGTTGGACAAAGTCACGATCACTTCTTGTCCATCGACATCGATTACGAAGCTTTCCAAGGTCAATGGGTTCCGCTTAACTGGGATCATTAAGTTTGTTGTGCCAAAGCCAAGGCTTAGTTGATTCAGAGGAAGAAGGTTAGGGAATATATTGGATATATTGGCATATATAAGATATATGTTTCAGACTTGGATGTCCACCTACTGGATCTAGGAATTGGATGAGATCCAATTGATCTTAGAGATCTACCTAGTTAATTATCATACAATTTGTTGGCCAAAGTCAAAATTATGTGTTATTTAACGGGATCCTAGCCCACTAGGAAACAAGGTTTCCCGAGTACTCCACAGAGGGTTAGAGGCTCGTCGAAAAATAGTGGGATGCAAGTATTAAATTTGCAATATTTGTTTAGTTACTTGCCAATACGCGTTCATTTCAAATTTTTCGTCAAATAAATTAATATATTAGTTGGACTAATATTTAATCGTTGTTTTAATTAAACAGTTGGACTGTATTCAAACTATTTCAATTAATAGTTGATTTTATAATTGGATTATAGTAATCAATATAATTGAATTTAACCAATTAAATTATAGTTGATTATATAGTTAGACTATAGTAATCATTATATTTAATAGTACCTAAAATCGTTGATTGAATAGTTGGACTATAGAAATCAAGATAATTGAAAGATTAGTGTTTAAAACATAATTCTGGGTGAAAATGTATTTAAACGGCTTAAATTTTCAAATTGGGAATAAAACTTCAGGATAGTCCTGGAAACTGAGAAGTTATTCTATTTGATAGAACAACCTCTTGGGCCTAAGCCCGGAGTTGAGCAAATAGTAGAACATGATCTTTGGAAGATTCATGTGATGAAAACTTTAGTGCTTAATCCATTATGTTTGCCAAATAGACTCCTTAATTTCTTAATCAGAACTAAGGATTAGATCCTTATAGTATGATAATGAAATTGAAGGATCTTCATAGATCTATCCTTAGATCTTAGAAGTACTAAATTGCAATAGTAAACTCTTGGAGACTTAATGACTATGCTCAATGAGTCAAAGCCAGAGTTTGCAATAGGGCAAGAAGCGCAAGACGCATCTTATTTCGACATTCTAGAAGGCCAAGGCTTGGCCGAAGGCTTCGAGGTATAAAAAAAAGGGCAAAGGAAAAGTCATTATAGTCTTCTTGGAAGACTAAGGACATATCCCAAGATGTCTGCCTAAACTGTGGCAAACGGGGTCACTGGAAGCGTGACTGCCGTATGGACAAGGCAGACATGAAGGAAGTGAAGAGGGGCAAGGCTCCGACTTCAAATATGTTTGTCATAAACATGTTCACTATTAGTATTAAAATTGGATTTTAGATACTAAATGTGGTACATAAATATATACTGGTGTGCAGAATCTGCTGATCAGCAGGATACTGACTTCAGTTGAGATCGCTCTGCGAATTGGAAACGGGACGAAAGTCGCTGTTTTAACCGCAGAAACCTAAGTTTAGGAACTACCCTACGGGTGTGTACTTAAATTAGGAAACTGTTACAATGTAACTAGTTTGACTAGAAACATTATCTCTATATCATGGTTTAATCCGTTGCAGATATACCTTTATATCCTAGAACACTAAAGTGTTTTATTTTATAAAGATGATATTGAGATAAACACATTAGATGTGAATAACAATATTTATATTTTGAATATAAATAAATCTCAAACGTATGACATGACAAACAAATATCTCAAACTAATTTAATAAGTTGAGACTTATAAGTGGCATTGTTATCTGGGACACAATTAACAAGACTCGTATATCCACACTTTTGAAGAGTGGATACAAGGACGGATTTGATTCTATTCAAATAATGTCTACGAATCTAATTTATTAGGCAAAATGGCTAAAACATCTTTTACTTGGTAAAAGTGTAAGTGTCACTGATCTGTTAGCCCTTGTTCATAGTGACGTAAGTGGGCCCATATCTAGCTAAGCTAGAGGTGGATATGAATATTTCGTGACCTTTACGGATGTGGAATCGCGTTATGGTTATGTGTTTCTTTTGAAACACGAATCAGACACTTTTGATAAATTCAAAGAGTTTCGACACGAAATAGACAAATAGATCGGCTAAAGTATTAAAACATCATGATTGGACCATGATGAAAATACTTAAGCAATAAATTTCTCAAATACTTGAAAGAGTATAGTATTATTTCAATGAGGACTCCTCCCAGAACACGTCAGTTTGACGGTGTATCTAAACGGAGTAACCGAATTTTGTTGGACATGATAAGGTTAATCATTAGTCGCTCTGAGCTACCATTTCCTTCAAGGGATACATATTAACAGTGCAAAACTTATTTTGAATAAGGTTCCATAAAAATCTGTTAGACAGACTTCATATTAGATATGAACAGGAAATAAACTGGGTTTTCTAATTCATGAAGATTTGGGAATGCTAGGCATATGTTTGGATGATACCAAACTAAAACCCAAATCGGATAAGTGCCTAAATTTTTTGTTATCCTAGGGTAACCGAAGTATAGTACTTATACAATTCACAAGAGAACAATGTAATTGTTTCTCTCCATGCGATTTTCCTAAGAGGAATACCTATATGCACTGGTAAGTGGGAGGAAAGTAAAACTCGATGTAAATCGGAGTAATACTGTTCCAGGCACCGATTTCTTAATGGAACACAAATAGTTCATCAAGGATGTAACTATACCAGTGATCTTCGAATACACAAGAACCGCGTAAGTCAGAGAGAGTCAGAAAAATAACCTGGGAGGTATGGGTTTCTGATCTGACCTCATAAATATGTTAATCTTATTGAGGAATACGAACTGACTACGTATGAGGAAGTGATACAAGGTATCGACTCCCTATTATGGCAAAGTGCCATGATGTCCTAAATGGATTCCATGTATACCAACCAAGTTTGGACACTGGTTGTTGTACCGAAATGCATTGTTCCTATTGGTACTATATAAGTCTTCAAGGAAGAAATACATGGATGGCAACATACCAACGTACAAAGCTAGGCTTGTAGCTAAAAGGTATCGTTATCAACATTGTGTCGATTACGACGAAACCTTTTACTTGTTGCCATGGTTAAATCCATTTGGATAATACTTTCTAATACTGCATATTTCATTTATGAAATATGGTAGCTGAACGTCAAAATCGCTTTCCTTAAACGGAAACCTTTTGGAGGATGTTTACAACATCCTAACGGTTTTGTCGTACAATAACAGGCAAACAAGGTTTGCAGGTTATATCATCCATGTATGGATTGAAGCAAGCATTGCATTCTTGGAATTATTGTTTTGATGTAATCATAATGGTATATGATTTAATTCAAAATGAAAATGATTCTTGTGTATATAAGGAGGTTAGTGGGATCGCACTGACAGTGAATGTCCTAAATAACTGATGATATGTCATTTCTTGGAAATGATATTCCCATAATACAATCGGTGAAAGCTTGGCTTTCATGAAAATTCTCTGTAGAATTCTTGGGAGAAACAACCTTTATTCTAGGAATAAAGATCTATTGGGATATATCTAAAGGTTGTTGGCACTCTCTGAGAACTCGTACATTGAAAAATGTACGCGACCTGGTGTCTCATATGCTTTGAGCATATGGAGTCACAATCAGGCCAATCCAAGTGATAGTCACTGGATTGATGTTAAGAACATCCTTAAGTATTTTAGAGGAACTAAGGATGCTGTCTTATACTATGGAGAATGAGAACTTGAAGTAACTGGGTTCACCGTTGCAAGTTTCCAAACCGATAATAACGACTATAAGTCATAACAAATGTACTATATAGTTTGAATAACGGAACAGTGAGCTGAAGATCTTGCAAGGTTCCCTATACTTTTGTTTATAGCAAGTTTATTTATGCTCATATATATTGAATAGAAAACTTGCATATAGGCTATTAATTGGAATAGAGAAAATTGCCTTAAGTCTCCACTTGGTAATAAGAGCTAAAAATCGATACAGATTTTTTAATTCCGTATTTATAGCGATAACCCAATTCACCCCCCTCTTGGGTATAGAGATTCTTTGTTGCTATTGCTTGTAGGTACTTTCAATTACATCACAAGAATCATCAATTTAAAAATAACCCCAAAAATTCATAGCATCCAACCCAATATTATATATTCAGTAATGTTAAGATCAATTTAAGAAACATTTCCAAGTGTAAATACTATATTAACTAACCAAAAGAATCAAGTAAATGAAGTTTATTATCTTTTAAAATCAAGGAATCTAAACCCCTAAAACTCATCAACTTTCAGTTATAGAGGAGGAAAATGGGGCTTATGGCTTGGATAATGGCTTGAAAGATCATCAAATTTTTCTTGGATGATGAAATTTTTTTTTGCTACATTTAAGAGCTTGAAAACGTCCATGGAGGGCCAAAGAAATCGTCCTCTTCTCCGAGGAAGAAGATGCCCCCTCAAATAATTTTTATGGTCATTAATATTAATTTTAAGTCAGTGTAAATTAGTCTTTTCCCCATAAAGAAATATCTAATGCTTTAATTTCTAGAGAAATCATGTAGGTTACTATTCATCCTTATAAAACTTGTATTTTCATCCTATTTCTGATCACAATTTGATAAAATGATTTGTAGGTCTTGGTCTAAGTTTTTAACGCCACCAAAATTACTGAAATCAGACTTTTGGAGAAAAAGTTAGAGCCAAAATATTAAATTTTGATGATGACTCAGTTAAGGTGAAAAAAAATGTAGGAACTGAAAATCTGTCCCTACTCTCCGGACGAGGTTTCTAAGGCTTTTAACCCACTAAAATGATTATATGCATAACGACATATCATCTAGTTTCAAAACCTAAATTTTAATTCGGAAGCCTTTCAGAACTCTTCCGAAAACTCAGGACATTACATAACCCTCATATGTATTCACACATTTTAATACATATTTTGTAATTATCAAAATATTCGTCTTTTGTAGAGATATTTATGAAATTATAAAATTTCCCTCATGTGATTATTTATTTAATAATAAATAAATTTGATTTATCTAATTAATCTAAATAGAGATATTTATGAAATTACAAAATTATCCTCATGTGATTATTTATTTAATAATTAAATAATTTGATTTATCTAATTAATTTCAATAGGTCTAATAATTAATGTTATTCGATAACACTTAATTTCTTTAATCAATAATCAAATATCAAATATTATTGATTACCGAATATGATTGGCTTTACAAGTGTTCAATGAGTACACTTCATATTACAAGACTCTCTAAGTTTAAGCACGTTCGTCACATAACTTACAAGTGAAGTAAATTAACATTCTATGTATTTTGGTACAAATCTCTTTTTATTTTTATTTTTTATAAAGTATTCATCGCCAATTCTGACCCACATGAATTTTCTTTTTATATCAAGTATGGTCGTGCAAATAGGGGTGGGCACGAATCGACATAATTATAAAATTTTTGTAATTATAATTATTCAATTTTGAAAAAAAAATACTTGTATAGTTTTTTATGAAAAAAATTATATTTATTTTCAATTATCGGTTCGGTTCGTTACAATTTGGTTCTTTTAATTTTTTTAATAATAACAATAAAAAATTAAAATTTAATGATATTTACTAATTCTAGTGTTTACTTAATTTTTTATACTGTAACACTTCTAATCATCACAACTACACGAATAAAAATTTTCCATAAGATACAATCATAATTTAAATTATTTAAAATGTAGGAAAATTAAAAGAATAATAAAAAAAGCAAAAAATTATAAATATTTCATGAAAATAATCATCACTACACACTAGTAATAACTTTATACTAAATATTATTAGGTAATTTTTAACTATTATGATTTTATATAAATAAGATTTATTTTTCTATATATATATATATATATATATGATTGATTTTAGGATAAATTATAAAAGCTTTGGATAAAAATATTATTTTTATTTATCATTATTTTTACTGTGCATATTATTTGAGTTATGAGTTTTAACTATATTTAACATATCTATCATTTATTGTTCGTATTTTAATTTTATTTATTAATTTATTAGATATGGTTTTTATTCAGTATTTAAGGTTAACGATAAATTATAATAAAATCATAATTTTTAAGGTGAGGGCATAATGGGGTATTACATAATTTTTGGCAATCTCCAATATGAAAACTGACCTATAAAACCCTAATTCGATTTTTGTTCACATAAACCCTAAAAACCCCAGTCTTTGAAGACACTACTCCTGAAATGCAGACACTCAATTCATTTCCAAAATCCCACCACTTTGCCATCAAATCCCTTTTCTCATTTTTCTCTTCTCTTTCGGAAACCCCAAATACAAACCCATTACTCTTCAATTACCTAATTAAAACCCTAAATATTCCCAATTCACGAGCCCTGCAAATCTCAAACAAATACCCTCGTATCAAGTCCCTTGAAAAGCCTCGGAGCGTATGTCAATATTTCCATGATGTTGGATTCTCTGATACCCACTTTCAATTAACTGTTTCTTTAAAACCTCATATTCTATTCTCTGATGTTGACAAAACCCTAAAACCAAAGATTGAATTTTTTCAACATCAGGGTTTTGTGGGTTCTGATTTGGGTAAGTTTATTTCCAATAATCCATCGATTTTAAGTGTTAGTTTAGAGAAAAAATTGATTCCACGTGTTGATTTTGTTAAGAAAATGTTAGTGGATGATACTGATAATGAAAATTTCATTCGCGTGGTTAGGAAATCCCGTTGGTTTCTTACTAGTGACCCGGAAAAATCGGGGATTTTAAGAAACATTAATTACTTGAAAAGTTGTGGCATTGTTGGGTCTCAGCTGTCAAGGTTACTAGTGAAGCAACCTAGGGTATTTTTGTTAAAAGAATTTAAACTTAAAGACCTTGTTTCCCGGGTTTTAGCTATGGGATTTTCGACTAACTCAGGGATGTTTGTTCATGGATTGCATGGATTTAGTAGCGTGAGTGAAGAGACATTTGATAGAAAAATGGAATTTTTTTTGAGTTATGGCTTCTTAAAAGAAGAGTTCATAGCAATGATTAGGATGGCGCCTTCATTGCTTGGGATGTCTGTAGAGAAGGTAAAGTCGGGACTTGAGTACTTTTTGAAAGAGATTGAATTGGAAAAGGCAGCGTTGGTTCGTAATCCAGTTTGTTTATTGTGTAATCTTGAAAATCGAGTGATTCCTCGATATAGGGTTCTTCAAATTGTTACGTCAAGAAGGATGTTGAAGAATGAATGGAGTTTAACCTCAGTGCTGAGAATGACTGAGGAGAAATTCGTGAAGAAGTTTGTGCTGAGGTTTGGAGATAATGCAGAGGAGTTGTTGCGAGCTTACAAGGGCCAGAGTTTTGATTCATCCGACTTAGCGAAATCTTGATACAAGTTTTAATATGCAGACTGTGGCCCTTGAGTCATTAGGAATCTATATTGCAATGAGAGTTGTTGTTTCGTCTAATACAAACTATAAATTCTGTTGTATTCTGTGCTCTGAAAGTGAAGGATCTGATCATAGCTTAAAGTTGACGAAAATGGAAAGTTTTACAGATTAACGCATGGAACAATGTCATTCAGTGGTTTATTTGAGCATCATGGGCTGGTTCTGTGCATTTATTTTTTTTCTTTTTTTTTTTGGCTGGAATTTGTTTGAGCAACAGAATGTTTGTGTGGTGGAGTAGCATGTAGAAGAAGAGATCAAAGCATCGAACAAACAATGATTTTGGGTGTTTCGTGATTTCTGTTCTGTATCTTCTTGAGATTTTGGGTGATCTTCAATTAAAGATGATTCCAATTCTTTTCTCATGTGACAGGAGGAACATGTTCGCAACAGCGTATGTCAGATTGAAAACAATATTCAGCACTTGGTTTTATTTTATTTTTATTTTTATTATTATTGATAATTTTGTGTTGAAGTCATATGTAAATAACTTTAATTTTGTGTTGAATTCATATGCATATAGCTTGGATGCCAATGATTGGTTCTGATTTTATATATTGACTAAAACTTAAAACCAATTATTGAATTCTTTTTCAACATGTGGGTCTCTTGGGTTCTGATTTGGCTGAGTTTATTTCCAAGAGTTAAAATGCATTTTTCTGTTGGTGTGGAGGAAAAAAATTGATTCCATGCATTGTATAGCATTTGAAGGTGAAGTGCTGAAGTCAAAGTGGTTGTTGGAGGAGGAGCTTTTCTCTTGTTTTTCTTTTCTTTTCTTTTTTTTTTTTTTAAAAAAATTATTGGAGAATTCTGTGGCAAAGTTTAGTGATGATACAAAGGAATTGCTGGTAGCTTATTGATGTCACATAATCTCAATGTGATTCAGTGTTGGTTTTGTTATATAGTTGAATTATAATGTCATATAATCTCAATAGGGAAGTATGAATATGTTGGATTGATTTGTAGTGGGGATAGGAATGAAGATGGTGATGATTTTATGTAAATTGAATGCATGAATGGTAGGGTTGAATTCAGCAGCTTGGTTGGTATTTGAGGCATGTTTGAGGTGTAAATGGAGTGTGTAGGAGTATATTTGATGTTTCATTAAATGATGAAGATGAATGGTGTTTCAATGGATGGGAACAATAATAGTGAATACTTGGATGGTTGTCGATTACCATGTTTATTTTGAAAATGAGTATAAAATAATGTTAGATTCATGCATTTTTGGGTTGGTTGTGATAAAAATCGGTTAGGGCAGTGAATTAAAGAAATTAGGCAAATCAAGTAATCTGGATAGGGTATACTGTTTTATTTATAAATCAAATTTTAGACTAAATTTATTCATAAACTAGAGATGGTAAGGTAACATATTCGAATATTCGAATTTTTGGACGTAAGATGAAATTGTAGTGAAATTCATAACTTGGAAGTTTCGCATCTGACTTGAATGTTATTTTCATCGAATAAGGTACAAATATTTGACCATATCTTTAGTTTGGTCTATCAAAATTGAAATTCGTAAAATTATAAGTAAATTAGACACCAGCATATCCAAAGATCAGAATTGTTGGATTCAACATGAATTTAGGCCAAATTTGTGAAGTTAGTTGTCCTGTAGTTCACTGCATTTTATCTTTGTCTGAATAACACCTGAAGATTCGCTAATAACTTGAGTTTGAGAGTCAAATCGAAATATGTAAAAACCTATATAAACTAGATTCTAAGGTTCATCCTATTAAATGTTTAGCCTGTCATTCATTACCAATTAATTACCGCGAAAATTTTCAAAATAAGATATCGAGCAGTAAATTATTAGATGTCGAGCAGTAAATTTTTAGCAGCCAATCAGAATTTGAATTTTCGTATTCTCACTTGTATAATTTTAAATCAAGGCCTGTAAAATTCATAGACGAGTAAAGTATCCTAACTTTACAATGAGATTAAGTGTTCATGCGTTTCATATTTTATTTTATTTTACGAAAAGTATTTTGTATGAAAAAATCTAACGAATTGCATTGGTTTTAGTTATGCGTCAGGATTCCCAACATTCACCGACTCAGTGAAGCATATCCAGTCCATCCTACCTCTATGAGTGGATGCATTTCGATTTTATGTTCCGATTGATACTTTTGTTTATAAATGGATACTGTTATTTATCTTTCATTGATACTTTTGTTTCGTTTGATATTTTTGTTGTACATTCTGACGATACTTTTGTTTTGAGATATTAGATATTTTGAATAGATTCTATTTGATTTATTTCTGTCATGATACTTGTATAATGATTTTGGATTTTGAAACCTATGTGGTGCTTGTTAGGGCCCTCTCTATCTTAAAATGGCCAATCCACTATCCTCTGTAAACATGGTCCTGATTCGTACCTTATCTGGTCTTTGTGCGTGTTGGGGTCAGGCATAGCGGAAGGCGTGGTTCGGGCGAAATTGTAATTTTAAAAATTTTAAATTACCGAATAAATTATTCAATATCCCATATAAATAATTAATTCATATTTCACCCAAAAGTATTTATTCGATATCAAATAACGACATAAATAATTTAGAAACATCACGAAACTTTTACGAAAACGTTTTTTTCCATAAAATAGCATAAAACACGTTTTTGTCCGAACCAACCAACCAATACTCACGGGGGCTGCCCAAGTCAGTCCCAATAGTACTTAGGCGGCATGGGCTGCTCGAACAGTGACCAATTGATGAGCAAAAAATATATAAATATTTATCGCCCCTTTAACTTAATATTTTATATGGTATCTCGAGTTTTGTGAATATTTTGATATGTTTTTTTATTTATTTTATAGATAAAAATAAAATCGGGACTCAATGGAATCAAAACAACGAAATTTGGAACAAATAAGCGCAAAATAGGAATTTCACATCGCGATGCCAACAAAGACAGAAAGTGGCATATGCATATAATAATGGCGTCATGACGCAAGACACGTAGCGCGGCGCGACGTCGGGTCAATTATGCACCGAAATTGTATTAGCAGTAAATGACGCATTGGTAGCAGGCGCGTTGCGACACCCAAGTTCCTCAGCGTCGCGACGCCGATCAGGATTTTTTCCTATAAATAGTAACTAAATTAAAAGAAATTTTCATGCTTTCTTCTGGGGATTCTCTGGAAAACTTAGAAGAGAGTATCTTGTGTGTTTATTTTTAAGCTTTCTTGTATTTTCTTTTATTTCAGTAATAAAATTCTATGTGTTTTTTATTCAAAGTATGAGTAGGTAATCTCTTTTTGTTGGGGTCAAGAGTGAAACTTTTAATATGATAATGCAGATTAATCTCAGTAATATATTATAATATATAAATTGTAATCAAATATATAATCTAGATTTATTATTGATAAATGTTGTTAACGTCTATATGACCGGTTATATATATATTTGACATAATTAAATACCGTATATATGGTTGGTTTTATAGACAGATGAATACCGCCTATTTTGTTGGTTTTATGGACAAATGATATTACTGCCTTTATGTCTGATTTTACATGTTTTGACATAATTAATTAATTGGGTAGCAATGACAATTTATATATTATAAAAAGTGAGATTTCTATATTCGAAATATTAAAAGTCGATCCCCTAACTCCAGCATTTTATTTTATTATTGTAGTTTAACTTTATAATTTCCTATTATTTTTATGATGTTTTGTTTAATTATTTATTTAGTAATCTTAGGTATGTGTTGTAACTAAATACATTATATAGGGTTGTGATGAAAACCAACATTGATGATCTTATAAGTTGATTTATCTTATGTCTTGTGTGATGCTTTGGCTTATTTATTGAATCTAGATCTTAATTCTTCTTGTTGATTGATCACCAACAATATTGATATAGTAAACTTAGATGAACATGACAAAGGGATTTTAGGTTTAGCCTTAGATTCAATAACACACGATCTCCCTTTGGGGATTTCTCTCCAAGATAGAAATATACATGTAGGGCGGGTGTAATCATAATTGGAACTTCAACTTAATGAATTTGGGGTTTCTTAATTAACATAAACATATAGTTAATTAAGTAATTTTGAATATTTGTATTCGACCATCGAAAGAGACTTGTGGATACATTTGTGTTCCAGGTTAATAAGCTAACATATTTGACTGGTGTAATCACATGTGTATAACGTAAGCGCACGTATCGTTCAAGTAGTATAAAAAGTATCGATCCCACGATGACATAATACTTAATTTATTAATTTATAAAGCCAAATTTTTACAAGTATCTAATAGATTGGTTGATTGATTGGATGATGTCATTAAATTTAAAACAAGTAAATAAAATTATGCGAAAGGAAATTGAGGAAAATTCAATATTATTAAACTATCCAAAGTTGTGAATCTTTCCAATATCTTTTAAAAGATGAAGTGGTTATTTTATATTTGTGTAATATATTGGTTTTCTAACTTGGAACATGAAATTCTGCAAAAGCCTCTGTCGATGGTCAGATGCAAATACCCAACGTAACCCATTTAAATCATATGTCTATGTCAACCAAGTTACCTGAATTCATTAAGAATAAGCTCCAATTGTGGTTACCCCCACCCGACATGTATATGTCTATCCTATAAGGAAATCTATTAAAGGGTTATCCATCCTCAAGGAAGGTCGTGGGCTATTAAGTGTAAGGCTGAAACTAAGATTCCTTTGTCAAGTTTATTTTAAGTTTACCCGATCTATCTTATTAATGACCAGTTAACAAGAAATATTAAGATTAAGACTTAATAAGTAAACCTTTATATTGCCCAAACTATAAAATAACCCCTTATAAACTGGTGATATTGGAATTCATCACAACCCCAAATAACGGGTTTAGCTACGACAAATATTTACAGCTAGTAAAAACTTAAATAAAATAAAAGGCATAAAGTAAATGCTGGAAAGTAAAAGCGGGAAAGTAAAAGCGGAAAAGTAAATGCTGAAAATTAAAAAATATAAAAATACAATAAAAGAAAATGATGGGGGTTAACGGATTCACTTTTATCACTACTATTTTAGATATCTCCCTTAATATAATATATTAACTTTCCGTGATATTACCAACCAGCCATATAGGCAGTATCCTGATTAAGTCAAATTAATAATTAATTACCAACTGACCGGTGCATTCACACGCGTATAACGCAAGCGCACTTATCGTTCAAGTAGTATAAAAATATCGATCCCACGAGGACTTAATTCCTACTGTTGTCATTAATTATTGAATCTATTTATTTACAAGTATCTAATTATATGGAGAAGGGAATTGATTGCTTTTGGTTGGTTGAATGTGGATTTGAGAATTAAAATTAAAAATAGGCTCAAAAGAAAATACTAAGGAAAATAAAAGAAAAGACTCAAGAATCTAGGGTCGTGACTCCACACAATATTATTAAAAAGATGAAT
Organism: Zanthoxylum bungeanum; assembly: GCA_019454045.1. Lineage (NCBI taxonomy): Eukaryota > Viridiplantae > Streptophyta > Magnoliopsida > Sapindales > Rutaceae > Zanthoxylum > Zanthoxylum bungeanum. The sequence continues at coordinate 486,751 of SKCR01033653.1, read as the reverse complement.
TGACTCTCTTTATTTATGTGTAATAAATTAATTTTCTAACCTGGAACACGATGTTATGCAAAAGCCTCTTCTGATAGTCAGACGCAAAAATCTAGTATAACCCAATTGAACCATATTCCTATGAGCTATCATCCACACTTTGATGGCAGTCACGTCAACAATATAGTCATGATCAGACCTCCGCCTATTCGTTGGGTGTGGACTAATGCTCATGAAATCCTGTGCGTATCAAGATAGGATCCGTCAGTCCTGTGTACAGGGCATAGGCATCCTCACGTGTTTACGATCTAGTAAATCCATGGTCGTGGTATACCGTCGGAAACCAATTTCAAGTGTTATTTCTTGATTGTAAATTGAAAGTCGACTGTATCATACCGAACGGATTTGACGTTTACATCTATATCTCAGGTATAATACGGATGGCTTGTGATGGAGGGATTATACGTATGCTATGACCTTGGCTTGCATAATTTAGCGAGATTATCCGTGGTCATCAAAATCCATGAGTGGGTGGATTATGGACACGAAATTAGATTTCGTGACGGATAAACCTAAACTTAAAGAGTTCCAAAATGTGAAGTGTACTCGTTGAGCACTTGGGCAACGTGATATGAATAATACGGATTATTCATTATACTTCACCGGGTTAAGTGAGTTAATTCGGATCATTTAATCGTTAAACGATAACACTTGCAATTAGGGGATTTTGTCCGCTAATAATTATTGTGTATTTGTATCTAATATATAATACGATTAGATACACATTAATTATTCATCAAATGAGATTTTGAAACATGCCATGAATATATATATTTATTATTTAATGTAAATAAAATACATATATTTGTGTAAATTAATTGTTTAATTATTTCATAGTTAAATAATTAAATAATTGACTTTTCAAATCATATCCATTTGTCATCATTGTTGTGACAAATGGTGAGTTATAATTAGTAAACATGGCATGGATTAATTATACTTTACATTTGTCCAATTTTGATTGGTTATATATAAAGTTAATTTGAATTAATTTGATTAAATGAAAATCACAAAATTGCCCCCAAAAGCACTTCCATTATCGACCATATATTAAAGGAGAGAGAGAAATTGTTTTATCTTCTTCTTCAATCACCATCAACGACCAAACAAGAAAAATGAAATGGGTTTCAAATGGTTTGCAAAATCCATGAAGATTTGTAAGAAAAATCAAGAAAAAAACTTGGATTTATAAGTTTTAAGGTAAGTCTTCATAACCCATGGCTTAGAAATTTGATTTCTTATTTTCTTGATGACTTAGAATAGTTCTAGGGTTCTTAAAAATCTGATTTTTTTGGGGCTTTTGGTTGTTGTGGTTGATTTGGAAGTTTGGAAACATGTGTGAAGTGAAATTGGTGAATATTATTGTAATATTAAGCCAATTTATTCAATCGTTGAAGTATTGCCATTCTAGAGTTGTTGATCCACTCTAAATATTCTAGAATTGTTCTTGGGTTGTTCACGTGTGGTGGGACTCAATTGGTGTTGGATTAATTTGATTAATCTTGTGTAAAATTGGATTTAAGTATGAAAATTAGGCAAATTTCGTTTCTGTGTATGACCTGGAAATGATTCTGATTTTGTGATGAAATTGGTGTCTTTTTAATTTTTTGGATGTGTTTTGGGAGTTGGCACAATTTCCAGAAAGTGTTTCCGACTTAAAATAAGCGAAAACGGCTAAAAACGGCGTTACCGGTGACTTTTGAGTCAACCGGGTGACGAATGTCCAAACCGTGAGTTCATCACTGTTCAGGTAGCCCATGAACTACCCCGACACTATTGGAACTGACCTGGGCAGTTTTCATAAGTGTCGGGTAGTCGGTTCGGTCAGAAACGTATTTTAGGTCATTTTGCGGAAAATTATTTTTCGTAAAAGTTTCGCGAAGTTTCAACTATATTTATGTTAATATTTGATATTGAATAAATAGGTTTATGTGAAATATGAATAAATTATTCATATTAGATATTGAATAATTTATTCGATATTTTGAAAAAATTTTAAAATACGATTTTGCCCGAACCCGCGCTTCCGCTACGCCCCATCGCCCAAAACCCCAACAATAGCAAGCGGTAATGGACCCTTAAATGTGTATCTCAGCTTCTCGGATCCGAGGACAATCCTCAAATTCATATCCCAATTCGCTAAGTTTTCGGCGCCCTTAAGCTTTTTCGTATCAAGCATACAAGCAAAAAGATTGGTCGAAGGTGTCGCCATCGTAAATCTATCAAATAGATAGCGAATCAATGGTTAGCGGATAAAAATAGTTTCATATTATATCATAAAGCATTAAATAGATCATGGATTTTTAATTCAAAAATACCTATCCCACTATTTCATGCAAAACTGTAATCCCCAAACGATAATCAAATCATAACATAATAGTGAAAGGTGGATCCCATGAATATATTTTAGCTCATAGCTTTGACACGTTATCGCCTACATATATTCATTAGGTAGACAACTCATTGTCAACCACTCACCTGTGACTCCTGGGTTTTCGGTCCTGGTCGTTTCTCGTAGTGACAGCTTTAACACGTTCACAAGGAGGCATACCAATGTTAGACTTGTCAATGATAAATTCAAGATACTTGCGAAACCCTGACAACTTTGGCACGTTCAGGATTCCTCTTTCACTTGAATTCACCTAATATCAAATATATCATGTACATATGAATTTCTACCGGCCATATCCTCACAACTTTGGCACGTTCTCGGATATAGTCGCAGAAAATTTATCGATAAACGATATTGACAAGACGGACCAATTAATATGCATCAAATATATATTAAATAAAAACCTTATTTTCAAATAAGGATTTTTCCGCAAAAGATGCTTTTATTTTATTTAATCATATTAAATAAATACTTACATGCATAAAGTAAAGACCAAAGTAAACATTGAATTTTTAAGGCATAATCATATCAGATGTCCATAATCAGACTCGCTTTGATACCATTTTGTTGGGGTTTTAAATGGAATTACAGGGTTAGCGCAGCGGAACGCGGAAATCAGAATTTTCCGATTTCAAAATTTTTCTTAGATCAATTAAATAGTCTTATTTATTTAATTAACCAATACTTAAACTCTGAAATTTTAACTCAAGAAATAAAATTTCATTTAATTGTCGAATTACCCCTAAACTTTACAATTTGATCATTTTGGTCCTTAAATTGTCAAATACATATTTAATTGATTCCAAATCAATCCCAAAATGATTTATACATGTCTAATACATGAAAATACAAATTGCAACAAAAATTCCCAATTTTTCTGAAATTGCCGAACAACCCCAATAATTTCTAGGATTTACAATTTGGTCATTTTTAGTTCAAAACATGTCAAGATCAAATATAATCAATCTCAAATTTAATATACATCAAATTATATCATATATATATGAAAAGCCCTAAATTTGGAAAGGGTTATGAACCCTAATTTCACAAATTATCCAATTGACCAAATTACAACAAATTAATAAAATTCAACACTTTAATTTAATACTTACCACACCAAACAAGTACCACCTTCATGAAACAACTCAAGAACAATTTGAGGTCATTTATGAATGACTAAGTAACTCTAGAATGACAACATTACCATCAAATGGCTAAAAGAGTATTAATGAACTAATTTCATTCTATCTTTAATAACATACATGCTCATCTTTCAAACAAGTTCAAAACCATTTAAATTACATACTTAAAGAGTAGAGAAAATTCTAAGCATCACAAATTGAAGCCTAGATACATGGAAACAATTTCCTAGTTGAAGAAAGTTGGAAATTATTTACAAAATCCAAGAGTTTGATTGATGAATTTCCTTTGTTCTTCTTTTTTCTCTCAAACTTACTTTGTAATTTATTTTGCAACTTGTTGTTATCTTAAAAATGAAACAAAAAAAAATTTTATACGTTGTTTATTTTTTGATTGCTGTGAGTCACACAAGCAATAATAATAATATCAAATTTTTTTCAATTTATTTCATTTTGACTGGAACAAGTTTTACTTAGTTAAAAGATAACATTTATCTAATATAAAGTAAACTTACAAGTGTTTCCAATAAAATTATGCCATTTCTTAAAACAAAAATCATGTAATAGATATTTATAATTTAATCAATTTAATTAATTAACATTTAAATAATTAAATAATTAAATAGAAATATCCTAATATATGTATTATATTTACATTAAATATTAAAATACATATATTTAAATAATATATGTCAAATATCACAATTTGATATTTAATTAATGTATATTTAATAAAATCAAGTATTAATACAAATACACATTAATTCGGAAATGAGCATTAGGTCCCTGTCGCATGTATTTTCTGTTTAACCGTTAAACGAGTTATAAATAATCAATATTATTAATAAAAATTTCCCTAGTACTCTACGAGTATATTTCATTAGTGAGACTCTCTAGATTCAGGCATATCCGTAACGAAATCCAATTTCGTGTCCATAATCTACCTACCCGTAAATTATGACGAACACAGATAAACTCTCTGAACCATACAGGTCGAGGTCATAGAATAGGTATAATCCCTCCGTCACAGGTATCCGAATTGTTCCAGAGATATAGATGTAAACTTCAAATCTCTATAAATATAATCACGTCGACGTTTCTATTAGCAATCTCTTATTAACACTTAGAAAAAATTTCTACAGTGCACCACGGGTCCATGAATTTAACAAATTGCTAATTCCATATTTAATACTTATGCTCTGTACATAAAACCGACAGATCCTTTTCTTGATACACACAAGATATCATGAGCATCAGTCCACACCCAACGAACAGACAGAGGTCTGATCTAAATAGATCGATGACGTGACTGTCATCTAAGTGTGGATGATAACTCATATTTCCACAATGGTATCTCAAGTCAAAGAATCACTATGCTCACTCAACCCGAGAATATTCTTATTGATGTTGGTGTACCATCCATTAAAAATCTTCGGTGAGTCAACGTCATGATTTATACGAGTCTATACGAGTCTCCAAGACTCATGGTTTATTGAGAAACCATCGGAATCCAAGATTCCAATATACGACATGTTCCAGTCTCAACGAGTTTACTTTACTGACCAATTAGTGTAAACCTTGACCAGGAACTGTCTAAGAATGACAACGTCATGATAGAACTTAATGTCAGTTGCGATGTTTTTTGCAACAGTATCATAACTAATCATTGTAAGGTCTTTTACGTCTTTACCATATATGAGAGGATGTTATATAAAAGAAATAATTTATTTTATTCATAATAAAATGTTACATTAGTATTTCCAAGGAAATACATAATAAAATTGGCGCTCAGAGCACCAACCCTAACAAAGCTATGACTATTATTCTAGAATCACCTGAACACCTTTAAGTGGCCTAGAATTGTTCATGAGTCACTTCTTTGTGGGATTCTAATTTTGTTTGTATTTTGATTTAAAGTTATGCATATATGTATTTAAAATACATATATTTTTATTCTATAACATGTGTTGACGTTGGTTTTTATGTTAGAAAATATATTTTGGGTGTTTGAAAGTATTCGAAAAAGATTAGAAGTGTATTAGGTTAAGATCTCTAAGTATTTTCTCTCTAGAAATCCAGAGAGCTGATACATATAGCAAAGGAAGCTTTGAAAATAAAAATAAAATAAAATAAAAGGCTTCATCTCTTTGTCCACACGTGAATAGTAAAAGTACACACTGTTCACGTGAACAGTGCATGCATGCAATGCACGCATGAACAATACACATGTGCACAGCGTACTGAAAATTATTTCTTCTGCTTTTGAGCTTCCACACATCGATTTGTCCTTGATTATTTCCTATGCACCCTAATATATTATAGTATGCAATTAGAACCGAAATGCAATTGACCAACAAGGCGGAAATCTATTCGTGAAGGACCAGTTTGGTAAAGGCCTTATTCTATTCCTTACGGAATAACAGCCTTGGAAGAGGGAGCTACTTAGTTCGGTTATTATTTAAAAATATACACATGTTCCATATCCGTAGGTTAGATTTGTTTCCGCTGTGCGGGACATTGATCCAACCTTAGGGGTTCCACATCCGCCCAACACTTTTGTCGACCAAACCTTGCAATTAGGTTGACAAAAGTTTCCAGAACGTTACATGTGTGAACTGATACAATCCAAATTGAAGAAAACAAAAGTCTTTTGTGATTGAGTTCCTCTCATATGATGAAAAATTTCCTTTACAGGTTTAGTTTCACTCTAAGGATATATTGTTTCAATTGAAATCAAAATTCCGAAGCAAAAATCTTTCTACGCACTGGGAATTGCAAGGCTAATAATTACTGGGAAACAGAAAGTTGATCTGGCTGGCAATCTATAATAGACAGGAATGGATGAGATTTTAATTAATAGGTCTTCTAAAGTAAAGTAACTTATAATAAGATTTAGCTTAACAACACATTATCTAAAATAATTACCATTCTATTGACTTGCATAACTAGATTCAAACTATAACCTAAACAATTTATTACTCATCTAGAGTCGAAATCACAAAACCCATAATATTACATTAATAAAGCCATACTTACAAATCCTACAGTGGTGAGATTACAATGTATAAGACCATCCATATCCTTCAAATCCCTCATTGCCGAAACCCCCAACTCCCACACTCTTCATATAATTCTTCATTTAGCAATATATAGTCAACCCTCCAACCTTCACTATTTAAGTGCAATACGACATGAATTACCAACGATCCAAATAATCTTTCTAAAAAAGTTTCTTCAAAAGGTCGAACCCATTCCCAATCATTCATCTATCAATTTCTCTTATCCTAGCAACAGCCTAACATAACTGGGAATAATCTCCCATTTTTCATATGAATCATAGATTTCTAAAATATCCATACCATTGATACAATTTTCACCTTATCTATAAAGATAAGATAATAATATAAGGCATAAATCATGAAACCAGATGTAATAGCTTAGCAAATTAACTAAAAGAAACAAGTAGATAAGATTTATTACTTTATAAATTTGAAAATCCTAAAAAAAAAAAAAAAACAAACAAACAATTTCTTTCTTGGCCGAAAATCCCTCTCACACATAGACCCATAAATTTTCCATTACCCAAACACAAAATTCACTTCACCCATCCAAGAACCACCACATTACATCACAAGAATCATCAATTTAAAAATAACCCCAAAAATTCATAGCATCCAATCCAATATTATATATTCAGTAATGTCAAGATCAATTTAAGAAACATTTCCAAGTGTAAATACTATATTAACTAACCAAAAGAGTCAAGTAAATGAAGTTTATTATCTTTTAAAATCAAGGAATCTAAACCCCTAAAACTCATCGAATTTCAGTTATAGAGGAGGAAAATAGGGCTTATGGCTTGGATAATGGCTTGAAAGATGATACGAACCCCGGACACGAAAAGACGAAATCTGACCCAAGATCCCGTAGACCCCCAAAGAACCTGTCATTGAAAACCCTTGGAGATAGCCTCAGATGAATTTTGTCAACAAATTGGACGCCACAAAGGATGCCAAGCCTTTGATAAGTCTTTGTTCAATCACTGAACGATGATAAAATTTTCTTAATCGCAAAGAAATTCACTATTCACGCTCAAAATTATGGGTCCTTCATTAAGAGATGTTTTTGAGTTTAAATAGTAACATACTAAAACCCTAATAGAGCTAAAAAGACTAATATAGCCCTAAACTACCCATTACCAACTAAAAGCCCATAATTCCTAATTTCTAGCCCATTTTGAACCCATAAACAAATAAAAATAAACTAACCCTAATAATAAATAAAAATGGTAATCCTCGTCGGTTCCATAAATGCAAATAAATAATAAATATGCCTAAATAACTGAAAGTGATTCATGCTGCTCCCCGATGACTTGGGTCAAGTGTATAACTCTTGAACCCTCTTCCCTGAAGTCCAATTGGTCTCAAACCTGCTTGTTCAATTCAACTACATGATGTTGGGCCAGGCCTGCCATAGCGTCTTTGATCTTCCGAGCTCTGTGTCTTGTAATTGGTCCAACTGGTACATGGATTGGATCGGTTGTAGTCTGGACCGAACCAGATGCAGCTAGGATCACATCATCCCCTCCCTCTTTAAAAGGATTCGACCTCGAATCGACACCTGCATCAAAAGGGGACAAATCAGAAACATCAAATGAAGCGGAAATATTATACTCACCGGACAGATCAAGCTTATATGCATTATCATTGATCCTTTCGATGACTTGAAATGGACCATCTCCGCGAGGTTGAAGCTTGGATCTTCGTTGAGCCGGAAACCTTTCCTTACGCGTGTGTAACCAAACCCAATCACCAGGCTCAAACACCACGCGTTTACGACCTTTATTCGCATGAGAAGCGTACTATTCATTTTTCCGTAATATGTGGTCACGTGCTTTCTCATGTATTTGTTTTACCAATTCTGTTTTTTTTTTCCCATCTAAACCTACTCTTTCCTCAACAGGCAAAGGCAATAAATCCAATGGTGTTAGTGGGTTAAAGCCATATACAATTTCAAAAGGTGAATATGAAGTAGAAGAATGAATGCACCTATTGTATGCAAACTCTATAAATGGCAAACACTTTTCCCATGATTTTAAATTCTTAGTGACTATGGTCCGAAGCAATTGAGTCAAGGTCCTATTGACCACCTCTGTCTGTCCATCTGTTTGAGGGTGACACGTAGTAGAATAAAGTAATTTAGTCCCTAACTTACCCCACAAAACCTTCCAGAAATGACTCAAGAACTTGACATCTCTATCAGAAACTATACTCATAGGAATCCCATGTAGTCTTACTATCTCTCTAAAGAATAAGTCTGTTATGTTAGTGGCATCATCAGTTTTATGGAATGCAATGAAATGTGTCATCTTGCTAAATCTATCAACTACTACAAAAATGGAATTCTTACCTCGTTTAGTCCTAGGTAAACCCAACATAAAATCCATCGAAATATCTACCCATGGTTCACTAGGTACAAGTAATTGAGTATATAATCCTTGAGGCTTCACTCTAGATTTGGCCTTTCTACAAGTGACACCGATTACAAATTCGCTATACATCACGTTTCATCTTAGGCCAGTAAAAATGCTCCTTTAAGGTTTCTAGGGTCTTACTAATTCCAAAATGTCCCATTAGTCCACCTCCATGAGCCTCTCTCACTAATAGCTCACGCATACTACAAGAAGGAATGCACAACTTATTTTCTCTAAACAGAAATCCCTCATGCTGGTAGAATTTATTAAATGCAGATTTAATACATGCAGCATATATATCACAAAAATCCACATCACATGCATAAAGCTCTTTAATAAATTCAAATCCTAACATTTTATCACTTAAAGAAGTAAGTAAAACATACCTGCGTGACAGGGCATTTGCTACTACATTTTCCTTACCTTGTTTGTAGCGAATGACGTACGGGAATGTCTCTACAAACTCCATCCATTTAGCATGCCTCTTGTTCAGTTTTCCTTGCCCTTTAAGGTGTTTCAAACTCTCATGATCTGTGTGTATCACGAACTCTTTAGGCCATAGATAATGATGCCAATTCTCCAATGCTTGCACAAGTGCATACAACTCTTTATCGCACGTGGGATACCTCAAAGCTGCCCCATTCAACTTTTCATTGAAGTACGCAATAGGACTTTTCTCTTGCATCAATACTGCCCCAATACCTATGCCACTTGCGTCACATTCTATCTCAAATGTGCTCTCAAAATTAGGTAGTGCGAGAACTAGTTCACTGCATAACCTTTCCTTAAGAGTCTGAAAAAAAATTCTCTTGAGCTTCACCCCACTGAAATCCAACAGTCTTCTTGACTACCTCAGTCAATGGTGCTGCTATGCTACTGAAGTCCTTCACAAAACGCCTGTAGAAACTCGCCAATCCATGAAAGCTTCTGACCTCAGACACTGTAGTAGGTGTTGGCCAATCCCTAATCGCTTTAACTTTCTCTTCGTCCATCTCTATGTCATCTGCAGTCACTACAAAACCAAGAAAAATGACTCTATCCATGCAGAATGTGCATTTCTTATAATTAGCAAATAATTTTTCTTTTCTTAAAATATCAAGCACACATTTCAAATGACCTACATGTTCATCTAAAGATTTACTGTATACTAATATATCATCAAAATAGACCACTACAAACTTCCCTATACATGCACGCAACACATGGTTCATAAGTCTCATAAAAGTACTAGGGGCGTTTGTTAAACCAAAAGGCATTACTAACCACTCATATAGCCCATACTTAGTTTTAAAAGCGGTCTTCCACTCGTCACCCTCTCTCATACGAATCTGATGATATCCACTCTTAAGGTCAATTTTACTGAAAATCCTAGATCCATGCAGTTCATACTCTCTCGTACGTAACCCTTCTCCATCAGCTCCTCAACTTGCCTTTGAAGTTCCTTGGTCTCCTCAGGGTTACTCCTATATGCGGGACTATTAGGAATGACAGATCCAGGTACGAAATCAATCTGATGTTTTATCCCTCGAATGGGTGGAAGCCCATTAGGAATGTCATCTGTGAGTACGTCTTCAAATTCCTGCAAAAGAGAAGATATAGAAACAGGAAGTGATTTGTTAGTGTTAGTAAGTAGAGAAAAGTGTGGTGTGTCTTTATACACTAGCAGCAACATGAGTTTGCTAGCTTTGTAGGCTCTCATCATTTCTCCCTCACCAAGATAAAAACTCATTTTCACTCTCCCTTTCTTCTCACTCTCTCCCTCAGCCCCATTTCCCTTAGGTTTACTCTCAGTTCTAATCCCCGTGTTTCCCTCACTCTCGTAATTAGATCTCATTTTCTCACTATTATCACTCTTACCCCCCAAGGATGCGGCTTCTCTCTCTCTCTCTCTCTCTTTCCCTTTCCAACTGTAATTTGACTTGATCATCATGGACCTGTTTTGGTGTCAAATGGTATAATGTAATGGACTTGCCCTTATGCTGGAAAGAATATTTGTTTCGAAACCCATCATGTATCACCTTCCTATCGAACTGCCACGGCCTCCCTAAAAGTATGTGGCCTGCTTGCATGGGTACCACATCATATAACACCTCATTCGTGTAAGGTCCAATGGTAAAAGTCAACAATACCTGCTTGGTCACCCTGATCTCACCACACTCATTAAGCCACTGTAGCCTATATGGCTTAGGATGTGCTAAACATGACAATCCCAATCTTGCCACCAATGCTGTGCTAGCTACGTTGGTGCAACTACCCCCATCTACGATCATACTACATGACTTCCCATTCACGCTACACCTAGTATGAAAAATATTTTCTCTCTGCTGCTCGGTCTCCTCCTCAACTATCTGTGCTGTCAATGCTCTCCTAGACACAAGCGACATGTTATCTAGTGGGTATACTGCTCTCTCATCATTATTAGCATCCTCTAATGCAGGCATCTCATCTTCCACCTCCTCATCTGTGGAATTGATATTACCGTCATCCTTCACTATTAGTGTTCGCTTGTTGGGGCACTGTGATGCATAATGTCCCAAACCTAAGCACTTAAAACACTTTACCTCCTTGGATTTTGGAATTACCACTTCAGACTTAACCTTAACTCTACCTGCCTCCATTTCCTTTCCCTTACCACTATCAGCCCTGTACTTATTGAAACCCTCATCTCTCCGTTCATTACTAGGCCACTTCCCCCTCCAAGCAGAAGTTCCCTGTGAAGTGTATCTAGATGCAGATTTCTTCCTCAACGGTCTTTCTACCTTGATCGCCATATGTAGCATATCCTCCAACTCCACATAATGATGCAACTCAACTACACTTGCAATCTCCTTATTTAACCCTCCTAAAAATCGAGCCATTGTGGCTTCTCTATCCTCCACCACATTTGCCCTAATCATTGCTACCTCCATCTCTGTATGATAGTCCTCAACACTCTTCGAACCCTGATACAAATGTTGTAGCTTATGATATAATTCTCTGTAATAGTGGCTTGGAATGAACCTCTTACGCATAGCCTTTAACTCCTCCCAAGTATCAACTGGCCTCTCTGTTGGGGTTGGTGCTCAGAGCGCCAATCCGGACCGTATTTATGTATGATTCATGAATACGAACATTCCCTTATTCCATAATACTACTTACTTAGTGGTTGCACGTCTTGTTTTTATATACGTATTCGATCTGATTACGATTAGATTGAAACTAAATGTGGTTTAGTGATATGTATATATTAGACAAAGACCCGATAATATATAATGCAATACACGGTTACAAAGATAGTTTGTAATTGACATTGGGAAGTGTCATTGCTAAAGATATATATTATCAAATAAAATTCCTGGTCAAGATTCACTAACACGGGTCGGTTAGTCAAATCTGTTGAGACCAGTACATGTCGTATATCGAGATTTGGTCCGATGGTTTATCCCAATGAACCATGAGTCTAGGGAGACTCGTATAGACGTGTAGGTATTTATAGTGTATAAACACTGAACGGCTCACCAAAGATTCTTAATGGATGGTACGCCAACGTCAATAAGAATCTTCTCGGGTTGAGTAGCATAGTGGTCCTTCGACTTGAGATACCACTGTGGATGTATGAGACATCCTCCACACTTAGATGGCAGTCACGTCACCGATCTATTTAGATCAGACCTCCGCCTGTTCGTTGGGTGTGGACCGATCCTCAGGATATCCCGTGTGTGTCAAGATAGGATCCGTCAGTTCTGTGTACAGAGCATAGGTAGTCCATATACTATTAGCAGTCTGTTAAATCTGTGGCCACAGTATACTTCAGAAGTAAGTTCCGAATGTTATTTAGAGATTGCTAATAGATACGTCGACGGGATAATACCTATAGAGATTTGACGTTTACATCTATATCTCTGGGATTATCCGGATACCTGTGACGGAGGGATTATACGTATGCAATGACCTCAACCTGTATGATTCAGCTAGTTTATCCGTGGTAGTCATAATCTACGGGTGGATAGATTATGGACATGAAATTTGATTTCGTGACGGATATACCTGAATCTAGAGAGTCTCAATAATGAAACATACTCGTAGAGCACTAGAGCAACATTAATAAATAATATTGATTATTTATAAAGTCGTTTAAAGGTTAAACGCAAGATACGTGCTAAAGGGACTAGATAGTCATTTGCCTAATTATTGTGTATTTACATTTAATACTTGATTAATTTAAATACATATTAATTAATAGTCAAAATGAGTTATTTGACTTATATCCTAAATGAATATATGTTTTTAATATTTAATGTAAATATTATACATATATTTAATATATTTGTATTTGATTAATTAATTAATTATTTAATTGTTAAATGATTAAATTAATTAAAATATAAATATCTTACATTAGGATATTTTGATTAAATGATATTAGTTGCCTTTGTTGACTTTAGTTAAATATCTAATAAAGTGTTTTTGAGATATTTAACCAAGTTGACCAAATTAACTTGAAATGAAAATGAAATTACAAATCTTATATTTGGTAAATGTGAAATTCGGCCAAGGCCTTATTGTTGCAAGTATAAATTGATTTTCATTTCACTTTACACTTAACCTAATACACTTTACAAAAGAAAACTCCATTGAAGAAACTAAGGAAAGCTTGAGAAAAGAAAGATAAATCAAAGAAAGCTTGGAATTTTAGTAAGTTTTTCAAACTTGCTATTAGAGAGGAAAATGTTCCTTAGGTTCTAGGCTTCAACATATGATGTTCTTAGATTATTTCTTTCTTTATTTCTTTGTGTTTTTTTTATGGAAGTTTGATTGAAGTGTTGAGCATGTATGGTGAAAGAAGGTTGTGACTATTGTAGTTGTAAACTTTCTTTTAAGGTTTTGGAAACCATGTTGCTAATATAGAGTTGTTGACCCACTCTTAAATGACCTAGATTTGATCTTGAGTTGTTTCATTGTGTTGAGACTTTGATTGGATGGAAGAAACATGATTGAAGTATTGCATTTATCCAATTTGGTCTAATTTGTCCAATTTGAGGAAATTGGAAAATTAGGGTTCATGACCAATTCCAAATTTGGGGCTTTTCATATATGTTGTGCATTTGGATGTGTATATGATGCATATAAAGTTTCATGTTCATTGGATTACATCTTGATGTGTTTTGATGCATGAAATGACAAAATGCACAAATTGCCCACCAAAGGGAGCATTCGGCCAAGGAGTCAAAAATTGGGATTTTGTGTTGCCTTGGTGTTTTGATGTTTTGAACATGCTAAGTTCATCTTAGAATTTAGAATCATTCAAAATTGATTAGATCAATTTCGGACTAAAATGGACAAAATACCAATGTAAGGGCATTTCAGTAAATTCACTTGAATATGATTCATTTGAATTTTATTTCATAATTTGATTATTTGAATGTTAAATAAATATGTTTATTTAATTAACCCAAGAAAAATTTTTGAAATCGGAAGATTCGATCTTCCGCCGCTTCCACTGCGTTACCGGATATTCCCCCTAAAAACCCCTACACTCTCATGGTTCCTCCTCCTATTTGTTACCAACTGATCCCACCAAATCAACGCATAGTCTGTAAACTCAATTGCAGCCAACTTCACCTTCTTCTCATCAGAATACCTATGACAATTAAAGATTAACTCAATCTTTCTTTACCAGTCCAAGTACGCCTCTGGATCATTTCTGCAGTGGAAAGATAGAATTTTCATCTTGATACTGCCTAGGCCACCATCAATATCATCTCTCCTACCATGATCTCTCCTGTCAGGCTCCCTTCGATAGTCATAATTATGCTCACCATATGTATCACTCTCATATCTATCTCCAAATCTGTCACCAAATCGTCTATTTTCTCCCACATAGGCCCTTCTATCTCCTCTCTGAAAACCTCTCCGCTCATCAAACCTCCTATCCCGTCTGTCATATCTCCTCTCATACGGCCTATCACACGGTCCATACCTATCCTCCTCATCTTCGAACTCATCCAACTGCTCTATATCATCCAAATTATTCTCCGCCTCAACCTCATGTATAGGTATCTTAGGTGGTTGTTGCTCTGTCTGTCTCGGCCTAGATTGTTGTGGCCCTTCAACCTCCTTCTGAACACTAGAGAATTGGAGACTAGTAACCTCCCTCGACAACCTCTCTATTGCCGCATTCATAGTTCCAAACATCTCCCGGAACTCAGCCATACTCTTTTCCTTGGTATTAAACCTCTCATCCACGTTCATATCTTTCTCTGCCATCTTACTTAACAAATAAATTAATAATAAAAAGGAAAAAAAATTAATTAAATAAAGAAAACCTCACAAGCTCTCGTGTTTCACTCTCTCTCAAACACTCTCTTTGAAAAATTACCTTCGTTCAATGTCGAACGCTAACCACCAATGGATTGCACAATCCGTGTGTAGTCCAAAAGTCAGCAAAATCCACAAGGAATCAAAGGAATAAGGGTATCAAGTAATATAAAACATGACTCGAGAAGCAATAACGTAACTCGATCAAGGAAACCTAAACTAGAGTGCAAAAGGAAATAAAATAAACAGGAGCTATTTTTTTTTTAATTTTTTTAATTTTTTAATTTTTTGCACTTCAATACTGCAATTAATATTGCAGAACTTTGTTTTAATGGCCAACAAACAAGCAAAAGGCAGAACTCTGACAAGGGTAATTTTTTTTTTCAACTGACTCACGCAAGAAAATTAAAATAAGGATGAGATTTCCTTTTTTTTTTTTTTCCACGGGAAACAATGTGCAGTACCACGAAATATGAAAGAAAAGAAAAAAAAAGTTTGACAGGTTAAAAGAAACAAAGAAGAAACGATAACAAAAAAGGCTAAATAAATAACAAAAACAGACTTCAAATCTGGCTCTGATAACTAATTGATACGAACCCGAACACGAAAAGACGAAATCCGACCCAAGATCCCGTAGATCCTCAAAGAACCTGTCCTTGAAAACCCTTGGAGATAGCCTCAGATGAATTTTGTCAGCAAAATTGGACGCCACAAAGGATGCCAACCCTTTGATAAGTCTTTGTTCAATCACTGAACGATGATAAAATTTTCTTAATCGCAAAAAAATTCACTCTTCACGCTCAAAATTATGGATCCTTCATTAAGAGGTGTTTTTTAGTTTAAATAGTAACATACTCAAACCCTAATAGAGCTAAAAAGACTAATATAGCCCTAAACTACCCATTACCAACTAAAAGCACATAATTCCTAATTTCTAGCCCATTTTGAACCCATAAATAAATAAAAATAAACTAACCCAAATAATAAATAAAAACGGTAATCCCCGTAACTGAAAACGATTCATGCTGCTCCCCGATGACTTGGGTCAAGTTTATAACTCTTGAACCCTCTTCCTTGAAGTCCAATTGGTCTCGAACCTGCTTGTTCAATTCAACTACATGATGTTGGGCCAGGCCTGCCATAGCATCCTTGATCTTCCGAGCTCTGTGTCTTGTAATTGGTCCAACTGGTACATGGATTGGATTGGTTGTAGTCTGGACCGAACCAGGTGCAGCTAGGATCACATCAAAAGATCATCAACTTTTTCTTGGATGATGAAGAAAAATTTTGCTACATTTAAGAGCTTGAAAACGTCTATGGAGGGCCAAAGAAATCATCCTCTTCTCCGAGGAATAAGATGCCCCCTCAAATAATTTTTATGGTCATTAATATTAATTTTAAGTCAGTGCAAATTAGTCTTTTCCCCATAAAGAAATATCTAATGCCTTAATTTCTAGAGAAATCATGTAGGTTACTATTCATCCTTATAAAACTTATATTTTCGTCCTATTTCTGATCACAATTTGATAAAATGATTTGTAGGTCTTGGTCTAAGTTTTTAACGCCACCAAGATTACTGAAATCGGACTTTGGGAGAAAAAGTTAGAGCCAAAATATTAAATTTTGACGATGACTCAGTTAAGATGAAAAAAATGTAGGAACTGAAAATCCGTCCCTACTCTCTGGACGAGGTTTCTGAGGCTTTTAACCCACTAAAATGATTATATGCATAACGACATATCATCTAGTTTCAAAACCTAAATTTTAATTCGGAAGCCTTCCAGAACTCTTCCGAAAACTCAGGACATTACATAGCCCTCGTATGTATTCACACATTTTAATACATATTTGTAATTATCAAAATATTCGTCTTTTGTAGAGATATTTATGAAATTATAAAATTGTCCTAATGTGATTATTTATTTAATAATAAATAAATTTGATTTATCAAATTAATCTAAATAGAAATATTTATGAAATTACAAAATTATCCTCATGTGATTATTTATTTAATAATTAAATAATTTGGTTTATCTAATTAATTTCAATAGGTTTAATAATTAATGTTATTCGATAACACTTAATTTCTTTAATCGATATTCAAATATCAAATATTATTGATTACCGAATATGATTGGCTTTCCAAGTGTTCAATGGGTACACTTCATATTACAAGACTCTTCAAGTTTAAGCACGTTCGTCATATAACTTGCAAGTGAAGTAAATTAACATTCTATGTATTTTGGTACAAATCTCTTTTTATTTTTATTTTTTATAAAGTATGCATCGCCAATTCTGACCCTCATAAATTTTCTTTTTATATCAAGTATGGTCGTGCAAATAAGGGTGGGCCCGAATCGACATAATTATAAAAATTTTTGTAATTATAATTATTCGATTTTGTAAAAAAAAATACTTGTATTGTTTTTTATGAAAAAATTATAATTATTTTCAATTATTGGTTCAGTTTCTTTACAATTTGGTTCTTTTAATTTTTTTAATAATAACAATAAAAAATTAAAATTTAATAAAATTTACTAATTCTAGTGTTTACTTAATTTTTTATACTATAACACTTCAAATCATCACAACTACACGAATAAAAATTTTCCATAAGATACAATCATAATTTAAATTATTTAAAATGTAGGAAAAGTAAAAGAATAATAACAAAAGCAAAAAAATTATAAATATTTCATGAAAATAATCATCACTTCACACTAATAATAACTTTATACTAAATATTATTAGGTAATTTTTAACTATTATGATTTTATATAAATAAGATTTATTTTTCTATATATATATATATATATAATTGATTTTAGGATAAATTATAAAAGTTTTGGATAAAAATATTATTTTTATTTAACATTATTTTTACTGTGTATATTATTTGAGTTATGAGTTTTAACTATATTTAACATATCTATCATTTATTGTTCTTATTTTAATTTTATTTATTAATTTATTAGATATGTTTTTTATTCATTTTATTGTGCTACATCAAGTATTTAAGGTTAACGATAAATTATAATAAAATCATAATTTTTAAGGTGAGGGCATAATGGGGTATTACATAATTTTTGGCAACCTCCAATATGAAAACTGACCGATAAAACCCTAATTCGATTTTTTGTTCATATAAACCCTAAAAACCCCAGTCTTTGAAGAAACTACTCCCGAAATGCAGAAACTCAATTCATTTCCAAAATCCCATCACTTTGCCATCAAATCCCTTTTCTCATTTTTCTCTTCTCTTTCGGAAACCCCAAATACAAACCCATTACTCTTCAATTACCTAATCAAAACCCTAAATATTCCCAATTCACGAGCCCTGCAAATCTCAAACAAATACCCTCGTATCAAGTCTCTTGAAAAGCCTCGGAACGTATGTCAATATTTCCATGATGTTGGATTCTCTGATACCCACTTTCAATTAACTGTTTCTTCAAGACCTCATATTCTATTCTCTGATGTTGACAAAACCCTAAAACCAAAGATTGAATTTTTTCAACATCAGGGTTTTGTGGGTTCTGATTTGGGTAAGTTTATTTCCAAAAATCCATCGATTTTAGATGTTAGTTTAGAGAAAAATTTGATTCCACGTGTTGATTTTCTTAAGAAAATGTTAGTGGATGATACTGATAATGAAAATTTCATTCGCGTGGTTAGGAGATCCGGTTGGTTTCTTAATAGTGATCCGGTGAAATCGGGGATTTTAAGAAACCTTAAATACATAAAAAGTTGTGGCATTGTTGGGTCTCAGCTGTCAAGGTTACTAGTGAAGCAACCTAGGGTATTTTTGTTAAAAGAATTTAGACTTAAAGACCTTGTTTCCCGGGTTTTAGCTATGGGATTTTCGACTAACTCAAGGATGTTTGTTCATGGATTGCATGCACTTAGTTGCGTGACTGAAGAGACATTTGATAGAAAAATGGAATTTTTTTTGAGTTATGGGTTCTCAAAAGAAGAGTTCATAGCAATGATTAGGGGGGCGCCTTCATTGCTTGGGACGTCTATAGAGAAGGTAAAGTCGGGACTTGATTACTTTTTGAAAGAGATTGAATTGGAAAAAGCAGCGTTGGTTCGTAATCCAGTTTGTTTATTGTGTAATCTTGAAAATCGAGTGATTCCTCGATATAGGGTTCTTCAAATTGTTACGTCAAGAAGAATGTTGAAGAATGAATGGAGTTTAACCTCAGTGCTGAAAATGACTGAGGAGAAATTCATGAAGGAGTTTGTGCTGAGGTTTGGAGATAATGCAGAGGAGTTGTTGCGAGCTTACAAGGGCCGGAGTTTTGATTCATCCGACTTAGCGAAATCTTGATACAAGTTTTAATATGCAGACTCGGGCCCTTGAGTCATTAGGAATCTATATTGCAATGAGAGTTGTTGTCTCGTCTAATACAAACTATAAATTCTGTTGTATTCTGTGCTCTGAAAGTGAAGGATCTGATCATAGCTTAAAGTTGACGAAAATGGAAAGTCTTTACACATTAACGCATGGAACAATGTCATTCAGTGGTTTATTTGAGCATCATGAGCTGGTTCTGTGCATTTCCTTTTTTTTTTTTTTTTTTTTTTTTTTGGCTGGAATTTGTTTGAGCAACAGAATGTTTGTGTGATGGAGTAGCATGTAGAAGAAGAGATCAATGCATCGAACAAACAATGATTTTGGGTGTTTCGTGATTTCTGTTCTGTATTTGCTTGAGATTTTGGGTGATCTTCAATTAAAGATGATTCCAATTCTTTTCTCATGTGACAGGAGGAACATGTTCGCAACAGCGTATGTCAAATTGAAAACAATATTCAGCACTTGGTTTTATTTTATTTTTATTTTTATTTTTATTATTATTGATAATTTTGAGTTGAAGTCATATGTACATAACTTGAATTTTGAGTTGAATTCATATGCATATAACTTGGATGCCAATGATTGGTTCTGATTTTATATATTGACTAAAACTTAAAACCAAAGATTGAATTCTTTTTCAACATGTGGGTCTCTTGGGTTCTGATTTGGCTGAGTTTATTTCCAGGAGTTAAAATGCTTTTTTCTGTTGGTGTAGAGGAAAAAAATTGATTTCATGCATTGTATAGCATTTGAAGGTAAAGTGCTGAAGTCAAAGTGGTTGTTGGAGGAGCTTTTCTCTTTTTTTTCTTTTTCTTTTTCTTTTTTTTTAAAAAAAATTATTGGAGAATTTTTGGACGTAAGATGAAATTGTAGTGAAATTCATAACTTAGAAGTTTTGCATCTGACTTGAATGTTATTTTCACCGAATAAGGTACAAATATTTGACCATATCTTGAGTTTGGTATATCAGAATTAAAATTCGTAAAATTATAATTAAATTAGACACCATCATATCCAAGGATGAATTGTCGGACTCAACATGAATTTAGGCCAAATTTATGAAGTTGGGTGACTGCAGTTCACTGCATTTTATCTTTGTCTGAATAACACCTGAAGATTCGCTTATAACTTGAGTTTGAGAGTCAAATCGAAATATGTAAAAACCTACATAAACTAGATTCTAAGGTTCATCCTATTAAATGTTTAGCCTGTCATTCATTACCAATTAATTATAGCAAAAATTAGCTATTTTTAGCAGCTAGTTATAATTTGAATTTTCGTATTCTCACTTGTGTAATTTTAAATTGAGGCCTGTAAAATTCATAGATGAGTAAAGTATCCTAACTTTACAATGAGATTAAGTGTTCATGTGTTTCATATTTTATTTTATTTTATGAAAAGTATTTTGTATGACAAAATCTAACGAATTGCATTGGTTTTAGTTCGGCATCAGGATTCGCAACATTCACCAACTCAGTGAAGCATATCCAGTCCATCCTACCTCTATGAGTGGATGCATTTATTTTCATTGATACTTTTCGGTTTTATGTTCCGATTGATACTTTTGTTTATGTTTCATTGATATTGTTATTTATCTTTCATTGATATTTTTGTTTCGTTTGATATTTTTGTTGTACATTCCGACGATACTTTTGTTTTGAGATATGAGATATTTTGAATAGATTCTATTTGATACATTTCTGCCATGATACTTGTATAGTAATTTTGGATTTTGAAACCTATGTGGTGCTTGTTAGGGCCCTCTCTATCTGAAAATGGCCAATCCATTACCCTCTGTAAATATAGTCCTGATTCGTACATTATCTGGTCTTTGCGCGTGTTGGGGTCAGGCATAGCGGAAGGCGTGGTTCGGGCGAAATTGTAACTTTAAAAATTTTAAACTTACCGAATAAATTATTCAATATCCCATATAAATAATTAATTCATATTTCACCCAAAAATATTTATTCGATATCAAATAACGACATAAATAATTTAGAAACATCACGAAATTTTTACGAAACTTTTTCAAAAACATTTTTTTTTTGTAAAATAGCATAAAACACGTTTTTTTTCCAAACAGACCAACCAATACATACGGGGGTTGCCCAAGTCAGTCCCAATAATACTTAGGCGGTTCATAGGCGGCTCGAACAGTGACCAATTTATGAGCGGAAAATATATCAATATTTACCGTCCATTTAACTTAATATTTTGTATGTTATCTCGAGTTTTGTGAATATTTTGATGTGTTTTTTATTTATTTTATAGATAAAAATAAAATCGGGACTCAACGGAATCAAAACAACGAAATTTGGAACAAATAAGGGTAAAATAGGAATTTCACAGCGCGTCGCGACGCCAACAAAGACAGAAAGTGGCATATGCGTATAATATGTGCGTCATGACGCAAGACACATAGCGCAGCGCGACACCGGGTCAATTATGCGTCGAAAGTGTATTAGCAGTAAATGACGCATTGACAGCAGGCGCGTCGCGACGCCGATCAGGATTTTTTCCTATAAATAGAAAGCTAAATTAGAAGAAATTTTCATGCTTTCTTCTGGGGATTCTCTGGAAAAATTAGAAGAGAGTATCTTGTGTGTTTATTTTTAAGCTTTCTTTTATTTTCTTTTATTTCAGTAATAAAATTTTGTGTGTTTTTATTCAAAGCATGAGTATGTAATCTCTTTTTGTTGGGGTAATGGGTGAAGCTTTTAATATGATAATGCAGATAAATCTCACTTATATTATAATATATAAATTGGAATCAAATATATAATCTAGATTTATTATTGACAAATATTGTTAACGTCTATATGGCCGGTTATATATATTTGACATAATTAAATACCGCATAGATGGCTTGTTTTATAGACAGATGAATACCACCTATTTTGTTGGTTTTATGGACAAATGATATCACTACCTTTATGCCTGATTTTACATGTTTTGATATAATTAATTAATTGGGTAACAATGACAATTTATATATTATAAAAAGTGAGATTTCTATATTTGAAATATCAAAAGTTGATCCCCTAACTCCAGCTTTTTATTTTATTATTGTAGTTTAACTTTATAATTTCCTATTA
The DNA here is from genome assembly GCA_019454045.1 of Zanthoxylum bungeanum. Classification (NCBI taxonomy): domain Eukaryota; kingdom Viridiplantae; phylum Streptophyta; class Magnoliopsida; order Sapindales; family Rutaceae; genus Zanthoxylum; species Zanthoxylum bungeanum. The sequence goes on along the minus strand of SKCR01033653.1, from coordinate 463,959 downwards.
TTTTTATGATGTTTTGTTTAATTATTTATTTAGTAATCGTAGGTATGTGTTGTAACTAAATACATTATCTAGGGTTGTGAAGAAAACCAATATTGATGATCTTATAAGTTGATTTATCTTATAAGTTGATTTATCTTATGTCTTGTGAGATGTTTTGGCTTATTTATTGAATCTAGATCTTAATGCTTCTTGTTGATTGATCACCAATAATATTGATTTGGTAAACTTAGATGAACATGACAAAAGGATTTTAGGTTTAGCCTTAAATTCAATAACACACGATCTCACTTTGGGGATTTCTCTCCAAGATAGAAATATTCATGTAGGGCATGTGTAATCATAATTGGAACTTGAACTTAATGAATTTGGGGTTTCTTAATTAACATAAACATATAGTTAATTAAGTAATTTTGAATATTTGTATTCGACCATCGAAAGAGACTTGTGGATACATTTGTGTTCCAGGTTAATAAGCTAACATATTTGACCGGCGTAATCACACGTGTATAACGCAAGCGCACGTATCGTTCAAGTAGTATAAAAAGTATCAATCCCACAAGGACATAATACTTAAGCTATTAATTTATGAAGCCAAATTTTTACAAGTATCTAATAGATTGGTTGATTGATTGGATGGTTTCTTTAAATTTAAAACAAGTAAATAAAATTGTGTGAAAGGAAATTGAGGAAAATTCAATATTATTAAATGATTCAGGGTTGTGAATCTTTCTAATATCTTTTAAAAGATGAAGTGGTTATTTTATGTTTGTATAATATATTGGTTTACTAACCTGGAACACGAAATTCTGCAAAAGCCTCTATCGATGGTCAGATGAAAATACCCAATGTAACCCAATTAAATAATATGTCTATGTCAACCAAGTTACCTGAATTCATTAAGAATAAGTTCCATCTGTGGTTACCCCCGCCCGACAGGTATCCTATAAGGAAATCTATTAAAGGGTTATCTATCCTCAAGGAAGATCGTGGGCTATTAAGTCTTAGGCGGAAACCTAAAATTCATTTGTCAAGTTTATTTTAAGTTTACCAGATCTATCTTATTAAAGACCAGTTAACAAGAAGCATTAAGCTTAAGACTTAATAAGTAAACCTTTATATTGCCCAAACTATAAAATAACCCCTTATAAACTGGTCTTATTGGAATTCATCACAACCCCAGATAACGGGTTTAGCTACGACACATATTTACAGCTAGTAAAAACTTAAATAAAATAAAAGACATAAATTAAATGCTGGAAAGTAAATGCGGTAAAGTAAAAGCGGAAAAGTAAATGCTGAAAAGTAAATACTGTAAATTAAAAAATATAAAATTACAATAAAAGAAAATGATAGGGGTTAACAGATCCACTTTTATCACTACTATTTTAGATATCTCCCTTAATATAATATATTAACTTTCCGTGATATTACCAACCAGCCATATAGGCGGTATCCTGATTAAGTCAAATTAATAATTAATTACCAACCGACCAATCAGGCGGTATCCAGTTTAGTCAGGTTAAAACCAATTTCAATAATTACCAACCGACCAATAAAACGGTATCCTCATTAAGTCAGGTTTTAAATAGTTTATATATTATAATTAATGGAGATAAATATAAATATTAGTAATAAAAGTTTTACCTATAACCCCAGCAATGGGGAGTTACCTCCTCATTACTGAAAAGTAAAAACTGAAAAGTAAAGAAAGGAAAGTACTGTGCGTAAAAGTAAATAAAATTAATTACTGAATTGAAAATAAACAAACAAGATACAATCTTCTTAGTATTCTTAAAGAATTACATAGAAGAAGGTATGAAATGAATTTGAAATTTCGGCCTGAATTTATAGGCACCAGTAAGCCGAGCGAGTCGCGACGCGCCACCCTTGTGCGTCGCGACTCGCCGTGAATTGCGGCGCAAAACTCGAATCGGATGACACGTGTCCTGGCAGCGTCGACAGCTGAATGATTATGCTGACGTGGCGATGACATGGCGATGTTGATTGTCGACAGCATGTGATGGTGACACGTGTCCCGGCGCACGTTAGCATGATTGGTGCATGTTAGCACAATGCATTTTAGCAAGAACCAGTACATGTTAGCGGTCGTGATGCAGAAGAGCTTCATGTCGCAACGCCCAAAAGATAGTTTTGTCTTTTTTGTCCGTTTTTCACTGTTTTGGCCCCAATTTGATTCCAGAGAGTTCTGAAACTTTATTTATCTATAAAATAATACAAAACACATCAAAATATTCACAAAACTCAAGAAACTATATAAAATATTTGGTTAAATGAGTGGAAAATAGTGATACATTTACCACTCATCACACCCCCAAATCTAACATTTTGCTAGTCTGTAACATCCCGCCTAAGCCAGGATATTACCGGCAGAAGATAGTAAAACCCATCTCCATAAGCCTCTGATTCTTACGAAAATTCGGCATGATGTATGCACTGAGATAACCTGCTATGCAATTCAAAACATATGCAACCATCATCTTGGCCTCAGGCCAGAACTCAATGAACATAATGTAAATCAGTTGGCCTCCGGCCAGAACTCAAAATAAAACTATACTATTACATAACCTTTACATATGAGATACAAATGCAAATACAAATGCAAGGGGTCGTGAGGACCCATAACTCGACCCAGGACTCAATGACTCTCTTGACTGCAATTGGGGGATCCACTGTCTTCAAAGTCTTCACTGAAATCCTGCTAGCTCAATATGACTGCTACTGACCTGCAAAACTAACAAACTGTTGTGGTGTGAGTCATAAGACTCAATAAATAGCCATGCTCATACCTTGAGTGTCAAACACACACAGCTAGTTATCATGCTTTTGCTGTGCTACTCTAAAATTTCATTATGTCACTGTATATTCTTTGCTAATTTAGGTCAGGCATTTATTATAACTTCATTTATTTTTTTTCTTGAAATATCATCAAATCATAATTATAAACTATCCTTTCTATCAAACATTTATCACACTATCTTCAATCATGAATACATATATAAATGTAATCATATTATCATACACTAGTATTCAGAAAAGGTTCCTCTTATGTAAACATACAACTCATACAGACAATATTCATAAATGCATATTAACATAATAATACTATCATGCATAGTAATTTTGCTAGGCATAATTATTTAATTAATTTTGATTTAATTACGTCACAACGGAAAATTCGTTAATTCAGAATTAACAAACCCGAGCCCGGAATGTGTTTGCGGGCCATCTAGGATTTTGAATTAAAGTGGGGCCCACAAGTCATATCGCAAGTCACTTTAGTGATGGAAGTCATGTCACCTTTTTGTGATTGACATCTAGTCACTATTCATGATGGGAGTAGTTGGAAGCCCTAATTGCCTTGTAGGTTTCGGCCAAGAGAGATAGAGATGGAGAGAGAGCTTTTTCAATTTCTTTTGTTTTGTTTTTCAAAAAACTATATAAAAAAAACTCACACAAAAAATTGGTATATGCTTTTCCAAAAAGCATAAAGCAAATTGGAGGGAAAAAAGCAATTAAGGCTTCCAACTACTCCCATCATGAATAGTGACTGGATGTCAATCACAAAAAGGTGACATGACTTCCATCACTAAAGTGACTTGCGATGTTACTTATGGGCCCTACTTTAATTCAAAATCCGAGTGGGCCCGCAAACACATTCCGGGCTCGGGTTCGTTAATTCTGAATTAGCGAATTTTCCGTTGCGACGTAATTAAATCAAATTTAATTAAATAATTATGCCTAGTAAAATTACTATTCACGTCGCTCGCGAATTAATTCTAAATTAATTCGTTAGCCCGAATTAAAATCCAATTTTAATTCCACGTCGAAATCTAATTTCGTTTAATATATCGAATATATTATTTTTTCGATTAATTCCAAATTAATCGTTCTCTCTCTTCAAATAGTATTTTATCCCAGATAAAATTCTCGCCGTAATTAATCCTAGATTAATTATGTTCGAATCATACGTCATCGGTGAATCTTCGGGAAGCGACCCATGAGATCCATGGATATGTTGACAGTAAATCCGGTCGTCAGACTATCCGAACACGTACATACCCGGAACGACAGTTTTACCGATTTACAAGACATGGTTGGCTTCTAGCAAAGCACCGTGCCTACCCAATTCTCCAGAAATATTCTTAAAGAAATATATAATCTATGTCAGACGTAGTATACGTAGTATTGCGTATTGCGATCTAGTATCAGATGTCACATGCAAGGCCTGAGACTGGAATAGTGTCTGGCCCGTACGAAGCATATATCGGATCATAAGCAACTAGTCTCTTTAATCGGATAATCATGACCTTGTCATATTATCCCGATGGTTGCAACCAATTAGAGTACCAGTTCTGTATCTCTGCGTGATCATCATCTTCATATGACTGAAGTGATACTTCCGTCTTGACATCACACCCAATACACTACGATTCTCAATAAACCCAGAAGAGGCGTACACAGAACCTGTTAAAGTTCTGGACGACCAAAACCAAAGCGTATTGATTGTCGCAAGTACTAGCGATGTGCAAGTCTCAAGTTAAGACCAAATACACCTACCCTGATGCGGATTCCCATAGACACATAGTCATACTACCAATGGGATTCTGCGGGGTCTATCAGAAGCGAAACTGTTTTCGTACCATCAGTAAACATAACCTCCTATCACACTTGCATAAGTATCCAATACTTAAATATATGAGAACTATGCTGTTACGCTTCCATAACACGCACAAGTGCAATACTAGTCTATTCCGCATAATCGATGTCCAGTCTCGGTAATAGTACGACTAGAGATATTTAATGATTAAACCTTTATGGATTGATATTGTCTCATATCTAATAATCTGGATCATAAGGACTTTTATCATTTATATATTTAAGTAATCAAATTACAAAATGATAAAATTTAATTTCGTTGTCACATAGTTAATTTGTACAAAAACCACAATGTAGTTTACAAATAGTGACGTTATGGGTCATAATTGTCCAACAATCTCCCACTTGGCCTATAGCCGGTCACTTAATCATCTAACACCTGAACTATGTAATGTCGCTCAAACTTTTGCTGAAGAATAGCTTTTGTCAGCGGATATGCAATGTTGTCCTCTGATGCGACCTTCTCGATCTTCACATCGCCACGATGTATGATCTCACGAATCATATGAAAACGTCGAAGAACATGCTTGGATCATTGATGAGACCGCAGTTCCTTAGCCTGTGCTATAGCCCCGTTATTGTCACAATACAATGGAACAGGCTCAACTTCTAACGGAACTACTCCTAATCCAATTAGGAATTTACGGATCCAAACTGCCTCTTTTGCTGCTTCAGCTGCAGCAATATACTCAGCTTCTGTTGTTGAATCGGCAACAGTCTCTTTCTTGGAAGATTTCCAGCTTATTGCTCTATTATTCAAACAAAATATGTACCCGGATTACGACTTACAGTCCTCTTTATCGGTTTGGAAACTTGCATCTGTATACCCAATTACCTTAAGTCATCTCCATAGATTAAGAAAGCATCCTTAGTTCGTCTAAGATACTTAAGGATATTCTTAACCGTCATCCAGTGACCATCACCTGGATCGGCCTGATAGCGACTACACATGCTCAAAGCATACGAGACATCAGGTCACGTACATATCATGGCATACATGATCGATCCGACTGCCGAGACGAATAGTATCCGACTCATGTTGTCTCTCTCATCTTGAGTTTTAGGACACATGTCCTTAGATATAGTGACACCATGTGACACTGGAAACAGTCCCCTCTTGGACTGATCCATGTTGAATCTCTTCAACACTTTGTCAATGTACGTGCTATGGGAGAGTCCAATCAGCTTTCTAGATCTATCCCAGTAGATCTTTATTCCCAGAATAAAGGCTGCTTCTCCCAGATCCTTAATGGAGAATTTTAATGAAAGCCAAGCTTTCACCGACGTGAACATGGGAATGTCATTGCCAATAAGCAATACATCATCAACGTAAAGGACTATGAATGTCAGTGCGCTCCCACTAACCTTCTTATAGACACAAGGATCATCCTCGTTTTGAACGAAATCATATTCTTTTATGATCTCATCAAAACATTGGTTCCAAGAACGCGATGCTTGCTTCAATCCATAAATGGATCGATTTAACTTACAAACCTTGTTTGAAAGTCTTGGTACGACAAAATCGTCAGGCTGTTGCATATAAACATCCTCCAAAAGGTTTCCATTAAGGAAAGTGATTTTGACGTCCATCTGCCATATCTCATAATTGAAATATTCAGCAATAGCAAGCATTATCTGAATGGATTTAATCATGGCAACAGGTGAAAAAGTTTCATCGTAATCGACACCATGTCGTTGACGATACCCTTTCGCTACAAGCCTAGCTTTGTACATTTGTATGTTTCCATCCATGCAAGTCTTCCTCTTGAAGACCCATTTGTAACCAATAGGCTTTACGCCTTCTAGTGCATCAATGAGTGTCCAAACTTGGTTGGTGTACATGGAATCCATTTCGGAATTCATGGCATCTTGCCATAAACCGGAGTCGATACCTTGTATCGCTTCCTCATACGTAGCCGGCTCATCTTCCTCAATAAGATTAATATCCACATGTGGTGAGATCAGAATTCCATACCTCTCAGGTTGTTTTCTGACTATCTCCGACCTACGCGGTTCTTGTGTATTCAAAGATTGTGGTACAGTCTCATCCCTGATAGACTGTTGATGTTCCGTTAAGGATTCTGTGCTAGGAACAGTATCACTCCGATTTTCATCGAGTTCTACTTTCCTCCCATTAACCACTGCATTTAGGAATTCATTCTCAAGGAAAACCACATGTAGAACAACAAATATTTTGTTCTCTTGTGGGTGATAGAAGTAACATCTTTTGGTTTCCCTAGGATATCCTACAAATAGGCATTTATTTGATTTGAGTTCTAGTTTGGTACCTTCCAAACGTTTGACGTATGCCCAGCAACCTCAAATATTTAGGAATAAGAAACCCGGTTTCTTTCATGTCCATATTTCATACGGAGTCTGTTGAACAGACTTTGACGGATCCTTATTCAAAATAAGTATTGCATTGTTCAATGCATATCCCCAGAAGGAAATAGGTAGCTCTGTGCGACTCATCATAGACCTTACCGTGTCTAACAAAGTTCAGTTTCTCCGTTCGGACACACCGTTTAATTGCGGTGTTTGATGAGTGGTAAATCTATCACTATTTCCCACTCACTTAACCTAATATTTTGTATAGTTTCTTGAGTCTTGTGAATATTTTGATGTGTTTTGTGTTATTTTGTAGATAAATAAAGTTTCGGGACATTCTGGAGGTGATTTGGGGCAAAACATGAAAAATTGGCAAAAAGGGCATTTCGGTAATTTTGGCGCGTCGCGACTCGCAAGCCATTGGCGTCGCGACGCCTAATGTGCACCAGAGCTGCTAATGTGCACCGGGTCAACGTGTCAGAATTTGAGAAGTTTGACTTTGCTAACATGCGCCGTGCCACGTGTCACCATCACAGCCGATATGCTAACGTGCGCCGTGCCACGTGTCATCATCCTACGGTGCCGACACTCACAATTGCCAAGTGTGCCACATGTCATCCATGTTATCGCCACGTCATCGGTCAACGAGTCAACCTTTGCCACGCGTCATGCCATGTCATCATCCACGTCAGCAGGTTAACCGAGTCAACATGCCACGTCATCATCAGCCAATCACGCCGTGACACGTATCGCAATCCTACGGTGCCGACAATTGATCTCAGCCGCCTTGCAACGTCAGCGCCACGTCAGCATAATAATTGAGCTCTTAGCCGCCTCGCCACGTGTCGCCTTATCCTCTTATCCGAATCGCCACGTGTCAAGCCGAGAACATGCCACGACTCACTGTTCCAGCGTCGCGACGCCAAAGGCTCTAGCGTCGCGACGCCAGGAGCTTATCCGCGTCTATAAATTGAGCTCGAGATTTCAGATTTTGTTGTACCATTCTCTCCCATTTATTTGATGTAAATAGGGAGTTCGTCTCTCTCTGAGTTTCGTTTTAATTTTGAGTTTTTAGTTTTGTAATAATTTTAATTACGTTCTGTAATAATAGTAATTTACTTTCTTACTTTTTACAGTTTTTACTATTCACCATGATGAGGTAACTTCCCCAGGTAGGGTGAAAGGTAATTCTTTTACTATTGCTATTTAGATTAATCTCCCTTAAAAATAATATATTCACTATTTAAAATTTGACTTAAAAAGGATACCGCTATATTGGTCGGTTGGTAATTTAATTTTAATCTGGTTTAAACCTAACTAATCAAGGATACCGCCGGATTAGTTGGTTGATAATTTTATTTTGTTTCCGCCTTTATGGCTGGTTTATTTTGGTTCCACCTTTATGGCTGGTTATGGACAAATATTACCGCCTTAATGGCTGGTTGGACTTAATTTGACTTAATCAGGATATCGCCAGATTGGTCGGTTGGTAATAATATCACAAGTTTATATATTATTTTATGGGAGATATCTAAATTAGTAGTAGTAAAAGTAATTCCTTTTACCTTAGCATTTATTTTATTGTAATTTACCTTCCAGTATTTACTTTACCGCAATTACTTTTCAGTATTTTATGTCTTTTATTTTACCAGCCCTAGCTATGTGTCGTAACTAAATTAGTATCTAGGGTTGTGATGAATTTCAATATCACCGGTTTATAAGGGGTTAGATTATAGTTTGGGTAATATAAAGATTTATTTATTGAGTCTCAATCTTAATACTTTTTAATTAACTGGCCATGAATTAAATTGACTAGGTAAACTTAAAATGAACTAGACATAGAGATTTTAAGTTTAAGACCTCAGACTCAATAGCCCATGATCTTCCTTGAGGATATATAACCTTTTAATAGATTTCATTACAGGATAGGAATATACCTGTCGGGCGGGGGTAGCCATAATTGGAACTTAATCTTAATGAATCTAGGTAATTTGGTTGACATAGACATATAGTTCAATTGGATTATACTAGGTATTTGTAATTGACCATCGGAAGAGGCTTTTACATAATTTAGTGTTCCAGGTTAATAAATCAATATTTTACCCAACTATAAGATTACCACTTCATCTTTAACCCTAGATAGTTTTTAATTATGAATTTTCTTAAAATCTATTTTCGAACAATTTTATTTACTTGTCTTTAAATTTAGAATCGTCGCCATTTCAAATCAATTAAACAACCTGTTAGATACTAGTAATCATTTAACCTCATAAAATTAATAACTTAGGTATTAAGTCCTCGTGGGATCGATACTTTTTATACTACTTGAACGATACGTATGCTTGCGTTATACGTGTGTGGTTACGCCGGTCAAGTTTTTGGCGCCGTTGCCGGGGACTTATTTATCTTTTATTATTAGTTTAGGGGTTAGATACCTTTACTTGTATCTAATTTTATTTTTACTTATTGTTTTTGTTTTCTTGTGTTTCAGGTTCTCATAAACTTCATGAGATAACTTCATGAGACGAACCAGAAGCTTTGAACTTCGACCGCTTGACCCAAAAATTGAAAGAACCATCAGACAATTGAGAAGGGAAAGGCGAGAAGGCCAAGAAGCTTTAGTCAACATAGAACCTGAACCTTTGGAGGTTGCACCACCAATTCCCATTCGAGACAGAACCATTCCGGTGATTGACAGACTCATTTCATGTATTGTACTTCCTCCCTTACCATCAAATGCAGGAGATATCAAAACATGCATTCAGATGATTCAACAGTCAGTTCAGTTTGGGGGGAATGCAACTGAAGATCCTAATGCCCACATCAGCAACTTCCTGGAAGTTTGCGGCAATTTCAATTACAACCGAGAAGATGAAGAAGCAATGAGATTGCGTGTTTTCCCATACTCCTTGAAGGACAAAGCTAAAGCTTGGCTACATTCACTACCAACAGGTTCTATCACAACATGGAGCACTTTAGCCACCAAATTTCTTGCAAAGTACTTTCCACCAGCCAGAACCGGAAAGCTGAGGAATGACATCACATCCTTTGTGCAACAAGACTCAAAAACTCTCTACGAAGCTTGGGAAAGGTACAAAGATTTACTCCAGAAATGTCCACACCATGAGATTCCAAAATGGCTTCAAGTCCAAACATTCTATAATGGACTTTCTGGAATAATGAGAACCACAATTGATGCTGCTGCTGGAGGAGCTTTAATGGCAAAAGGAGAATATCAAGCCTGGGAACTAATCGAAGAAATGGCCAACAACAATTCCTTGTGGCCAACTGAAAGGAGCATGATCCAAAGAATTACATGAATTTATGAAAGTGGAGCTAATACAGCAGTCAACACCAAGCTAGATCAGATATGCAAATTCATGGAGACTCTTACCAATGGATCCACAATTTCACCATATGGAGGAGCACCAGAATCAAACCAACTTGAAGAAACTGTGAATTTTGTCAACAATTTCAACAGACAGGGGAACAATCCATATTCCAACACCTACAACCCAGGGTGGAGGAATCATCCTAATTTTTCATGGAGCAACAATTCAGGCCAACAGCGGAACTATCCACCACCTGGATTTCAGCAACAGAACAAAGGCCAGGAGCATGCAAATGAACCAGGAATAGCAGAAGTGTTGGCTCAGTTAAAAAAGTACGATGCTATCTTTCAGAGCCAATCAGCTTCCATCAAAGCACTGGAGAATCAAATCGGACAACTGACCAATGCTCAGAGTTACAGACCACCAGGAAATCTTCCCAGCAACACAGAACCCAATCGAAGGAACCGATGGAAGGAGCAATGTCAAGCCATTACTTTGTAAAACGGTACTGAAATCAACAAAGATGTTGGAATCCAGATGTCCCAAGAAGAAGTTCCAAAAGAAGCTGAGAAACAGATGGAGGAAAAAGAAGCAAAGGAAAAAGAACCAGAAAGAATCATTCCACCTCCACCTTTTCCTCAGCGTCTTCAGAAAAACAAATTGGACAAGCAGTTTGCTCGATTCCTGGAGGTTTTCAAAAAGCTGCACATCAACATCCCATTTACAGAAGCCTTGGAAGAAATGCCCAGCTATGTAAAATTCATGAAAGATATTCTTTCACGAAAACGAAGATTGGGAGACTATGAAATAGTAGCATTAACGGAAGAATGCAGTGCCATTATTCAGAGGAAACTTCCACCGAAGTTGAAAGATCCTGGCAGTTTCACACTTCCATGCACCATTGGAGAACATTATATCGATAAGGCTTTATGTGATTTAGGTGCTAGTGTTAACTTGATGCCTTTTTCTATTTACAGGAAACTGCAGATTGGAGAAGCAATGCCTACCTCAGTTTCATTGCAACTTGCTGACCGAACACTTGCATTTCCAAGAGGTGTTGTTGAAGATGTGTTGGTGAAAGTAGACAAACTAATTCTCCCAGCAGATTTCATCATCCTTGACATGGAAGAAGACAAAGAAATACCTATCATTCTTGGGAGACCATTCTTGGCTACAGGTAAAACTGTGATTGATGTGCAAAAAGAAGAACTGACCATGAAAGTACAGGACCAAGAAGTGACCTTTAATGTTTTCAAAGCCATGAAATTCCCGAGTGATGAAAAGGAAGAAGAATGCTTCAGAGTTGATGTTGTTGATAGTATCATTCAAAATAATGTGCCAAATCCCACAGATACACTTGAAGCTTGCATCACCAACATGACTGACAGTGAGCTAGATGCTGAAATCCTGGAATGTATCAACTACCTTGACAAACAATTCCGATTCAAAGCAACACCACCAGTTGAAAGTTTGGAACTACCAAAGAAAGATCGAATCAAGCCTTCGATTGAAGAACCACCACAATTGGAGCTGAAGTTACTTCCGAGCCATCTCAGGTATGCATTTCTTGGAAACTCTTCTGAATTACCTGTTATTATTTCTTCTTCACTAACATTGGAGCAGGAAGAAAAGTTGCTGAGAGTGTTACGAGAGCACAAGAAAACCATTGGCTGGACTATAGCAGACATTCGAGGCATTAGTCCATCATTTTGCATGCACAAAATCTTAATGAATGATGAGTACAAACCCACAGTAGAGCATCAACAGAGACTCAATCCAATCATGAAGGAAGTCGTGAAGAAAGAAATCATCAAATGGTTAGATGCTGACATCATTTACCCCATCTCAAACAGTAGTTGGGTGAGTCCTATGCAGTGTGTGCCAAAGAAAGGAGGAATAACTGTGGTCACCAATGAAAAAAATGAGCTAATCCCAACAAGAACAGTGACTGGATGGAGAGTATGCATGGATTATCGAAAACTGAACAAAGCCACGAGGAATGACCATTTTCCATTACCATTTATTGACCAGATGTTAGACAGACTGACAGGACATGAGTTCTATTGCTTTCTGGACAGATATTCAGGGTACAATCAAATTGCCATCGCTCCAGAAGACCAGGAGAAAACTACCTTTACTTGTCCTTATGGTACTTTTGCTTTCCGCAGGATGCCATTTGGATTATGTAATGCCCCTGCCACATTTCAGCGTTGCATGATGGCCATTTTCTCAGACATGCTAGAGCAGAGTATGGAGGTTTTCATGGATGACTTTTCTGTATTTGGAGATTCTTTTGATCATTGTTTGCAAAATTTGGAACAGATGTTACAAAGGTGCGAAGATACAAACCTGGTACTCAACTGGGAGAAATGCCACTTTATGGTGCAAGAAGGCATTGTTCTTGGACACCGGATCTCACAAAAGGGGATTAAGGTAGACAAAGCAAAGATATAGACAATTGAAAAAATACCTCCACCAACATCAGTAAAAGGTATTCGAAGTTTTCTTGGACATGCAAGTTTTTACAGGAGATTTATCAAAGACTTTTCCAAGATTGCTAAACCTCTATGCAATCTTTTGGAGAAGGATGTGCCTTTCAAATTCACCAAAGAATGCCATGAAGCCTTTGAAATCTTAAAACAGAAGCTGGTCTCTGCTCCCATCATAGTAGCACCAGACTGGACCCTTCCATTTGAGGTAATGTGTGATGCTAGTGATTTTGCTGTAGGTGCAGTTTTGGGACAACGCAAAGCAAAGATTTTCCACATAATTTACTACTCCAGCAGAACTTTGAATGAAGCTCAACTCAACTACACAACCATCGAAAAGGAGTTGCTCGCAGTTGTATACACTTTTGACAAATTCGGTTCCTATCTGCTAGGTCCCAAAGTGGTGGTCTACACAGATCATTCAGCAATCAAATATCTGATCGCAAAGAAAGATGCCAAACCCAGATTGATCCGTTGGATACTTCTTTTGCAAGAATTTGACGTGGAGATTCGAGACAGGAAAGGGACAGAGAATCAGGTGGTAGATCATCTATCGAGGCTCGAAAATGGAGAAACAGCTGACAAAGAATTGTCAATCAAAGAAACTTTTCCAGATGAACAGCTTTTTGCCATGAAACAACAGGAAGTCCCTTGGTATGCTGACTATGTCAACTACATTGTGTCAGGAAAATGGCCATTAGAATAGACAACTCAGCAATGGAAGAAGTTCTTCAAAGAAGTCAAACACTATGTCTGGGATGAATCGTACCTGTTCAAACGGTGTGCTGATCAACTACTGAGACGATGTGTTCCACAAGAGGAAATCAACAGTGTTTTGCAACACTTTCATTCATCACCATATGGCAGACACTTCAGCGGAAACAAAACTGCAGCAAAAGTCCTACAATCTGGTTTGTTCTGGCCCACTCTTTTTAAAGATGCTTATCTTTTTGCTTTTCAATGTGACAGGTGCCAGAGAATGGGAAATATTTCCAGGAGAAACGAAGGACCGTTGCAAAACATTTTGGAAGTGGAAATATTTGATGTATGGGGTATTTATTTCATGGGACCCTTTGTTCCATCATTCGGAAATCTGTACATCCTGGTTGCTGTAGACTACGTCTCTAAATGGGTCGAAGCAATTGCATTGCCATCCAATGATTCAAAAGTGGTGATCAAATTCCTGAAAAAAACATTTTCACTCGTTTTGGAACACCTTGGGCAATTATCAGTGATGGTGGCTCTCATTTCTGCAACAGATACTTCGATGCACTCCTATCCAAATACGGAGTTACTCACAAAGTTGCCACAGCTAACCATCCACAGTCAAATGGACAGGTTGAGGTTTCAAACAGGGAGATCAAGAGAATCCTAGAAAGGACCGTTGGATCAACAAAGAGGGAATGGTCAACAAAACTAGATGATGCATTATGGGCCTACCGGACAGCTTATAAAACACCCATTGGTATGTCCCCATATCAATTGGTGTTTGGGAAAGCGTGCCATCTACCAGTTGAGCTTGAGCACAAGGCGTACTAGGCACTGAAGAAGTTGAATTTTGATTCACAAGCTGCAGGAGAGAAAAGTCTGCACCAACTCAACGAATTGGAGGAGTTTCGTCTACAGGCTTATGAGAACGCCAAATTGTATAAGGAAAAGACCAAAAAATGGCATGACCGAAAAATATTGCACAGACAGTTGGAACCAAGGCAGCAGGTTTTGTTGTACAACTCGAGGTTGAAACTTTTCCTTGGAAAGTTAAAATCTAGGTGGTCAGGTCCATTTGTGATCACTCAGGTTTTACCATATGGAGCTGTTGAGTTACTGGATACCAATACCAACAACACATTCAAGGTTAACAGTCAGCGTGTCAAGCACTACTGGGGAGAATCATTTGAGCGATAAAAAGAAAGTGGCATACTTTCAGATCCAGCCTAACGTTCAAGAAGTCACGTCTAGCTGACGACTTTAAACTTAGCGCTCGCATGGAGGCAACCCATGCAAATCTTGTATATATTGTGATTTGGAGTGATTTAATTTTGTGTGTTTAGTTTTTGCAGATTAAGACATTTCAAGATGGAAGAAGCTCTTACAAATCTTCACAAGCAATTTCCTTATCTCCCTAAAAAATCTCTGATAAAAGTCTACGAAACTCGCTTGGAACGGATGAGGTTACTAACAATCCATGGTGTTCCTAATGATATTCGTTGGGTAATTGAAGCACGAGTCCGATTGGCAGGTGAGTCTTCCGACTCTTTTATTTCACATCTGCCTGGTTGTCGAAGAAGCACCTATGCAAAGAAACGTAGAGCTAAGCAAATGGATGTTTGTTACAAATGTGCACGATGTAATTGAAATACTCATTTTCGTTCTTTAGGAATGGTGTCTGATAATCGTGAAGACAAAATTAAATTCATTAGGGATGGCTTGAGTAAGGAGTCTTTAGATGATATATCTTCGACTCTTGAGACGCATCCCAGTGGATATGTTCATATAGCCATTCGCAAATTACATACACAATTTCAAAAAGAAAGACAACTGTTAAGTCTCGGGAATCTGACTCAAAAAGACCTTGTTTGCCAATTTATAAGAAAATTGGATGGGAAGCTTGTCCTTGACGCATAGACGTCAATCAAGCTGTATTTTGTAATTTGTGAATATTATATCTCTTTGTCTTTTCTTAATAATTGTAATTTGTTTTGTTGTTTTCTGTTATTTTCTTCGACAAGGTCCAAACCTTTTTTACTATCACGATATTATTTCACTACTAATCGTCCTCTGGAAGATACTTGTGCTATTTTTACTCACCCTTTTCAGGTACTATAAATTCAACCCATCATTGCACTTTTGAAAACATCCAGAGTAAAACATGGAAGCCACTTCAAGAAGAAGAGTTGAAAACATCTGTGTGTTTTGCGGTAGTAGTGTTGATACTAAACCACAATATATAGAAGCAGCACAGGAATTGGGTCGAGTCTTAGCTGCAAGAAATATGCACTTAATATATGGCGGAGGCAATCTTGGACTAATAGGGATTGTTTCAAAGGCCGCACAGGAAGGAGGCAGTCACGTTTTGGGAATCATCCCAAAACCCTTGGCCGAGGCAAATCTTATTAAACCATCAAACGGAGAGGAACTGATTGTACCAGGTATGTCTGAACGACTAGTGGAAATGATTAACCGTGCTGATGCTTTTATTGCTTTGCCAGGTGGCTTGGGTACATTGGAGGAAATTTTTATTGTGTTATCTTGGGCGAACCTGAACATACACCAGAAACCAATTGGACTGCTCAACGTTGATGGATTTTATGATTTTCTTTGTGTGTTTCTTGATGATGCTCGGAGAAATGGGTTCGTGTCGAAACCTTTAAAAGAACTCCTCTTTACTGCCAGAACTGCTCCGGATCTAATAAACCAACTCATAGCCTATGAACCACGAGTTGACCCTATCCTTTCAAAGATAAATTGGTCCGAGGACGATCGTGGTAAGAGACGTAGGATTAATCTGGATCTTAACCTTTAATTTCCTGTAGATTTTCAGCTAACCATGTACGACCTTCTAAACTCTTCTTCTACTTTTTAAGACATTGGGGACAATGTCTCATTTAGGTTTGGGGGAGGGAATTAGTTGATTAGTACCTTGTTTTTAGTTTGTATGTTGTTTTTATTTTTAGTCCAAAATTTTTTGAAAAATACAAAAAAAATTGAAAACTTTTCAAAAATTACAAAAATATTTTGTGTTTTTTGTGTTTTTGTTTTGACTAAAAAGGTGAAATTGGTAAGAGATAGCCGAGTAAGGAATTTATACTCCTGAGACGTATCTCAAACCTATTTCGAAACAAGTTAATTTTTGTTTATTTCCTTTTGAATTATTTAATTCGTAAATTCTCCATAAAATGGACTAAAATGGATCTTCATATGCTCAGTTGGCAGGTATTATCAACATACATGGAAACATACGGACATGAGCTAAAATTGAAAAGTTTGTAATATTCAGTGCTCTAGTTTAATTGGAGGAAGCATCTTAAAAGAGTGATGGAGTAAAAAAAAAATCCGAGATCCGAGTTATTAAGTCTGTAAGGGTGTTTTAACACCTAGTGCCCTAAAACCAACTGGTTTGGGAGTCACTGGACCAAAGCTCGCTACATGGATCGAAGATGCTGCAAAAATATATATATCTGAAGTCTGTCCGTAGGTTAACATCTGGTGCCCTAAAGCCAACTGGTTTGGGAGCCACCGACCCAACACTCGCTACATAGATGGAAGGTATTGTATATAAATAAAAAATAGAGAAAAATCAAAGAAAAAAATCAGAAAAATCAGAAAAAATTATTCCATTACTACAAAAAGGTGTGAAATCTGATAGAACTTTAGGACAAAAATATTACTCTCTTATCAACTGCACTTATGACTGCTGTGGGCAAAATGAGTTGTTTAATATTATGTTGGCTGTGTTTATGAAGAATGGTAAAAATGATCGGAGAATTTACTTATTTGGTAATTTAGAATGAAACAAAACAACTAGTAACTTGGAGTAGAAGTTTCACCTGATTAGTTACTAACTTTTTTATTCTCTTTTCGCTTGTCTTTTTGCTTTTGTGTGCATTAGTTTTAATACCTTTTTACTTTTGTAAAATGTTTGTGGGTATCATTGTTGTAAACCCTCACGAGACTACAACTCGTCCACTAGGGACACCTAGGGGTTTAAAAGCTTGTTGCATATGCTAAATGCAACCGTGATCCCTACGAAAGTGGCTTAGTTAATTTATTTATGTTATTTTATGTTTTGCTCGAGGACTAGCAAAATGTTAGGTTTGGGGGTGTGATGAGTGGTAAATCTATCACTATTTCCCACTCACTTAACCTAATATTTTGTATAGTTTCTTGAGTCTTGTGAATATTTTGATGTGTTTTGTGTTATTTTGTAGATAAATAAAGTTTCAGGACATTCTGGAGGTGATTTGGGGCAAAACATGAAAAATTGGCAAAAAGGGCATTTCGGTAATTTTGGCGCGTCGCGACTCGCAAGCCATTGGCGTCGCGATGCCTAACGTGCGCCGGGTCAACGGGTCAGAATTTGAGAAGTTTGACTTTGCTAACATGCGCCGTGCTACGTGTCACCATCACAGCCGATATGCTAACGTGCACCGTGCCACGTGTCATCATCCTACGGTGCCGACACTCACAATTGCCACGTGTGCCATGTGTCATCCATGTCATCACCACGTCATCGGTCAACGAGTCAACCTTTGCCACGCGTCATGCCATGTCATCATCCACGTCAGCAGGTCAACCGAGTCAGCATGCAACGTCATCATCAGCCAATCACGCCGTGACACGTGTCGCAATCATA
Source organism: Zanthoxylum bungeanum (assembly GCA_019454045.1). Classification (NCBI taxonomy): domain Eukaryota; kingdom Viridiplantae; phylum Streptophyta; class Magnoliopsida; order Sapindales; family Rutaceae; genus Zanthoxylum; species Zanthoxylum bungeanum. The sequence continues at coordinate 445,780 of SKCR01033653.1, read as the reverse complement.
CGGTGCCGACAATTGATCTAAGCCGCCTTGCCACGTCAGTGCCACATCATCGCCACATCAGCATAATAATTGAGCTCTTAGCCGCCTCGCCACGTGTCGCCTTATCCTCTTATCCGAATCGCCACGTATCAAGCCGAGAACATGCCACGACTCACTGTTCCAGCGTCGCGACGCCAAAGGCTCTAGCGTCGCGACGCCAGGAGCTTATCCGCGCCTATAAATTGAGCTCGAGATTTCAGATTTTGTTGTACCATTCTCTCCCATTTATTTGATGTAAATATGGAGTTCGTCTCTCTCTAAGTTTCGTTTTAATTTTGAGTTTTTAGTTTTGTAATAATTTTAATTACGTTCTGTAATAATAGTAATTTACTTTCTTACTTTTTACAGTTTTTACTATTCACCATGAGGAGGTAACTTCCCCAGGTAGGGTGAAAGGTAATTCTTTTACTATTGCTATTTAGATTAATCTCCCTTAAAAATAATATATTCACTATTTAAAATTTGACTTAAAAAGGATACCGCTATATTGGTCGGTTGGTAATTTAATTTTAATCTGGTTTAAACCTGACTAATCAAGGATACCGCCAGATTGGTCGGTGGCTGGTTTATTTTGGTTCCGCCTTTATGGCTGGTTATGGACAAATATTACCGCCTTAATGGCTTGTTGGACTTAATTTGACTTAATCAGGATACCGCCAGATTGGTCGGTTGGTAATTATATCACAAGTTTATATATTTTTTTTATGGGAGATATCTAAATTAGTAGTAGTAAAAGTAATTCATTTTACCTTAGCATTTATTTTATTGTAATTTACCTTTCAGTATTTACTTTATCGCAATTACTTTTCAGTATTTTATGTATTTTATTTTACCAGCCCTAGCTATGTGTCGTAACTAAATTAGTATCTAGGGTTGTGATGAATTTCAATATCACCGGTTTATAAGGGGTTAGATTATAGTTTGGGTAATATAAAGATTTATTTATTGAGTCTTAATCTTAATACTTTTTAATTAACTGGCCATTAATTAAATTGACTAGGTAAACTTAAAATGAACTAGACATAGAGATTTTAAGTTTAAGACCTCAGACTCAATAGCCCACGATCTTCCTTGATGATAGATAACCTTTTAATAGATTTCCTTACATGATAGGAATATACCTGTCGGGCGGGGGTAGCCATAATTGGAACTTAATCTTAATGAATCTAGGTAATTTGGTTGACATAGACATATGGTTCAATTGGATAATACTAGGTATTTGTAATTGACCATCGGAAGAGGCTTTTACATAATTTAGTGTTCCAGGTTAATAAATCAATATTTTACCCAACTATAAGATTACCACTTCATCTTTAAAATGATATTAAAAGAAATCACAACCCTAGATAGTTTTTAATATTGAATTTTCTTAAAATCTATTTTCGAACAATTTTATTTACTTGTCTTTAAATTTAGAATCGTCGCCATTTCAAATCAATTAAACAACCTGTTAGATACTAGTAATCATTTAACCTCATAAAATTAATAACTTAGGTATTAAGTCCTCGTGGGATTGATACTTTTTATACTACTTGAACGATACGTACGCTTGCGTTATACGTGTGTGTTTATGCCGGTCAGTGTTCCTGGAGGAGTCCACTGTGAAAGAATACCATATTCTTTCAAGTAATCAAGAAACTCATTGCTTAAGTATTCGCCACCACGGTCCGACCGTAATGTCTTAATACTTTTGCCGATCTGTTTTTCTACTTCGTGTCGAATCTCTTTGAATTTCTCAAAGGTTTCCGACTTGTGTCTCATAAGATACACATAACCATAACACGATGCATCGTCCATAAAGGTTACGAAGTATTCATATCCACCTCTAGCCTGGCTAGATATGGGCCCACATACGTCACTATGAACGAGGGCTAACAGTTCGGTAGCACGTGCACATTTACCGCTAAAAGGTGATTTAGGCATCTTGCCTAATAAACAAGATTCGCAGACTTCATATGAATTTGGATCAAATCCGTCCAAGTACCCACTCTTCGAAAGTGTGGATATACGTGTCTTATTTATGTGTCTCAGACGACAATGCCACATGTAAGTTTCATCTTTGTTACTTATTTTAAGCCTTTTGTTTGCTACATTATATGTTTGAGATTGATTTATATTCAAAATATAAAGACCAATATTTACATCAGCAGTGCAAATATCCATATCATTTTTATACATAAAACACCCAGTGTTTCTAAATACAAAAGTATACCTACATTGGGCTAACATAGATACATAAATAATATTCCTAGTCAAAATAGATACATAATAACAGTCTGTAAGTTTAAGTACATGCCCCGAGTGCAGTTCCAAAACAAAAGTGCCAACGGCCAAAACGGCGACTCGTGTCTCATTTCCAACACGGAGGCAATCTCTCCTGAGGCCAGTCTCCTGCTAATCTGCAGATCCTGCACATCAGTACATATATGAGTACCATAACCAGAATAAAAAATCCAATTTTTAAAACTAGTAGTAGACATGTTTATTTCTATAACAAATATATCTAAAGCCGGTGCCTTGCCCGCTTTGATTTCCTTCATGTGTGCCTTGTACTCGCGGCAGTCACGCTTCCAGTGACCCCGCTTCCCGCACTGCAGACATACATCTTGGGATTTGTCCTTACCCTTCCTAGAAGGTTTTGACGATTTGGCCTTGCCTTTATTCTTCTTCTTCTTCTTTACACCTCCAGTCGCCTTGGGCCAAGCCCTCAGAGTCTTAGATGTTGAAGCGAAGTGCGCCTCGCGCTTTTTGCCCTTTAGGAGCTCTTTTTCTGCTTCGCGCAGTGTGGACATCAACTCTCCAAGAATTTGGTCTTGGTTCAACATATTGTAGTTCATGATGAACCCACTCCAAGTGTCGAAGAGAGACTGTAAGATCAAATCTACTGAAGTCTCAGCCTCGAAGAAAATGCCCATCTATCCCAGCTGCTCAATGTCAGCAATCGTCTGTGACACATGGTGCTCAACAGACGTACCCTCTGACATGCGAGCGCGGAAGAGCTTCTTCTGCAACTCATATCTTTGCGATCTAAGATTAGATCGGTGAAGATCATGCAACTTCACCATCATCTCATAGGGATCCAATCCCTTGTTCTGACGATGGAATTACGGAGTCATAGCAGTAAGCATTACCGATTGAGCAGTCGAGTTGTCATCGCTATGAGTCTTCCAAAGCTCTAGCTCAAGCAACTGATCAGGTCGGCGCTTAGGCCCAAGAGGTCTCTCTATAGCGTAGAGTAACTTCTCAGATCCCAGGACAATCCTGAGATTCATATCCCAGTCTTGAAAGTTTTTGCCATTAAAGACATTATCGCCCATGACAATATCCATAATGCTTAACTTTCCTGTCATCTTAATCGCAATAGTCAAACTATTCAATTAACGATGTAAGGTACAGTCTAACTGTTACAAAAAATAATAAAAAATTAGTCCAACTAATAAATATAATTGACGAAATAATTTGAAAGCGCGTAAAGCTAAGTATTTGAACGAAATTGTAAATTCAATACTAGCCTCCCACTATTTTTCGGCGAGCCTCTAACCCTCTGTTGAGTACTCGAAAAACCTAGTTTCCTAGTGGGCTAGGATCCCGTTAAATAACACACAACCTTGACTTTGGCCAACAAGCTGTATGATATTTAATTAGGTAGATCTCTAAGATCAATTGGATCTCATCCAATTCCTAGATCCGATAGGTGGACCTCCAAGTCCGAAACATATATACAATATATATGCCAATATATCCAATATATTTTCCTAACCTTTTTCCTCTGAATCAGCTAAGCCTTGGCTTTGGCACAACAAGCTTAATGATTCCAGTTAAGCGGAACCCATTGAATTTGGAAAGCTTCGTAATCGATGTCGATGGACAAGAAGTGATCTTGACTTTGGCCAACAAATCACAACTTGGACAAGACATACGATATGGAACAAAGCCTTCATGATTCAAACTCATCCGCGATGGAAAAAGGTCTTGACTTTGGCCAACAAACCAGTGCCAATCTTGGATCTTGAGTAAGAATCACTCAATGGAAGGAAAACGCTTAATATTTGTTGATGGTTTCTCGCGTAAATTGGCAACCAATTTATTATCTTTGATTAGGTCTCATCATACACCCTTAAGCATGCATTCTAAAAGCATAATAAGGCACGGTAAATAAATTAATAATGATATGCAGATGGATATCTCACAGATTGTTCCTAGAACAAATCACTCCATTTCCTCTCCCCGGCTAGCACTATTCTAACTTCTACCCAATTACATAATACAATTAAAGAAACCTCATTAACATTGAGGGGAATTAGGTGAGAATAGAATTATAAAGAATCGAGAGATAAGGCTGGACACGCAGGTCCAATTTAATAAATTCTAAATTTACAACAATTTCAAAAATTGTCATTTCCCTTCTAATATCCATCCGATATACATTATTCATTCAACACATCCATGTATTCACACAAAGCATGTTATTCAATCAATCTAATCCAATTAATTAATCTTTGAATAAAGTGATCATCCAATGTTCAAACAACAATTTGATTTGCGCGAGTCCAACTTGTTTAAGAATAAATACTCCAAGTACGAATTCTTCAATTATATCGAACTACAATTTAAATATAATTTAATTCGTAATCAATACTAATTCTATATTTAATTTCAAATTAAATAATTACACTTTTAATGCGCCTTTACGACTTAGATTCCAAATTTAATCTAAATGGTTCTCAAAGCCCAATTAACATCCAATGTCATTTAATTAAAGTCCAATGGGCTTTCAATTAATTTCTTAAGGCATTGACTTTGGTCAATATGGGTCAAACCAAAGTACCAAAGCCCAATTAAGGAATCACCATATTTGCTAAGAAACTAATTTCGGCCCATTAGGCCCAATTAAACATAAAAGGCTCATTTGTCATATTTGGACTTAATGGAATGGTTTAGGCCCAATTTGGATCCAATCCAATTGACCTAAACCAACTTGGCCCAACCAAGCCCATTAGGCCCAAATACAACATTGTAAGCCCAATTCTAAATTACGCCCAATTAATTAAATTATAATATTCCAAATATCATAATTTAATTAATTAAAGTGTATTACATTAATTAATTATCTAAATTAACATTTCGAAAATATCAATTTAATCAATTAATCATGCTTATTCATCATCAATACATGTCCAACATTACTGAAACAAAAAATCATATCATTTCATGCTTTGAAGCTCACGACATTTGTAGGGATTTAATATCCGATTCCGATTCCGATTTCAATCCGATTGAATCTCAAATCAATATATTCATGTCTTTCAACTCATCCAATGATCAAAAAAACAAAAAAAATACCATGACTTTAGGGAACATATACATTCGGCCAACACATAGCATTTGGGGAAAATTAATCCAATTCAATTTTCTTCAAATTGATCATGCATAACTCCAAGTTATCAACATTCAAGCATACTCAAACAAACAATTTGATTAAAACATACTTAAATCAAAAATACCCAAATTTTAGTATATAAACCCTAATCATATTTCATGCTCAAATAGGCTTAATGATACCATTGTTGGGTTTCTAAGGTGTCCCAAGATCATTTAAGCAATGAAATAAATGTGAATACATTATGAAGTATGGCGGAAACACACTTACATTGAACAAATTTTGGAGGTGTTGATCACAAAAAGGTGACATGACTTCCATCACTAAAGTGACTTGCGATGTGACTTGTGGGCCCCAATTTAATTCAAAATCTGAGTGGGCCCGCAAACACATTTTGGGCTCGGGTTCGTTAATTCTGAATTAACGAATTTTCCATTGCGACGTAATTAAATCAAATTAAATTAAATAATTATGCCTAGTAAAATTACTATTCACGTCGCTCGCGAATTAATTCCAAATTAATTCGTTAGCCTGAATTAAAATCCAATTTTAATTCCGCGTCGAAATCTAATTTCATTTAATATATCAAATATATTATTTTATCGATTAATTCCAAATTAATCGTTCTCTCTCTTCAAATAGTATTTTATCCCATATAAAATTCTCGCTGTAATTAATCATAGATTAATTATGTTCGAATCATACGTCATCGGTGAATCTTCGGGAAGCGACCCATGAGATCCCTGGATATATTGGCAGTAAATCTGGTCATCGGACTATCCGAATACGTACGTACCCGGTACAATATTTTTACTGATTTACAAGACATGGTTGGCTTCTAGCAAAACACCGTGCCTACCCAATTCTCCAGAAATATTCTTAAAGGAATATATAATCTATGTCAGGCGTAGTATACATAGTATTGCGTATTGCGATCTAGTATCAGATGTCACATGCAAGGCCTGAGGCTGGAATAGTGTCTGCCCCGTACGAAGCATATATCGGATCATAAGCAACTAGTCTATTTAATCGGATAATCATGAACTTGTCATATTATCCCGATGGTTGCAACCAATTAGAGTACCAGTTCTGTATCCCTGCGTGATCATCATCTCCATATGACTGAAGTGATACTTCCGTCTTGACATCACACCCAATACACTACGATTCTCAATAAACCCAGAAGAGGCATACACAGAACCTGTTAAAGTCCTGGATGACCAAAACCAAAGCGTATTGATTGTCGCAAGTACTAGCGATGCAAGTCTCAAGTTAAGACCAAATACACCTACCCTGATGCGGATTCCCATAGACACATAGTCATACTACCAATGGGATTCCGCGGGGTCTATCCAGAGCGAAGCTGTTTCCGTACCATCGGTAAACACAACCTCCTATCACACTTGCATAAGTATCCAATACTTAAATATATGAGAACTATGTCGTTACGCTTCCATAACACGCACAAGTGCAATACTAGTCTATTCTGCATTATCGATGTCCAATCTCGATAATACTACGACTAGGAATATTTAATGATTAAACCTTTATGGATTGATATTATCTCATATCTAATAATCCGGAACTAATCATAAGGACTTTTATCATTTATATATTTAAGTAATCAAATTACAAAATGATAAAATGCAATTTCATTGTCACATAATTAATTTGTACAAAAACCACAATGTCTTTTACAAATAGTGACGTTATGGGTCATAATTGTCCAACATCATTAATGTCAGTTATATGCATCTCAAATGATTTCTAGAATATATGGTCTATATGCATAAATTATGAATTATACTCTACTTTAACATGGTATACTTTTTGAAAACCCTTTTTCTGAAAGTTTTTTTTCTGAAAACTCTTTGCTGAAAAGTTTATTCTACTTTTTCTTTCTGGAAAAGCTCTTTCTGAAAATTATATCCGATGACTGAAAACTGTATCTGAAAACTGAAATCTGTATCTGAAAACTTGACTTTCTGAAAACAGCTTTGAATCTCTGGTTTCTGGAAACTGTTTTTAAAATTTGACTTTTGAAAACTACGTACTAATGATCTGAAAACTGTGTACTGAAAAATCTGAAAACTGAAAACTGCTATACGTCCTGGAAAACGACTCAATTGGACGTGTCCGGGAACAACTCAACCGGGTCTCTGTAAACTGGTGGTACTCTATGCCCAGGAAAACGACTCAACTGGGCATATCTGAAACTGGTGGTGCCCTACGCCCAGGAAAACTACTCAACTGAACGTAGAGCTCTATGTCCAGGAAAACGACTCAACTGGACATAGCCACCACTAGAGTCCAGGTACACGAACCTATGCCGTCATCCTGGCTCAACATGTGCACATGTCATCTGTATCCGTCAATTTCAACTGAATCTCAAGTTACATACTAGGGTGAGTTTTTACCTCATGCCCCGAAAACATAAAAACTCATGCTTAAATCTCAAAATTGTAAGAAAAAGTTTCTGAAATATATTTCTTTCAAAAGCATCTGGGACTTTTCTTTAAAACACTTGAATTTCAAAAACATTATTAACTTTAACTCAACTGCTGGAAATCTTAACACACACATACGCATATGCATTTCTCATATTATCTTACTAATTACATACTTATAATTGTATACACATACAAAACTCTGCTGCTACATAACTCTATGCACATACACTCAAATTACAAATTCTTCAACTTCTCTATCGTATTAAATTCCCAAAGTATAGATACACACACACGTAAAAATAAGATTTCAAATCACATACATATATTTATTTTCATACGCAACTATAACTGCACAAACACAATATTTTTACCTTTTTTTCCAGATCATTTAAATAACATATAGGCTTATAGTATTCATAAACTATTCATTCATTTACTCACATAATCATACCTTTCATTAGTCTTACGTCACATATCAATATTTGTATAACAAACAGTATTACTCACATATATTTACTTATGTGTTAACTCCTCATCATAGATCCTCGCTAATATCGAAACATATGTTCATGCTCAATCATATACATACATACAATATATATGCTTACTTATTTCTTCATGCAACTTACATACTTTTACTTATCTATGTGTACATTCATGTTGTTTTTGTATTCTTCTATATGGATTTGTACATAAACATTTACTTCCTTATAAATTATGATACTTTAATCCTTAATCACATTCTCTGGGGTGTAGTTTCTACAACCCCCAATCCCAAGTATCCTTATATTATACAATATGAAGTTACTCACATATCATGTATACCTATACTTCACCATTCTTACTGGTAACTTGCATACTATACTATATATATATATATATATATATATATATATATATATATATATATATATACACACCTACTCATTCTGTTATATGATTATACATATGTTTATAGCATTTCTTTATTATCTAAAATCAATCAGAACACATCTCAAGTATTAATCGCATAGACTACTTACCTGGCTAGGCAGACACTCATGATCCTAGTCTGATCTGTCAAAACAATAATAAAAAATGGTCAGAACCGCTATTTGCGGAACTTTCTACTCATCTATAATAAACTTCCGGACCTTCCCAGAATACACGACTCATCTCTGATTCTATCGTTCAAACTTCATCACTCTAATATATCCTTATATATTATTCTACACTAGCTAGATAACTTAGATTCTCATTTTATGCGTTTGCGGAAAATCTTGCGGAAACGTTTCCGCAAATGCTACGAAATGATCTTGGATCTTCCGAACTTATCCAGAATTACTCAATTATTCTCGCAATATCTTATTTATGTCATATCCATAATTACGGTCATCAACGCTCAGTCGAGCGAGAAACTTAGTTTCACCGGAAACCTACTTTATCTACTGAATCGATCTAATCTAATTCGTTCTCACTCGAATTATACGACAAGCACATATTCGACATACTAAAGCTCAAACAACTCAAATTATATCATTATGCTACTCTACGAAGCTACTGAAACATTCGAATATTTAGCGAAAAACTTGAAATTAATGACTTTTTACCGAGAGCTATTACAAAGATTTTCAGGCTATATACGGACTCCAAACGATCCCACGAACGCGCTAGAATCGACGAAATTCTGATCGGAGCTACTGTTCACGTCGGGTTACTATTCATGCATGGATTTCTTCCTTGTTTTGTGTGATTTTGGGCATGAATCGGAGAAACTATCACCACCGTCTCTTAGTACTCATCGAGGGCTTCGATTTGACGGGTGGCTCGGGCCGTGAAACGAAGCGATGAGCCGGAACCGTCAAACCCATTCACGCAACTTTATCATTCTCTTTCTCGTCGTTCTGGCCACCATTTGGGGAATCACTGGCCACCACATGGCCGGCCTACATGGGATGAAGCCGATGGTGCCGGCGGACACTGCTGGGGGTAGCGGGATAGCCGTCCGCCGACCTCATATCTCATTTCTCTCTCCTCCCTCTCTCTCACGTGTATCCCTATCTATTTTCTTCTTTTTTTATTTTCTTTTCTTGTTTTCTTTTTATTTTTTTAAATGAACATGGTAATACAAAATATCACCATCAATAAATTACCAAAATGCCCCACTTAGAAGGGTATTTTTGGAAATCAGTAATTTTGAAGCCCTTCTGGCATGATTTTCGAAAAGTGTTCAACACGAAAGTTGTTTATCTCGGAAAAATGAGTCTGATGGTTCAAGAATCAACTAAATCGGTATTATTTTTCTATTTCTGTGACCGAAACCGCAAACTTTACGCGTATAATAAAAATCGCGTAAATGATTTCTGAGACGAAGCATCTTTTAAAGCGACAAATCACCACTCTATATTATTCTGATCCATATAACATCTCTTGAACTCTTATTCTTTATTATCATCATGTTCTGAGACTATAACTTCAGTCCGAGAACCTTCCAGAATTGTCTGGGATGTTACATTTACCCCTCCTTATAAAATTTCATCCTCAGAATTTCTCCTCCCTTATAACTGCTGATTCGAACCTTGTCGCATGTGCGGAAACTATCATACTCTAAACTCCACTGATATAACTCCATTGATATAACTTCTCTATCCCAACTATGAACTAACCACTATCTTTAAGCTAAAATCTTTAAAAGCTCATCTACGACTTTAAATTGACTATACTGATCTGATTCTCATCACTGGTCATCTAGCCTCACAAGGGCCCTATATTGATACTATCTAATTCTTGCTAATTCTCTGATTTAAAATACCGTAAAAGTACTAAATTAAATTAATCTCCTCCCATATGGAGATACCTAATCTATGCACATCAATTGAGTCACCATTGGACTCAAATTCAAGCAAGCAAAGTACAAAACAATAAAATCATACCATATCAAACTATCATAGAAAGTACACACAAAGACCTACGTGGTCTTTACAAAACTGAAGACAATCTCCGACAGCCGGATCCCCACAGTTGCAGTCACTGACTTCTAGACTATGTTACTGACTCTGACTCTTAAACCATGCTCTGATACCAACTTTGTAACATCCCACCTAAGTCAGGATGTTACAGGTAGGAGATAGGAAAACCCATCTCCATAAGCCTCTGATTCTTACGAAAATTCGGTATGATACTATGTATCACATCAAGTCTGAAACATTCCCCTTTCTTTTCGTCATCCGGGAAATTCATGGCTTTGAAAACATTGAATGTAACTTTTTGGTCATGTACCCTCATGGTTAGTTCTCCTTTTTGTACATCAATAATGGTTCGACCTGTAGCCAAGAATGGTCTCCCGAGGATGATTGGCACGTCTTCGTCTTCCTCCATACCAAGGACAATAAAATCTGATGGGAAAATAAATTTGCCAACCTTGACCAACACATCCTGAACTACACCTCTCGGAAATACGAGCGTTCTATCAGCAAGTTGCAGAGAGACTGAGGTGGGCATTATTTCTCCAATTTGCAGTTTCCTGTAAATATAAAAAGGTATTAAGTTAACACTTGCACTTAAATCACACAAAGCCTTACTGAAGTCATGTTATTCTATGGTGCAAGGAACAATGAAACTGCCAGGATCTTTCAACTTTGGGGGAAGCTTCCTCTGAATGATGGCGCTGCATTCTTTTGATAATGCAACTATCTCGTAATCTCCCAATCTTCTCTTTCGTGAAATGATATCTTTCATGAATTTGACATAGCTAGGCATTTGTTTTAAAGCTTCTGCAAATGGAATGTTGATACGCAGCTTTTTGAAGATCTATAGGAATCGAGAAAACTGATTGTCTAGTTTATTCTTCTGAAGACGCTGTGGAAAAGATGGAGGTGGAGTGAATCTTTCTTGATCTTTTTCCTTTGCTTCTTTTCCTCCATCTGTGGAACTGCGTTTTTTTAACTTCTTCAATGGATGCCTTGATTTCAACATCTTTATTGATTTGAGTACCACTTTTTAACATGATGGCATGACATTACTCTGTCCCCATGTTTCTTGGATTTGGTTCAGTGTTGTTAGGAAGGTTACCTAGCGGTTTGTAACACTGAGCATTGGCCAATTGTCTAATTTGATTCTCTAGTGGTTTTATAGAAGTAGTTAAGCTTTGATTCAATGCTGATTAGGCTTGAAACATAGCTTCATTTGATGCTGTTTGATTTTGAAACATAACATCATATTTTTTAATTGTTCCAGCACTTCCGCTACTCCTGGTTCTTTTTCATGCCCCTGGTTCTGCTGTTGGAATCATGGTGGTGGATTTTTCTTTGCCCTGAATTATTACTCCATGCGAAATTGAGATGATTCCTCCACCCCGGGTTGCAGGTGTTGGAATATAGATTATTCCCCTATCTGTTGAAATTTTTGATGTAATTCACCGTTTCTTTATATTGGTTTGGCTCTGGTGCTCCTCCATATGGTGAACTTGTGGATCATATATTACCTTGCATGCTAAGAGTTTCCATGAATTTGCATATCTGATCCATCTTGGCATTCATTGTTGTGTTGGCTCCAACTTCATAAATTCCAATAATTATTTGGATCATGCTTCTTTCTGTTGCCACAAGGAATTATTGTTGGTCATTTCTTCAATTAGGTCCCAGGCTTGATCTTCTCCTTTTGCCATTAGTGCTCATCTAACAGCAGCATCAATTGTGGTTCTCATCAGTCCAAAAAATCCATTATAGAATGTTTGGACTTGTAGCTACTTTGCAATTTCATGGTGAGGACATTTCCAGAGCAAATCCTTGAACCTTTCCCAAGCTTCGCAGAGGGATTCTGAGTCATGTTGCACAAAGGATGTGATGTCATTCCTCAGCTTTGCAGTTTTGGCTGGTGGAAAGTACTTTGCAAGGAATTTGGTGGCTAGAGTGTTCCAAGTAGTGATAGAACCTGCTGGTAGTGAATGTAGTCAAGCTTTAGCTCTGTCTTTCAAAGAATATGGAAAAACCCCGCAATCTCATTGCTTTTTCAGCCGCTCGGTTGTAATTGAAAGTGCCGCAAACTTCCAGGAAGTTGCTGATGTGGGCATTAGGATCTTCAGTTGCATTCCCCCAAACTGAATTGACTGTTGAATCATCTGAATGCATGTTTTGATGTCACATACATTTGTTGGTAAGGAAGGAAGTACAATACAGGAAATGAAGCCGTCAAAAACCGGAATGGTTATGTCTCGAATGGGAATTGGGGGTGCAACTTCTAAAGTTTCAGGTTCCATGTTGACTAATGCTTCTTGGCCTTCTCGCCTTTCCCTTTTCAATTGCCTGATTGTTCTTTCAATCGCTAGGTCAAGCGGTGTGATTTCCAAAATTTTGGTTCGTCTCATGTAGTGTCTGAGAACCTGAAACACAAGAAAACAGAAATAATAAGTAAAAAGAAATTAGATATAAGTAAATGTATCTAACCCCAAAATTAATAGTGAAAGATAAATAAGTCCCCGGCAACGACGCCAAAAACTTGACCGGCGTAATCACACGCGTATAACACAAGAGCGCGTATCGTTCAAGTAGTATAAAAAGTATCGATCCCACGAGGACTTAATACTTAAGCTATTAATTTATGAAGTCAAATTTCTACAAGTATCTAATAGATTTTTTGATTGATTGGATGATGTCTTTAAATTTAAAACAAGTCAATAAAATTGTGCGAAAGGAAATTGAGAAAAAATCAACATTATTAAACTATTCAGGGTTGTGAATCTTTCCAATATCTTTTAAAAGATGAAGTGGTTATTTTATGTTTGTGTAATATATTGGTTTACTAACCTGGAACATGAAATTCTGCAAAATCCTCTGTCGATGGTCAGATGAAAATACCAAATGTAACCCAATTAAATCATATGTCTATGTCAACCAAGTTACATGAATTCATTAAGAATAAGTTCCAATTGTGGTTAACCTGTTGGACAATTATGACCCATAGCATCACTATTTATAAAGACATTGTATTTTTGTACAAATTAACTATGTGACAAAAGGAAATTGCTATTTTATCATTTGTAATTGGATTACATGAATATATAAATGATAACAGTCCATATGGTTAAATCAGATTAATAAGATATGAGACAGTATTAATCCACGAACGGTTTAATCATTAAATATCCCTAGTCGTAGTATTATCGAGACTGGACATCGATAATGCGGAATAGACTAGTATTGCACTTGTGCGCGTTATGAAAGCTTAACGATATAGTTCTCATATATTTAAGTATTGGATACTTATGCAAGTGTGATAAGAGGCCTTGTTAGCCGTTGGACCGGGAATATCTTCACTCTGGATAGACCCTCGGAATCCCATTGGTAGTATGACTATGTGTCTATAGGAATCTGAATCAGGGTAGGTGTAAGTGATCTAAAACCTGAGACTTGCATCGCTATTACTTGCGACAATCAGTTTACTTTGGTTTTGGTCCTCCGGAGCTTTAACAGGTTCTGTTTACGCCTCTACTGGGTTTACTGAGAATTGTAGTGTATTGGGTGTGATGTCAAGATGGGAGTATCACTTCAGTCATATGGAGATGACGATCACGCATGATACGGTACTAGTACTCTTATATGCTGCAATTATCGGGATAATATGACTAGGTCATGATTATCCGATTACAGAGACTAGTTATGCAGGATCTAATATATGCTTCATACGGGACAGACACAACGCCAGCCCTAGGCTTAGCATGTGACATCTGATACTGGATTGTATTACGTAATACATTGTATAACTACGTCTGATACAGATTATATTTATCGTTGAATATTTCTGGAGAATTGGGTAGGCACGGTGCTTTGCTAGAAGCCAACCATATCTTGTAAATCGGTGAGAACGTGGTACGGGGTACACACGTGTTCAGATAGTCCGATGACCGTATTTACTGCCAACATATCCAAGAATCTCTTGGGTCGCTTCCCAAAGATTCACTAATGACATTTGACTCGAACAGAATTAATCTGGGATTAATTATGAGAGAGAAAATTAATCTAGGATTAATTGCGGCAAGAATTTATTTGGAATTAAATTCGTCTAGAAGAGAGAACGTGATTAATTTAGAATTAATTGATTAAATAATATATTGAATATATTAATTGAAATCGAATTTCAATGCGGAATTAAAATTAGATTTTAATTCGGGCGAACGAATTAATTTGGAATTAATTCGTAAGCGACTATCGTAATAATTTTGCTAGACATAATTATTTAATTAAATTGGATTTAATTATGTCGCGTAGGAAATTCATTTAATCGGATTAAACGAACCCGGGTCCAAAGTGTGTTGTGTAAGCCAACTTAAATTTAGAATTTAAAGAGGTGGGACCCACAACTTACATCAAGTGTTTGACATGTGATGGAAGTGGTTGGCAAGTATTTAAGGCATTATTTACTCAACACAACCACCAAGTTTTAGCTAAAAAGTCTTAGGCCCCCATAGATAAGCATAGATATTGGAACTTGAGGATAGAAGCTCATAAGCAGTTGAAGCTTGGCAAGGGAAAATATAGAGAGTTAAGTATCTAAAATATAAAGAGTTAAGTATCTAAGATGAAAAGGAATATTAAGATCAAGCTAAACAAGTGGAGCTAAAGAAGTATCGAGTACAAGCATTGTTAATAATGACAATGATCACTCTTGTTAACTTATCGACCCCAGAGAGGGAGCATTAGAAGCCTAAATGTGGAGAAACTAGTATTTTTAGCGAGAGTCAAAAGTACCAGCTAAGAAGAAACCGATCAAGTCGAATAACTGTTGAACATAATTAAAGAACTAGAGAAAGGGATTTTCCTTGGAGATAAGGAATGTTGAGCACAACCAGAGGTTTAGAAATGAGGTAGTCGAAGATACTCAGTAAAGATCTTATGAAACGAGAACAATGAAGTATATCTTAGTAAAGAACTTAAAGGATACTTACTGAAACTATAAATTATGAAGCAGTTTACCCAAGTATGACAAAAGGTTCGAGGCATGAGTTAGATATTAAGAATGATGGAGAATCTCATATGCTTACTAGTCAAGTGGTAAATGATCAGCCGGGCAAAGGCCTTCATTGTTAAGTCAAATAGAATCCTCGGTGAAATAGAATAGTTACAGTAAAGTAAGATTTCAAACAGACAAATTAGTATACAGCTCTAGTTACTTCCAAGTCATGACATTCTAGGTTCAGCATGATCATCACATTATCTTGTGGTGTAATGATAGCACATAGAGAATCGTTGGACTGTGGTATAATACAGTGGATAAAAGAAGATGGGTATATAGTAAGTTCAAGCTGGTGGTTTATAAGGAACCCACAAATCCTGTGATCTATGATAAGATCCTAAGTTTAAAGAGGATTCGAGGATGAATCCTATTTAAGGGGGAGAATTTGTAACGACCGGGAATTTCAATTACTATTACACTGTGGGACGAGTGTCGTATAATATAAATCATGTTTGGAAACATATACCCTCGTGAGATGATTCTAGGAATAATCGGTAAATTCTTTGAAATTCCAATACGAAATTCTATTGTGTTCCATTCTAGACATCTCGTTGTATTTGGGCCATAACTTTCTCATACGAACTCTGATTTTTATGAAATATATATCGTCGGAAAGTTAAGATCGAGGCCTACAATATTCGAGTTGAATATTTTTCCAAATTCGAACCATAAGTAGGTCAAAATTGAGATTTATTTTCTACTACAGTAAATTTCTTGGATGATCTAGAATTTGATGAGGTGGCATCATCTTGGCCATTCGTGCCCAATAAAAATTAGCCTTTTTTATCTACAAAAGGGAATTGTTCCCTCTTCATCAAGAGTGAAAAACGTGGAGGGTGATAGGGGAAAACGTTTGATGTAAAATTTCTTTCCATCTTTATTTCTTAAGGCATTTTGAGTCATTCAAGCTTCATTTCCAAGCTTGGTAAGCTTCGTTTTCCTTTCTATCTTCTTAATTTTTAGTTTTGGAGCAAGGAGGTGAAGCCATAATTTTTTACCTTGTGCTACCCTAATAATAAGAAAAGCATAATTGATTTTGGAGTAGTTGATAACACGCAGTTTGAGAATTGTCTGGGAGTATTAGCATATGATAAGGTTTATTGTGTAAGAATTTGATGAGGATATTATGTTTGGTGATTGAATGATTTTAGATAATGGGTTGTGTATGGGTGGTGATATTTGATAATTTTTTATGTTAGGAAGTGCCTTTGTTTTGGTCATAGCATAAAGGCATGAGAATTGTTTGAGCAAGGCATGGAGAAATGAAAATAGGCCCTGGAAATAGGTTCGCGTCGCGACGCCAATCATTCAGCATCGCCACACGTTCAAAATAGAAGCCTTATTCTCAGCTCTGATTTGGTTTGCATCGCAACGCGAAGAGTCTGGCGTCATGACGCGATACAAAGTTGTCCTCTTTTTGGTTCTGTTTTCATGTGCGTCGTGACGCGCCAGATCTGGCGTCGCGACGCAAGGTAGAAATGTTTTTGTCTCATTTTATTTTTAACTTTAAAGGTTAGAGACCACCCTTGGGATTTTGTATAATATCATATTTATATTTTGTAACACGTCATACGTATCTTACACATGAGACAATTATAGAACAATTGAATTAAGAAACTTAATCTAGTTCCAAAGCATGTCCCCAGATTCATAGTCTAATCAAGTTACCGATTTTAGATCCTCGCAAGAACCGAAATTTCCTTCGACGAGTGGCAAAGCACTAGCCATAATCCAAACCTGTGAGTGGACACTTTCCTATTTAAATTGACTTTTATTTTTGTTATATTTTTTTAATATATATATATATCATACTTATTTTTACGCTTTAGGGCGTTAGATGATTTTTATTACAGTTATTTCATGAAAGTTTATGTTTTAAGTTATCTTTGAGAAAGAAATATTTTCAAAGTATGATTTTATGGTTTTCGAGGCATGATGGAAAAAACCCACCTCTGTATGTAACTAGATACATACATGGAATTGATGGATGACATCTGCACATGTAGAGAACTGGGGGACGACGATACGTAACGTCACCAGATCATAGTTTAAGACTAGGGATAACATATGTCCCTAGATCGTAGTTTCAGAGCTTGGAGGGTAGCACAGATTCGTACCCCCAGTTCTAGTTCAATGGCTTGGGGGATGACGACACGTAATTCCCCAAGTCCACTAGTTTAAGGGACATGAGTGGCATGCTTTGGGGGACGGCGATACATAACGCCCCAAAGTTATGTATTTACAATTCTGGCTCTAGTTAGGCATATTGGGGCGGCGATACGTAACGCCCTCATACGTCAGGTTTTCAGAGACATATATAGATTTCAGAAATAATTTTCAGATATAATTTTCAGAAAAGGTTATTAGAAAAGAAATTTTTCAAAAACAGCAGTTTTATAAGAAATTTTCAGAAAAGATAAGTTTTGCAGAAATAGTTCAGAAGAGATTTTCAGAAAGAAGCCCAGAGTTTTCATAAGAAAAAAATAGTTTTTGTATAAAGTTATTTCTTGAACCTTGGTTTTATATCAAATATTTCTATAACAGTAATTCAGTTTTCATCCACTCAATTAGATCATTCAAACGATCTAACCCCCTCTCAGTGTTTTATTTTGCAGGACCTTGGAGGACGAGCTTGGGAGGATGGATACTGATGACAGTCACTAAGGGGTCTGAGTCCACCGGAGTGTGTATAGAGTTTCAATATTGTGAGAGTCAAAGTAAAAGTTGTATGTCATACACTGTATAGAATAAGTTATTGAAATGTGCTAATGTGTTTATTATTAGAGTTGTGATGTAGTACTAATGAGTACACTATATGAGTATTTGAGATGCATTTCATGTTGATGATTCAGGGCAATGGTCCCTACGTATGAGAAAGTCAGTTGAGATTAGCTCAGTTAAGATGTTTACAGACAGATAGTCAGAGGCTCAAGGGGATAGTACGACCTATTCCATGTCAGTAGCATCTCCCGGATTGGGGATGTTACATATTGACCGCAAGATTCTGACCCGAGGACCATGGGATGATCCACACCACCAATATATTTCCCGGCACCAACTCACAGATTTGTTGATACCGAGAACTATGAGACAAATGGTGATGGTGATTTTCGGACCTGAGAATAGCAGAAGTATGGAAAATGGTAGCAAAGGGATTTCACTTGTCAAGATGCCCAAGGTCTTTGCTAAGTAGAAGGCTCAAACCCGAGACCCAGAGGTGTCTGACCTGACAAGTGGATCAGAATCAGCTGCAATTGAAGACGGACCCGAGGATTTCGAATTTAGCCTTTAAGTATGATGAAGGGAGCTCGGGATGAACCAACAGAGACATAGTCCTATATACCCAGGGAGGGTGATCGTTGGAATATACAAGTCAAAAGAAAATCATAATAGTTCAGGTTGTCATCACGGGAATCTACTTCTCAATATTTCTACACGAAGAGAGACTCAGTGCAGGCTTGACCTTTTTAAAGAGAAAGTGAGGGAAGTGAAGACATCTCTACCGACCCGACCTGTTAGCAGTTGTAAGGAAATGCGTCATCTTTTTTGAGGTAGAGACCAGAGGAGTCAGAGTAGAGTTTCAACAGTGTGTTTTCTCGCGAATGATATAAGCCCTAAGTAGAAGTTTGATCTTCCCAACGGCTAATGGGACAGAACAAGGCTGCAGGCTTTTCCACGGACACACGCAACCGCATAGAAGTGGTTGGAATACGGGCTGACACATGGACAGAGCATGTAACAGTTACCAAGAATGGGTAACTTAATAAAGTTGGCAGAGAATATCAATGTCAGGTGGTTAAGCTATTATTCATAGGGTAATTGGGGAAGAGGCTTGGGTTATAATGGCTTAGTAACGTGGTTGACGTCACGAGTTGGTGTCCTACTATATAAAAGGGTTGAAGGTTCATTGTAAAAGGTGGGTTAGTCAATTTTATTCTAAGCACTCTTGTAACTTGCAATAGAGAGAAAAGAATCCTGAGTTAGAAGGAGAAAAGAGACCCGTTGACCCGATGTGGTAATAAAAGTGTTTATTCCTTTTGAGTCCATTGACGTAGGTTGGATTCATTCCTCCAAATCACGTTAGATCATCTGTTTTGTTGGAGTTTTCTCACTTTTCCTGCTAAATTTGTATTTGGTTCCCAACAAATCAAACAAACTCACAGTTAAGGAAGGTTTGTTTAATGAATGATTTTTCCGAATTATTCCTTAAACGAAAAAAAGCCGTTAACAGATTCAATAATCCTACTGTTGGTTTTTATTCTCTAAACTTAACATCGACCATGGTGGAAGAGAGATATCAAAACCCTAGCAGAGCCAAAAGAGTATAAGTTTCATTGGAATCAAAATGGGCGTGAATAACTATTCAATGCATGGATTCTTCATGAATATTTTTATAGTATGAACTTATTTTAAAACTGACAGTAGCAGTTTTGAGCATAGGAGTAAACAACATACACAATACATTCAGAGGAACAGTATCATTAGATCAAGGGGAATTGGGTCATCTTGTATACAAGCAATACCCAATTTCCCTTGTGCATTGCATGTTTGGTAAAATGAAATTAAATTTCTATCGCCTCTGGAAATTAAGCTGTTTAATTCCGAAGGCGAAGACAAATCCAAAGAGCGCAGCAAAGCAAGCAAAAACAACTGCAACTACACCCAGAAAATCATGTTTGAAACCAAAATAACTTCTAAGAAACTCTTTCACTGTTTCACCACTTTCCAATTTGTCCTCCAGCTCCCCAAACTGTGAAGCAATCAATCCATACAAGGCCCAAGCTACAGGATTTGCCCAATAGTACCATCTCCACCATACAGGAATCCTCTGTTATTTGACAGGTTAAAAGGTAAGGAAAGATAAGGTAACAAAATATACGTAAGCTAGAAAAATCTAGCATATATAATGGAAATGGGAATACAATACTTACGGGTCTTGGGATTATAAACCCACAAAAGAGGTACCATAATCCATAAAATCCAGTTGAAACAATGGCAGCAATGTGGTCGTTTGGTGTCAAAACAGCACACGTCATGCCATAGAAGGTGAAGAACAATAATGTGATGTATGTGAAGAATAAATACCAAAAGAACTTCTCTGCTGTCCATTCAAATCCAATCATAGCATAGACTATAAGACTGTACACTACTGACTGAACAAATATATAGGGAATCTCAATCATAACCTGCAAGAAAGAAAATTAAAATTCAGTGATGAAACGTGATTATTTTAACATTTCAAATATAAATGTACCGTGTCAAAAAATTACTTGTGCTAATGCCCAAGGTATGCCAGAATACATTCCAGCTGCTTTTTCTCTGTAAAAGACTGTCCTTTCAACAGAAATTATTGGCAGCACAGCTGAACAATATTGAAGACCAACGAAGATAATTGCAACAAACATGGAACCCATTGCATTAAAAAGATCTTGTCTCCTTTCTCTATAATTTTAAAAGACAAAATAAAGATTAAATAGCAGATGAAATAACAGAACTTCGAATAACAATTAAATAAACAATGTTCAGGTTTTCTTTTTGTTACTCACGTTTTAGTCCCCAAGTCCCAAAACAATGATCCCAACAGCAATGCCATGAAGGTCGTGAAAAAAAATCTAACAGCTGTGTATGGTGGATTTCGCCAGTATGACCAGTATTGTTTCCATAAGCAAGCCATAAATTGGGTGAAAGCTGACTGAGAGTACTGAGTAGGAAAATAGAGGTCCTTTGATCCTATAGCAGGCTTGCTTAAATCTTCAATGAGTGCTTTGTTTCTCCTGATGTATATGGCATGCATCCATGTTAATTTTGAGCTAAGCAAATGCGTTGGCACAAATGGATTTTCGTGTATACTTTATGTAACCTAGTAGTACATCATAAACATACCTGTATAAGTCTGAACATTTGTAAATATCAGTAAAATCAACCCCCAAAGCTGATTCTTGAGAAGCAGCTGAAACTTCCAACATCCAAGTTGCCGGATTGTAACCGTCTTTAATTTTCTCAACTCCAGGAATTGCCTTAAAAAACGTATGTGCATCAGCTACTTCCATATTAAAATTAAACAAGTCACTTCGTAAGGTTATTTCTAGTTATATTTCCATTGGAATATGAGAATGTTCACCAGGACATACTTCGAAATAGCGGATAAGATGGCAAGAATGGCGACCCAATGGCCCAACATAAATTTCTTGTCCCCCTTGTTTCATTAGGAATAGCTACAATGCATTGTTGAACAATTGTAATCAATAGAGAGACAGAAAGAGGAAGAACTTTAAGTTCATTTGATCCAAAATTAACACTTCTTACCTCATCAAAAGATTCAAATATGTCAATGCTTGGTTGATGGATGGTGCACACTACTGTTCTTCCAGTGTCCACCGTGTTTCTAACAGTTCTCATAACAATTGCAGCAGCCCTTGCATCTAGCCCTGACGTTGGCTCATCCATAAATATGATGGACGGGTTAGCTACGAGCTCAACCGCAATGGTAAGCCTTTTACGTTGCTCTGTCGACAGACCACTTACACCGGGCAGACCAACCAGTGATTGTCTCACTGGTTTCAGCTCCACAAGGTCCATGACTTCCTCAATAAACATCTGTATATCAAGGGTAAAATTAGAAACTAGTATGACTGTATCCAAGAATATATCTAGTGAATCAAATAGTTTCTATTCTCGGAGACTCAATTTAACTTGTCTTAGGGCTTAATGACCCAGCATTCAGGTGATTTCAGTACCAACCTTTCTGGTTTCAGAATCAACTTCAGGCGCTAAACGGAGCCAGGCCGAATAGAGCAAGGACTCATCTAAGGTAACAAAAGGAGAGTGGATGTCATTTTGCTCACAGTATCCTGAAATGCGGGCAAATGTTTCTTGCTTCTTTGGGTAACCAGATATTGTTATGCTCCCAGCAATATACCCACCCGTTTTCCTGCCAGACAACACATCCATCAAAGTGGTTTTACCTGCACCACTGACACCCATTAAAGCTGTAAGAACACCCGGCCGGAAAGCTCCGCTCAGAGCATTCAAAAGCACTAATTTGTCTTCAAGAACACCTTGAAGTTTCATTTCCTGGAAAAACAAATTGAACCAATTGGTCTTCACTTCTAGAGTACATTGAATTGAACCAAGATATATTCAAACTTTCTAAATATCCTAAATTGGTTTCCAAATTAATGTTACCTGTGGCATGTCAACAGAGTATACCACCTCATCAAAGGTAAGTGAATGAGGTTCAAATGGAAGAACCATTCCCCTTTTCCTTGGAAGACTAGCATCAACAGCTGCTTCTGCCAGGGATAAAGACTGTGAAGAGGAGTTTCTCACGCTCCCTGCTTGTTAAAATTAATTAATTAATATCAGAAGGCATTTACAAAATATCATATACTTTCTCAAATTTATCTAGTTTGTTTCATCACCTGAGTGAGTATTGTGACTAGAACTTGCTCCACGGGTTGATAGCTCAACAATTCCTCCAATTCTTTTATCTTGCTCATCACTTTCAGATTCCTCTGATATAACAGCCCGAGGTTTCTCAAATTCTGCATATAAATTTTTTTCAGGAATTATAACATAAACTCACTGCTTTAGAAGTAATTAAAGTGAAGAAGGTAAAGAAACCCACGGTTAAGAAAAGTAAGTGCCAGAGTGAAACCAAGGTTGAACAGTAGTATGAAACCAAACAACGCCGCCAATCCTAGCCAATACCAATATGCATGTGTGAAGAACCCACGAGACTTCAAAACTTGCACTCCAAGTGATTCAGTTGAGTTTTGAGTAAACTATGATATGAACAAATTACATACATCAGCAGTTTACTATAAGATGAATGTACAAACATGGACAAGGGTCATTCAGATAATTACTTTTCTCCAACTGTGCCCAAGAAATTCATTAGCCACTATTGAATTTTGTGCATACGTCAAAGGTGAACACCAGTAAGCCCATTTCCACCATTTTTTGATGTCCTCTGCATCATCAAACCAAGAAATGTAAGTATTATAGTTAAAATTTGATAAAGAAGCTAATTTAGTCTCTTTTATCTGTATAGTTTTTGTACCTCGTGAAAGCACAAATCCACCCAATGCTACAAGCACGAGAAATGCAAATGTACCAAATGTATTAGCGACAACCAGGTTCCTGCCTGTTGCTGCAATGAGTCGGAACAATGCAGAAGCCATCTGATTAAGGGCCAAGAGAAGAAAGTACTGCTTAAAAAACCTGCAACAAGCAAAACATCACGAAAGCTAGTTCAATAAAAAGATATTGTAATACAAAATCTCACTGGTTACCTTCCAGCATTGGGATCATTCCCTATTACATAATAGGTTAAGAATACCCAAACAGCAACATCCAGGAACGAGATAGGGATCTTGAGGATCCAAGACGGAAGAGCATATGCCCACGGAGGAAAGAATCGGTAATCTCTTTGCTTGTAGAATACAGGAAGCTTTGCTATGGTCATAGAAATCTCCGAAAATCCATTGAAATTGACCATCAAAATAGTAAAGAAAAGGGCACCAGCGTAAATTCCTCCATCAGTTACAGAATCTTTGTGCATCTTCGTTCTGAAGAAGAGTGTCGTATAGGCCAATGCAATAGAACCAATCTGATATCAGGAAGAAAAAAAAATCAATAAATCATTATCACTTAAAGAAATGATTAAAACCATTCAAAAGCAAGTTATTACTCACTTGGATGAGCTTGAAGAAATAGACAAATGAATTCCTCCTCATCAACAACAGTTCTCTTGAGATGCAAGCTTTCAACAATTCCCACTTGCCAACACCATACACTTCTGTGGTCAAAGCAGCTTGATGGCTCTTGCTCTTATCAAATGGATTCCGAAGCTCATCAAAAAGTTTCTGTCCCACATGGAATGATTGGAATGCCTCAGCAAATTCCTGGACTGTGACAAACCTGTAAGGCATCTCTTTATGTACCCAATACTGCTGCTGATCTTTCCTTGATGTCACCTGCAACACATTATTTGTAAAGATTGAATATGAGAAGTTACTTGCTAGAGTCATTGTAGTTTTATAAAATCATAAGCCAATATAGTATTTATAAATATTAAGAAAAATAAAGATCAAAAGACAGCTTTATGTGCACATACTTCTTGCAAGAAGTCAGCCACGCCTTTCCTTTCGGGGCATTTAAAGCCCGTGGATTCAAAAAACTCTAGCACCAGATCGCGGGGACCCTGGTACACAATCTGGCCATCAGATAGAAGGATAATATCATCAAATAGATCATAAGTTTCAGGAGCTGGCTGTAGGAGTGATATCACAGCGGTTCCCTTATTAATGTGGATATTTTGCCTGAGACAATTAACAATTTGGAAAGTCGTCGAGCTGTCCAAACCAGTTGAAATCTCATCCATAAATAGTGCCAACGCTGGACCAACCATCATTTCACCTATAATTTTAATTACACGTTTTCAATTGTTTGAATATAAGGGATAATTGCTTCCTATCTGTGAATTCAACAGATGAATTTATAGAGTTTGGTATTTACCAGTTGTAACACGCTTCCTTTGTCCTCCTGATATACCTCTTATCATTGCATCGCCTACCATGGTATCTGCACAGACATCCAATCCCAGAACCTATATATTTATGATGAAAAGCGTTCAAACAAGGGATATTACTAACTTGTTAATTCACAATTTTGAGTGATCATAATGATGCTACCTTTAGATAATAATCAGTGATCACATTGGCTTCTTGTCCTTCAATTGCAATGGCCTGATACATGAGAATTGAAAAGAAACACAAGAAACTCAATCATCAAGAGTTCAAATCCAACTCCATAAGGTTGAATCTGATCTAATTCTATTTTCTAGTGAGCAAAAGGTAAGCTTAATTTTCCTTATTTTTTTTTATTTTACTTTGGAAATCAAGTTCGTTAAATTATAAACATGTTTTAAACAAACTTCAGCTTTCCTCACCTTCATGTAGACATCAATATCAGGATCAGGCTTAATACCTGCTGCTTTCTCTCTTCTTGCCAACTCCTTTAGCATCTCTGCATTTCCCAAAAGCAGTTACCTTTAATGCTTATACTGTATTAAAAAGTCATCATACTACAATCTGAAACTAAAAGAATTTAATGTAAATAAAAGATGTACCATAACGAGTTCCAACCCCCTGGCATCTAGCGGAGAAGGCCAATGTTTCCCTCACAGTCATTTCGCCTATATGATTATCATGTTGACTAATATAAGCAGCTGTTCTCTGAGGCACAAATTCATCCATGTCGTGGCCATTGTATGTTACCCTACCAGAAACCTACAAATAGACATTTTGGTTTTCGAATTAGATTGCTAAAAGCCAAACCCTCTTAAAAAATATTTAGAGCATTTAAATATATAATCACCTTTAGAGTAGGATCAAGCTTCGCAGCCAAAGCCAACAACAGTGTGGTCTTTCCAGAACTTGGGGGACCCAAGAGCAATGTCAATCTATACAACAACAGAAATGGCACAATTTGAATAACAAGTAAACTAAGAAGCCCATAGATATTTTCAATTCTCACCTTCCAGGCTTTATGATTCCACTGACATCCTTCAGGATTGTCAAGTGTTTCTTTTTACTTGAAAGAATGTGGAGATAGTTCAGGAAACCCTTCAAACAACACACACATAATATTAAAATTTGAGAAACAAATTACAATTAACTTTACAAAATCAATGATTTATATTTGAAGATTGATACCTCAATGATATTTGTATAGAATTTAGTGAATGATGGCAAGGCATTACTTGCTAGAAACGCTTCTGCTTCAATATTCAAATGTTCATATCGAACTTCGACTTGGGGAAGGTCAATTCCAACTCTGAGAAAAATCAAAGAAAAATGAAAATCGAAACTTAAATACTAAAACACACATGAAAATTATAGATGCCCATGACAATTTGGACGGATATTTAATATTTGTTAATATCATAATGAATGGGTTGCGTATGTATAATTATATATTCATAATGAATATTTAACGGTTAGAGAAATCAGCTTCAGAAATTAAAGAATAACACAAATTTATTGTAAATTCACATATAAACCCTAATGCCCAACTTCAAAATAACAACTGCATCTGTGCCAAATTTTCTTCTATTTCGTCAGTTATTGTTTCACATAATTGTTTCAATCATTATTACCAATTTTTTTAATCTGTAAGTTCATGTGATTTCATGTGAACTCTTATTAGGTGAAAATTTTATTGGAAAAATGTGTTAAATAAATTGGTATTGAATTGTTGGATTTATGAAAAAAAAAAAGAAAGGAAAATGATAAATAAATCACAACTTTTGCTCATATAGTCATAGAAATCCATTTCATTTATAAAATGATCACAAAGACTTCTTTTAACAATTTCTTTTTTCTTTGGAAACGTTGAAAATTATGCCGTCAAATCACCCGATCTGGGCTTAAGTAAAGTATGTAAAATCCTCGATTACCCCAGGTTCTTACAAGAAACGCATCCCCTGAATTCGAACGCAAAATTTGAAGGCCAGATCATGAATCTTATACCACCAAACCACGCCCCCTTAGATACGATTTTTATCTTAATATATTTTCACAAAGTTTTTCGTTATAAATGAAATAAATTTATAAATAATAATTCCATCTAATAAGGGGAGAGCTCAAATTATGAATGGATTAGGAGAATCTTTGGGAGGGTTAAGGATGAATAAGGAGCTTAGGAAGTATATACAGATTTAAAAAAAAAAAATAGAGACAATCAAATTTAGTATTTACCCTTAAAATAGTACATTTTTATATATGCTTTTATTTATAAAAAATTATCTAATTATCTTAATAAATTTATTTTAATTACAATTTAGTCTAGTTTTATTTTAAATATTTACATATTTAATTTTATATGAATGAATAAAAAATAATAATTTAATTTTTTAATATAATAATAGATCTAAAAATTATATTAGAGATATAATTTTAATGCTATTTTCTTTTGGCCAATTTATTTATTGTTATTATTTTTATTTGAGTATTGTTACTTATGTAACAACCATTTTTTATAGGGCATTATTATATGTTGACCCTAAAAGGCCTTGGTCAAAATTTGGGTTATTGGGTCAAACTTTAAATTATTCAAATTGAGTCAATTGATAGAATTTTAATAAGTTTGGCCTAATATCTAATTGGTTAAAAATTTAGGGTGCCAATTGATAATTACCAGCCTTAATTTAAGAGCCCACCTTCTTTCTCCTTTAAACAAAGGGCCCATCTACATTACACACTTGGTTCAAATATGTAATTTTTAGCATTAAACATGCAACTTAAACCATTAAACTTGCAAACTCTGGCAATAAATATGAAACTTTTCGAAACATGAAATTAATTGCATGTTTATTGGTAGAGTTTGCATGTTTAATAATTTAAGTTGGATGTTCAATGCTAAAAATAGCATGTTTGTACCCATAGGTATTTGATACTCTCGGGTACCATAATAGTGGCCTTAAACAAAACATGGAACCCCTCTCATTTTAGAGAGAGAATGCAAGGGAGAGAGAGAAAGCTCAAAAATCAAGCTATTGAGGTTTTTTTTTAGCAAATGGGCTTAGGGGAAATGTGGAGGAAGCTATGAGGATTATTTTGGTGGTGTATCATTGCCGGAGGTGGCCAATTTCCGGTGAAATCGAGCCTAAGATGTGCAACGATTTTTGATGGTTTCACGGCAAACTAGAGCTCAGATTGACACAAGACCACCACCATTAGACTCAGGACATCGATGCGCATCTACTGGTCAGCAGTAGGTTCATCAATGCATGGGCCTCATGCACTAACGTGTGTGGCGGTTCATGAAGGCCACACACGGCCATGTCCTTGACAGGTTCATGTTTTCGCCATCTCCGATGTATTGGTATGATCCTTTCATATAAAAATGAACCTGAACTCTAACTTTGTATATTATTATGTTATTATGTTTATAAATTTATCGATTTTAGATTATTAAATTATATTGAGACTTGGTTTGTGGATTTGAGATTTGGAGTGATGATTGCAGATTGTAGAATTGGATATGAAGTATGGATATGTATGATTATTATCGGCCTCGGATGAGGATTTTTGTGGTATTGGATCTTAAGTGAGAAGTCCGCATTTTAAATGGAATCATGTCGATTTTTTGTTAGAATTAGACGAGATATTAAGTATTACATTTTACATCTCAAGTTTCGAGATGTGACTTTTGAGTGGCCAATTGACGGTCACCGGTCAGTGGGACCCACGTGCCTTGTAAGACATGTGGGTGGGCCTGATGAGAGTTTTGCTACATTATAACCAACGAAATAAATTTAGCATGCTGAGTACTGTTGTGAGATCGATTTCACGTTTCGAACATCGGGTTGAGATAGAGATTCAGTTTCACACCTTAATTATGGTTTTGTTATTTATTTTATCATTATGTTATGCATATAGAAATGTGTTTTAATATAAGCCATATTTTTATGCAATATGAAATGGCGCATCGGACGGCACGATGCTACCATTATGAGTTTAATTCTTTTTTTTATATATAATATATATATGGTAGTAGAAATTTAAATTGGAGCAGACCTAAATTGGTACTAAAAATTAAAATTGGATGTGTGTGCGCACGCGCGTGCGTGCCCCATTATAGCCTACCTAGTAGATCCTGGTTGTCCCATTGCGATAATTATTACACAACCCCGAGTGGCGCTATTTGGACGGTGATGACGCATCCCTGTGTGTAAGTCTGACATATGTAGGGTTTGTTTATTATTGCCTCATTGTGGCATTTAATCATGTGTAGCTCTGTTGTGGAGCACATTATAGACTTATATTACCCGTTGTGTTATTTGCTATGTGGTCCTATTGTGGCACATATTTATGCGGCCCCGTGTGCCATTCTATTCACATGGTTTTTCTATAAAATGATTAATTAATACTGATTATTCATATTTTAATTGTAATTGTGTATATGTATATATTATAAATTTTCTCTTAACCTTCGCATGATCGATATTTATTTTTGCTGGACACACATATTGTTAGGGTTGGTGCTCTGAGCGCCAATCTGGATCGTATTTATGTCTGATTCATTAATAAGAACAATATTTTTTTTCCATAATATTACTTATAAATGGTTGCACCTCTTGTTTTTATATACGTATTCAATTTAATAACTATCAGATTGAAACTAAATCTGATTTAGTGATATGTATATATTAGACAAAGACCCATGATTTACAACATAGTGCGTAGTTACAACGTAGTTTGTAATTGACATTGAGAAGTGTCACTAAAAGTTGTATATTCTCAAATAAAGTTTCTGGTCAAGATTTACTGACACAGATCTGTTAGTAAAATCTGTTAAGACCAATACATGTCGTATATCGGACTTGGTCCGATGGTTTATCCCAATGAATCATGAGTCTCGGGAGACTCGTATAGACGTGTAGGTGTTTATTTGATAAACACTGAATGGCTCACCGAAGATTTCCTAATAGATGGTACACCAACGTCAATAGGAATCTTCTCGAGTCGAGTAGCATAGTGGTCCTTCGACTTGCGATACCACCGTGGATGTATGAGACATCCTCCACACTTTGATGACAGTCACGTCAGCGATCTATTTAGATCATGCCTCCGTCTGCTCGTTGGGTGTGGACCCATGCTAATGATATCCTATTAGTATCAGATAGAATCCGCCAGTTCTGTGTACATGGCATATGCATTATGTACGTATTTACGATCTAGTAAATCCATGGCCATGGTATACTTCGGAAGCGAGTTCCGAGTGTTATTTAGAGATCATAAATTTGAAATTCAACTATATTATACCTTAAAGATTTGACGTTCCTTTCTATATCCCCAGTATAATATTCATAGCCTGTGACAGAGGGATTATACTTATGTAATGACCTCGACTTGCATAGTTTAGCGAGATTATCTGTGGTCGTCATAATTTACGAGTGAGTGAATTATGGACACGAAATTTAATTCTGTGACTGATAAACCTAACCTTAGAGCATCCTACAATATGAATTATACTCGTAGAGCACTTGGGCAACGCATTATGAATAATACTGATTATTCATAATATTTTATCGGATTAAATAAGTTAATATGAATCGTTTAACAGTTAAACAAAAAATTTATGCATAAGGGGCATTTCGGTCATTTCTTAATTAATGTGTATTTGTATTTAATATATAATTTTATTAAATACACATTAGTTAATTGTCAAATGAGATATTTGACATATATTATTAATATATGTATTTGGATTATTTAAAGTAAATATAATACATATATTTAGATATTTGTATTTAAGTAATTATTTAATTGTTAAATAATTAAAGTAATTGAAATATAAAATATCTAAGTTTATATTTATGTTTGGAAATGATCAAGTGTAAAAGCTTGACTTATTTGCATTTAAGAAAAAAAGTGTTAAAATGGAATTTTGCTTCTTTAATTTGATTAAAAATGTAAAATATCTTTTCATTTTTTGCTTGCAATTTTCGGCCATGATGGAAAATATAAATAGTTTAGTTTTTTCCATTTGCAAGATTAGGTTAAGCATTTCAAGAATACAAAAGTTAGAGAGTTGAGAGAAAAAACAAAAGGCTAAAGGAAAATTTTAAAGAAAACATGAAATCAAAGGTAATTTCTTCATTTCTTTGAATTGGAAATTGTTCCTATGATTCCTTAACTCAACATATGATGTAAGTTTTTTTAATCAAAGGTAAATATCTTGATTTTGTGTTGAGATTCTTGAAAGCTTGATAAAAGCATATATGCATGTATGATAATTAAAGTAAGCTTGTTAATAGTTAACAAGCACACATTTTGTCATTTGATGACTTGATTGTCATTCTAGAGTGTTATGTCCACTCTTGTAACTCCTAGAATTGTTCTTGAGTTTGTCATTGGTGGAGACTTTGATTGGAGTTAATATTAATATGATTAATGTTGAAAAAATTGGATTTAAAGCATGAAAAATGAATATTTTTACATCCAAATCAGATCTGAAAATTTTGGAAATTTGGTGATGAAAAATATGCTGTTTAAATATATTGGATGTGTATTGGGCATTAGAATAATTGCCGGAAATTATTTCAAATTGAAAATATACGAAAACTGCAAAAAAATGGTGTTACCGGGTGAGTTTTGAGGTGGTATATCATGTGCCGGGTGTGGGACCCAGATGCTGTGAGAGAGATGACATATACACTCGACACATAATATAATTTTTCGTGAGTTTCAGGCTTACCGAGTGACGGCTGTCCAAACAGTGAATTGATCACTGTTCAGGCAGCCAATGAACTACCCAAGTATTATTGGGGTTGACCTGGGCAGCCCCATGTGTATTGGTTGGTCAGTTCGGATAAAAACGTGTTTTATACTATTTTACGGAAAAACATTTTCATAAAAGTGTCGCGATGTTTTCTAAATTATTTATATTGTTATTTGAGGACAAATATAATATTTGTGAGTGAAATATGAATGAATTATTCATATGGGATATTGAATAATTTATTCGGTTTTAAAAATTTTAAAGTTCGATTTTGTCCGAACTGCGCCTTCCGTTGCGCCTGACCCCAACACATATGTCTATATAGCTTACTAACCATAGAATATTTTATAAAACCAATAAATGTGAGTTATTTAATCCCTACTGAGTACGAGATTTTGATCACCCTTTAATATCAATCATTCAGATAGAACTCGGAATATTTTGAGGAAAGAGGAGTGTGGTTAGTTCCTCAAGGAATTTGGATCACGTCAAGTGGATTCTCTTCATAAATTGATATTGGTACATTCTCGGATGTATTTGACTTGTATTTAAAATTATCAGACTATGAATTTAATTAGGTGATACATTGTAATAAAATCATATCATTGTTTTAAATTTTAACTATTTAATCATGACAGGTTTTCTCATTAAAATGTGGGAGTGTTTTTAATATTTTACACAAGATCTTATATTTATGGATGTTTTAAAAGTCCCCAAGACATGTTTTGAGTTTATTTAACTATTTAACCATTTTGACTGGTCTTTGAATCAGTTTTGGTTGTTTATTTACCAATCAGTGATTTATAGGTAAGTAAACAAAACAAAACTGATTCAAAGACTAGTAAAAATAGTCAAAAAGTGAAATAACTTCAAAACATGTCTCAGAGACTTTTAGAACATCAATAAATACAAGATCATGGGTAAAATATTAAAAACACTCTCACAGTTTAAATGTGAACACCTGTAATGATTAAATAATCAAAATTTAAAATAAAATTTAAAACAATAGTAACAAATTGAAGTAGAGTTGGAGAAAACAATGGAATATGTAAAAGGCAAACGATTAAACCCTTACAGAAATTGGTATAAATGACTGAGATGTTCTTATGAGTAATGTTGTCGTTGACACGACGATCATTATATGGTTTGATTTGATACCTACCCATTCATTTATATCCTTATAATAACTCATTTTTAGGGTATTTTTGTATTTTTTCCCTAAAAGACCTTGGTCAAAATTTGGGTTATTGGGTCAAACTTCAAATTGAATCGATTGATAGTGTTTTAATAAGTTTGGCCTAATGTCTCAACTTTAGGGGGCCAACTAATAATTACCATCCTTAATTTAAAAGCCCATTTTCTTCATCCTTTAAACAAAATGTGGAACCTTTTTATTTATTTTATTTTTTAATTTTTTTTTATTATAGAGAGAATACAAGGCAAAGAGAGAAAGCTAAAAAATTTGTCATTATGCCTTTTTTTCCTTGCGAATGGGCTTAAGGGAACAGTAGAGGAAGATATGAGGATCATTTTGGTGGTTGTATCATCGCCAGAGGTGACTGATTTCTGATGAAATCAGGCCTAAGATGTGTGATGGTTTTTAGCGATTTCTTTACAAACTAGAGCTCCGATGAACACACGACCACCACCATTTGACTCAAGACGTCATCGTGCATCTATTGGTGTAAGTAGTGTCAATATTCACAGGTACGTGAAGGCCTCACGCGATCGTGTCCTGGGCAGGTTCATGTTTTTGACATCTCTAACATGTTGGTCTGATCATTCGTGCGGTAATGAACTTGAACTCTAACTTTGTTTATTATTGTTTTATTGCGTTTATAAATTTATCGATTTCAGATTATAAATTGTATTGAGACTTTGTTTGTGGATTTGAGATTTGGAGATTTTTTGTGAATTATGGAGTTAGATAAGAAATGTAAATATGTATGATTATTGTAGGCTCCGAATGAACATTTTTGTGGTATTTGATCTTAAGTGGGAAGTTCGTATTTTAAACAAAACCAAGTCGATTTTTCGTTAGAATTATACGGAATATTAATTGGTACATTTTACTTCTCAGGTTTCGAATGTTACTTTTGAGTGGCCATTGGGTGGTCACCGGTCATCGGGACCCACGTGCCTCGTATTGCATGTCGGGTGGGCCCGATGAGAGTTTTGTAATAATGTAACCAATGGAATAAATTTGACGCACTGAACACGGTTTTGAGATTTGTTTCATGTTTCGAACATCCAGTTGAGGTAGAGATTCAGTTTCACACCTTAATTGTGATTTTAAATTTATTTATTTATATCACTATGTTATGTATATAGAAATGATATAAAATATATATTAATATTAGTCGAAATGGCGGGTCGAGCAGCACGACATGATAATTATGAGTTTATTTATTTTATTTTTATAAATATATGCA
Organism: Zanthoxylum bungeanum; assembly: GCA_019454045.1. NCBI lineage: Eukaryota > Viridiplantae > Streptophyta > Magnoliopsida > Sapindales > Rutaceae > Zanthoxylum > Zanthoxylum bungeanum. The sequence goes on along the minus strand of SKCR01033653.1, from coordinate 411,200 downwards.
TTGTAGTATAAATTTAAATTGGAACGGATCTGGATTAGTAATAAAAATTAAAATCAGATATGTAAAATTGGTATATGTGGAGCTCTATTGTGGTGCACGTCTTAGATATTATATTGTCCCATTGTGATATTTGCTTATATGAAGTCCCGTTATGGCCCACCTTATAGGCCCTGATTTTCTTGTTGCGACAATGATTTCACGACCCCGAGTGGCACTGTTTGGACGGTGATGATGCGTCTCTGGGTGTAAGTCCTGATTTGCACATAGTTTATTTATTATTTCCATGTTGTGGCATTTAATAATGTAGAGCCCCATTACAACGTACATTATAGACCTATATTACCCCGTTGTGGCATTTGATCATGTGAAGGCCTGCTACGACGTACATATAGACATATATTGCCTCGTTGTGGTATTTATTATCTTGTCTAATTGAGACACATGTTTACGCGACCTGTGTGGCATTCCATTCACATGGTTTTTCTTTAAAATGATTAATTAGTATTGATGATGCTATTTTAATTGTATTTGTGCATATGTATAAATTATAAATTTTTCCTTAACCTTCGCTTCATCGATATTTATTCTTACTAGACACACATATATTTATATATCTTGCTAACCATGCAGGTTTTTTGTAAAACCAATTAAGGTGAGTTATTTAATCCCTACCGATGGCGTGATTTTACTCATCTCTTAATATCTATCATTCATGTGGTGTTGGAGTTGGTGCTTGAAGCGTCAATCCGAATAATGTATTATGCATTATATTTTATTATTTATTAATAAAATAACTATATTTTCATTTCAAACCTTGATAATGGTAATTATTATGTCATAATGCTTATTAATAAAATATATAAATATGTTGAGAATGACTTCGACCTTAGAATAGTCATGTAGTAATATTAAACACTGGGTGGTTCGACATTGAGATAATATTACTATTATAAATTATTCTTAAAGTAAATATTTCTAGTCGTTGGTTTTGGAATAAGGTCGAATTCCTATAACCTATAAGACTAGCACATGTCGTATATTGGAATTGGAGTTCCAATGGTCTAACCCGATATACCATGAGCAAGGGAAGCTCGTATAGATATATGAGTATTTGTTGGAGTGAATACTGAATGACTCACTTTGTATTCATAATAGTTGAAAGTACACACCACCATTAATATGAATGTCCTCGAGTCGAGTATAATATGTAATCATTTGACTAGGATATAATTGATTTTGTGTGTGATCCTTCACACTTTGATGCCATATATGTCAAAGACCTTTCATGGTCTGACAGCTAGATGTTCATTGAGTGTGGACCGATGCCTCATTAATGAAGTGTGTACCAAGATAGAATTTTTCGGCCCATATGTGTACCATAAAAGGGTTAAGGTATCCATGTGAGTAAGTCACAATTCTTAAGGCTTTGGCCAAAGCCGATCACCTAGGGTGGATCGCATGTATCAGAAATGGTGTTCTGATTAGTTGTAAAGAATCATGGACATATCGACAATATGACATGTGCGCCTTGAAAATTTGACGGTGTAATCTATGTTAACTAAGTACAACTCGGATAACCTACGATGGATGGATTATTACACATATGTGATGACCTCGACTTGAATAGTTCAGAAAGGTCATTTGTGTTCTTTACGAATTTGGAGATGGCCGAATTGTGTACATATAAGATAGGCTTATATGACGAACATGTCTGGACTTAGAGAGTCACAGAATATGAAGTGTACTCGTTAAACACTTGAGTAGCCGATAATGTTTGATAATAAATAATATTTAATATTATAGTTATCAATTAAAATAATTACGTGTTATTGGATAACGTTAATTATTTACTTTGACCCAATTGAATTAATCCGAAATTACACAAGGGTTTAATTATAATTTCATAAATATATCTACCATTGAAGAATATTTTGGTATTTATAAAATATTTAATAATATGTGTATTTGATTTGATTTAATTGGATTAAATCAAAGTGGTATGCAATAAACTAATCAATTTGTTAAACTTTATCTAAATTCAATTGGATTAAATCAAAGTGGTAGACAAAGGTGATTAGTCACACCTAATTATACATATTTGGACAAATTGGATTAAGTCTATATAAAAGTTAATTAGAATTTTTATTAATTAAAAATTGTCTAAACTTCATTATAAAAGGAAAGCTTAAGTAAGTTTCTAATCAAGCTTGAGAAAACTAAAGTAAGCAATAGAAAGAAATATTAGCCTAAGTAAAGTTTTTGTTAGAGAAGTTTTTGAAGTTCTCTAGAACAATAAGGAGAAGAAGATTGGATATTGGAATAAAGCTTGCTAACTTTGGAACTTCTCTACAACATTTCAATAAGGATAAGAAGATTGGATCTTGGAATTAAGCTTGTTATGTAAGTTTGATCTTCTATAAATTAAATCTATGTTTTCATTAGTGAGTTATCATTAGTGAAACATGTAATGATGTATTATATATTGGATACGTAATATCATAGCTTGAAGTTGAAATAAGACTAACTAATTATGTATGGATGTTTCGCTATATTTTCATTAGTGAATGTATCGTTTGGGGTTTGATGAGAGGAGATTGAGGTAATGGTGTCTATTGTCCTCCTATCTATTTATTCTATGCACTGAGGCATTTTTGCGGATGTTACGGGCTGCAGAAAATTCCACATATTATTCTAATGACTTGGTTACCCATTTTTTATTTGTTGATAAGAGTCTCATTTTATATTGTGATTCTCTGGAGGAGTGTCGTATTTGGGCTTTCTGTGGGGTTTACCAGCAATAGTGGGACGACAAAAAAGGGATTTCTTTCACGAACTGTCATGTTAACAAAATAAGTTTGGTGGCTAGATACTATTCGTGGTCACTATATGAGGATTCTAGGGTTGTTGACTTGCTTATGGAGGATAATAATTGGAATAGGTTATCGCTTCAATAACACTTCAATTCAGTGCATAATGAAAATCAAGCTTCCACTCTCTACAAAGTAAGGTCAAATACTGTGGCACGGCGACCAAAATAGGGAGTTCTTGGTTAAATCAGGCTATCACGTAGCATTGTAGCTATTACACTCGGATTTTTCATGTTCCTCATATGGGATCGATGCCACGGCCGTGGTCACATATTTGGAAGCTAAGGGTTCTCATAAAGTGAAGATTTCCTTTCACGGGTTATGTCTCTGACTTACTATCAACGATGAGAATTATGTTGAAGAGAAAAATTATTGACGATCTTAGATGGCGATTGTGTAGGGATCCTAGCTAGCGAGTGTGTGTAACTTTCAATATTTCGATGTAAACAAACTAGTAGAGAGAGAAACAATTAGAGAGATAGAAAGTCTGGAGAATCTTCTCGATGTGGTAAATACAACGCTATCGGTCCGCCGCCGAGAAGACGCTGCACGAGCTAGCCGTTGTCTCTCCACCGCCACGCACCCACGTGCTGCCACGTGCGATCCTTACAGAAGCTGTGGTGTTGGGATGATATGAGCTTTTCTTATGATACAAATGAGATTCTGATTAAGGTGGTAGCTTAGCATGAGTCGGTGGCCTTGAAACTAGGCATATATGGTAGCTTACACCGTTTGCTGAAGTGATTTTACATAGATCATTTACTTGTCTTTGTGATATTTGTAACTCTATTCTCACTATTATAACGAATAGTGAGATCTATTTATTTATTTGGTGATGTGGACTATATGAAAGGATAGAAAACCTGATTATCTACGATGGAAAGGGTTTCAACTTTATTCTTACTATTATTTAGTTTCTTTTATAAAAGTTCTAATAAATATTATTAGGTTATTACATGCATTATAAATAATAGAATTTTACCTCGACGAGCTACATATTCATCGGATGTTTGACACCTGTCCTGTACAAGAAACTCTTGACATAATTACCAAAAACTCAGAAGAAAACGACGCCGTAATGGAGTTCTTAGTTTTGAATTTTGACCAAGGGCAGGGTGGCAGCGTATTATTGGGTGATGGGTGAGGGGTAGCAGAGATCCTCGATTGAGCGGCGACTTTTTTTAAATAGCTTGATTTTGTTTATTTTTATAGATATTATCCAATTTCTTTAATGTTTTTTTTTTCTTTTCTAAAATAATGAAAAAAATCAATTCGTTTTCTATGTGAAAAACAAAGTTGGGTACGATGTGAGACTGGGGTGTGATAGTGAATCATCAACCTAACCAATACACGGTCAAAAAATAAATTTTAAGTGAATAATATAATTTATATATTTTTATCATTTATCGATAGAAATCTCATATTATGAATTCGTCCAAGATCATTTATTAATAGGAATTTTGTTTATCGTCTAAAACCGGGCTTCATATCCAAAGATATTGTAATTTTTAAGTGTATAATATGACTTATATATTTTTTATCATTTATCGATAAAAACCTTATATTATGAATTCGTTTAAGATCCTCAAAATTTAGGGTAACTTAAGGCTACCCCTGTCTATTCTCTATCAGGTTAGTTATACGTTTAAGATGGAAGAACAAAATCATTGAGAACATGAAACTGAGATATATATATGAATATCAGTAAATTGCACTAGTGGGAAAAAAAAAAAGATAAAATTTTTTACCTGTCAATACGGTCCTTGAGCTTCAATAAGAACTTCTCATTATCAACTTCAGTGACTTTCACCAATTTATCAATCAGCCTTTGCCTTTCTTGCAGTCCAAGATTAAAAATATTGACTTCATTAGCTTCACCTCGTGAAGTTGTAAGTATCCCTTTCCTCAAACGATTATAAGTAGGCAATTTCTCAAGAGCAGCCCATTTTAGAGCTTCCTCATCATCTTCTTCCCTTGAAGACATTGAAAATGCACCCAGAGAATTTGTTCTCCATCTAGAATGACTTCCAGACAAGCTAGTACTTGCCTTGTAAATTTCATGACTAATATTCTCCATTGCAACTCAAGAACTTACAAGTGCTTTGATCTCTTTTGTTTATTTGAGAATTCAACAAAGAGAAATTCAAGGGTGTTTTGTTAATTTGAAAAATGAATGACTCCTACTGTTTTATATAGGAAATTAAATATGTGAACTACCTCAATTTTAACTAAGGTTCAAGTAGTCAATAATGTGTGATTCAAAGGTAATTGTGTCATTCAATCACTTTTCCCCACTAAATAATAATAAAAATTTCTTTTCAATTTTTAAAATCATCAGTAAGAAAAACGAGTTTGTCAAATTTTCGTATGGGCACCATACTGTGGGTTGTGGAGAGGATTCAAGTTGTATGCGGTATTACTGTGGACATTGTATTTTTACGCTTAACCTGATGATGAGTCTCGTATAAGGGCATCGCTTAAAAGTATGAAAAGTTATAGGGTTAAACGTCGGAAGGAAAAGAAACTCTAGAGAATTCCGAAAACAGCTAAATCCTAGCCGAACATCACCTATGTTTGGCTAGACCTGACATCCGGCCGGACATCTTCTATGTTCATCCAGACCTCTCTAAGACATAAATAGCTGTTCGGACACAACCTATGCCCGGCCAAATCTCTCTCAGCCGGTCGGATATACATTTCAAATCGTACCTCTAGCTGGATATAATTTACATGTTAGTTATCCGATACAGGTTTTGGATTACGCAAACTGTTAAATGATTTACGCAAAGACTTATTTTATTTTTAATTCCATTATTATCCTATTAAGCCTATGCCTTTTCTAAAGGCAGTAAGTTTTCGATAGTGAACGACAATAAAGAACAACGAAGAACGATTTTTTGGAGAATTAACAAACCAGAGTGAGTTGAATTGACAGTGAGAACAGAACGAAGGAAATAGTAAGCAAAAGAAACAAAGAGTCGAGAAAAAATATAGTGAGAAGTCCCTAGAGTTTCCCCTATTCCGGTGACCAATTCAGCAAAGCACCGAATTTTCAGAGGCGTCTTATGAGTCAAATACGTATAAGGTACCACCTAAGGGTACCTTTATCATTATTTCAATTTATTTTATAATATTGTCCTGACACCGTTTGTCCGATCGGACTTGAGTCACATCCAGTCGAAGTGTAATATCCCGAATATTTTCGAAACGGTTCTAGAAACGTTCTGAATTGAAGTTTGGAATTTGGAACTGATTGATATTCGAAAATTAGATTTCATGTGTTGAAAAATAGGTGGGAATATTTTAGAGTGAAGATTTTTTACGTTGGAAAACGTATGGTTTCGAGAACCGGTTACACGATCTCTGATTTTATCGTTATACGCGTAAAAGTATATTGTTTCGGCTATAAAAATTGCAAATGAACTCCGATTGTGTTGATTCGTGAATCTCCAGACTCATTTTTTCGAGACGAACAATTTTCGTGTTGAACACTTTTCAAATTCACATCAGACGGGTTTCAAAATAGCTAATTTATGAAATTACCCTTCTAAGTGTGGGCAATTTAGTAATTTCTGGAAGAATGACATTATATGTTATTGTTCAGTCGGCGCACGGCCAGTCGGACACCTTCGACGATGCGTGCCGGCACCACCGGCTTCGTCTCAACCAGGCCGGCCACGTGGTGGCCGGTGATTCCCCATTAGGTGGCCGGAGCGGCGAGAAAAAGAGGGAGAAAGTCGCAGAAATGAGTTTGTCGATCCCGGCTCCTCGATTTATTTCACGACCTGAGCCACCCGTCAAATCAAAGCTCTCAGAGAGTACTACAAGATGACGATGATTATTTTTTGATCCGTGCTCGGATGCACTCAAAAATGAGGAGAAGAAGTGGTGGTGAACAGTAACGTCGAATGAACAGTAACTCCAATCAGAACTTTATCGATTCTAGCACGTTTGTGGGATCGTTTGGAGTCCGTGTACGACCTCGAAATCTTGGTAAGACCTCCCGGTAAAAATTCACAAATTTCAAGTTTATAGTTAAATATTCGGATGTATCTAGTAGCTTCGTAGAGTAACGTAATGATATAAATTGAGTTGTCTGAGCATTCATATATTGAATATGTGCATTTGGTAGAATTCAAGAGAAATCAAAGCTAATTCGATTGATCCGATAAGTAAAGCGAGTCTCCGGTAAAATCAGGTTTCACACGCATTAGTGATTTGATGAACGTAATTCAGGATATAGGTTAATAATGATGATACGCTAGTATTTGAGTAATTCCAGAAAGGTCCAGAGGGCTTAGGTTCCTTCCGCAGTGTTTTCGGAAATTTTTCGGAAGATTTTTCGGAAATGCGTAATTTGCATATTTGAGCTACTGAATTGACATAGAATAATATTTAATGATGTAATATAAGTATTGGATGTATTATGAGTAATGAAACTGAAAACGAATTTAATTTGGATTTTCCCGGAAATTTTGGGAGTTTATGTTATCAGTAAGTTTTCCATGATTAACGACCCTCACAGTCTGTATTTGTGTTACAGATGGGGAAAGATAAAGGATAGCATGGACCCCAGGTAAGTGTCTCACTTTGAACTCGTCGTAGTAGACAAGATACGATGGTTGATTATTTGTTTAGATATGTATATAGATTGAAGGCTCCGAAAAATAAGTAATAGTAGTTATGTAGTTTTAGAAAGAATGAAATGAGAGATTCAAGAGGTATAGACAGTGAGATTCGTAAAGAGCTCGTATAGAAACAGATTGTCTGAAAGTATGCATAGTGTTGGGTTTCTAAATAGCAAGCTAGTATCAACGTGAAAATTTTAGTACAAGCTGTCGTTACATTTTCATAGTTAAGAATATCTTCAAGTAGAGCACACTTCCATACTCGAGATGTGAAAGTTTTGCAAAGAGTTTTAACAAAGTTTTCCAGACTTCAATCTAGTTTGGTCTGAGTGTGGAACCAATGTATGAAATATGTTGATATGTTTAATGACACATGCGTGAATTTTCATATAGATACGTTTGTTGAGATAGGGTACAAATCCATTTTTTATGTATTGGATGAGTGAGATGTCACCAGCTCGTAATGGAGTGTAGTTGACTTTGCTATTGTGTATATGGATAATGTCATTGCATGGCATTGCATTTCATTGCATGACTTACATGATCATATGATTGATATGTTGGTGCATATGCATTTTGCATACCCAGAGGGAGACACAATGCACATTGACATATACAGACCCATGACCAGGGGGACGGCGATGCGTAACGCTCCTGGATTCTAGTTATAGTGAGATGACATTTTCTTTCTAGTTTATTTTTCTTTCCTTTTGTATTGTTTTATGTAAAGACTTATGTTTTCGCACATAGGACGTTAGACAGATTTATTTCTAGTTACTTTAAAGAAAAAGTATACTTAAGAAAGACTTGAATTAAAAAGCATGAGTTTTGTGATTTTTTGAGGCATGGGGGAAAAACCCACCTCAGTATGTAACTTGATACATAAGTGGAATTGACGGTTGACATGTGCATATGTAAAGGACTAGGGGGACAGTGATACGTAACCCTCATATCCTAGTTCGGGACTAGGGATGCCAGATGCCCATAGATCCTAGATTCAAAGCTTAGAGGGTAGCAAAGATTCACACCTTCAGTTCTAGTTCAGTGGCTTGGGGGTGACGATATGTAATGCTTCAAGACCACTAGTTTCAGGGACATAAGTGACATGATTTGGAGGACGGCGATACGTAACGCCCCAAAGTCATGAGTTTGCATTCCTGGCTCTAGTTAGGCGTATGTGGGGATGACGATACGTAACGCCATATACGTCAGGTTTTCAGAGACAGAGACCCGTTTTCAAAAACAGTTTTCAGAAATATCAGTTTCAGAAATAGTTTTCAGAACAGATCTTCAGATATAAATTTTTCAGAAACAAATTTTCAGAAATGGATTTTCAGAGACAAATTTACAGAAAATGATGGTTTATAAATGATTTTTCAAGAGAAATAGTTTTAAGATAATCTCAGAGTCTTACAGACAGAAAATGATTTCCAGAAATGATTCAAATGAAGAGATTTATTTTCAGAGAAGAAAAGAATTTTCAGAGTGATTAGCTTTCTTAAGATATTTTCTTTGATATGGAAGTTCAGTGATATCCAGTTCTATTTGATGAGTAGTATCGTAGTATGGTATTAGTATGTACTTTGTATAAATTGTATATTGAAATGCATGGTCAATTTATGATATTAATGTAAGGGTTGAGTGTTGGGGGTTTACCACACTTAGAATGTAGTAGTGAGGATTCCAATGAATGGAATCAAGCGTAAGTATCTTATATTATATGGAGGTCTGAGGCTTCAGTTTATTAAAGCTCATAGTTAGTTAATGCTTATGTTTTAGCTTATGTAATCCATAAGAAATAACCAGCCATAGTTTAAGCTCATTAAACCACCACGGGTTTGGGTTGGCCTTAGCCACGGGTTTGGGTGGTTTGGTTGATAATAAAGTATAGCTACAGTGTGGAAAAAAAGTATGTACATACGTGGATAAATGCTTCTAGATTGGTGTATGACAGATGTCAGAATTCCATAGATGTGAAATATAGTGTGGAATGGAGAAGATAAGTTTAATACAGTGTTTCATTCACTACAATGAGTAAATTATCCAAGTATAATATCAGTAAATGGCCATCAGGTGAAGATGAGATTTATAAGTTTGTGTACTTACACATATCTGATTTCTATTTAAGTTTTTATTGTTGCTTGATAAATTTACATAAGACGTGAGTTACTTACTGAACTTTATAGCTCACACCCCGACTGTTTGCTAGTTTTGCAGGTTCAATGCAGTCAAGTCGGCTTTGAGTCGTATGGTTCTGGAATATGTGATTGGGCTCCCACAGCCTTAGTTTTATTTATTTGTATCACATATGTAGTTTTAATTGTGTTGAGCATGTAGTTATTTGTAGTTATTTTTTTATGTCAAGTCGGAGGCCTATTTATATATGAGTTGAGATTTGTCGGGCCGGAGGCCTATTTGCATGAGTTGAGATGATTGCTTTTGAATTTTATATCAGGACACCTCGAGGTGCTGGACTTGGATCCAGGTTTCATGATTTTTAGCAAAGCTTATGCCGAAATTTTAGTAGAAATAGAGGCTTATGGAGATGGGTTTTCCTGTCTCATGCCGGTAGTATCCTTGCTATGGGTGGGATGTTACACGAACATAAATAAGTCAAAACATGTTTGGTCATATATGATTTCCTGTTCGTATATAGGACGAAAATCAGAACATAAATTCCATAACCGATTCCAAATGTACGATAATATTGTATGCACGCGGGATATAACTCCACGTACCACTGGGAAATAATTATATAAAAGATCGATTTTATATGATTAACTTTTATTGTTTTATGTTGTCTTTTAAAAATAGTTATTCTAGTGATGCATCATTTTGCATTTAGTTACACGTAGAATGTATGGCTGGACTCAATATATATCTGGCCAGACATCCAAGTGATATCCGGCCAGGCTTCCTGAAGCGAGATCGGTGAGATGTTTATCCTATTTCTATTTGACCAGTGTCTTGTTGCTTTCATTTCTATTTTGTAATTTCCATTATTGTTAACCATGCATGTTATGTTTCTATTTTTACAAGTAATATCCGACCAGACTTGCAATAAGTGCGGTCGGACTTCAATTGGGTCAAGCAACATCCGGCTGGCTTCGTAGCGAGACATGATTTCTATCATGTTCAATTTATTTTATCGTCATTCGTTTATTATTTTGATCTACGCATGTTGCTGCTTTGCTATGCCTCTGTTGCTAAATATCTAGCAAGATTTATATTAAGTTCGGTTGGACATTGATGATATGAATAAAGTTCGGCCAAGCTTCCATGAATCTATTTCATTTATTTATGGACTTGTTATTATTGTCTTTTTTTTTTTTTTTTTTTTTTATGTTATTATCCATTATCGTAGCTATTGTCTTTCTTGCTTAGTGTTTTGGTAGTGTTTCATTGTTCTTTTTTTTTTTTTTAATTTCCTTATTACCACTGTAACAGTGCTCCATCTATTATTACCATCATGTGTGCAACTCTGCATTTCCGCCCTTTTGATTTCCGCAGCATATTTGGCAAGACTTCATGTAAGTCTGGTCGAACATTTCGATCACAGGGTATATCCAGCCAGCTATGCTCATGTTCGGTCAGGCTTCGTATATGCTCTGATATGCTTGTTTTACTATTGCTTTAATGATTCCTGAGCTTATATTCGTTTCACTTTTCTACCTTTAGTATTTAACGAAAGCACTATTGTATGCTATATAAGTTGCTTTATTTTCCAGTTAGTCATTTGTAGGCTATCCGTACTCTCTATGGGCTGCGAGTCCAACAATATCGTGGTTACCAACATTATAGGTATAGCGGTAAACCCCGCTTCGCTACTATACTTACCCTTGCTTTTTTTTTTTTTTTTTTCAAAGAGATTATTTCCGCTACTTGAACTTGTAACCTACAAGTCACAATGCAGTAACCTTACGTAATCATCCATTAAATAATAATAAAAAATATGTTTTCAATTTATAAACTCATCAGTAAAAAAAACATGTTTGTAAATCTTTTTCTTTTGGTACTTTATCATGCATGTAAAATTTTCATAATGCTTAATTTAATGTATACAAAGACATTATTTTACACTTTATCATGTATGCAAGACAAGTCACTATATTGCATACTTTAATGCATACAAAGTCTTGATAAATTGGCATGCATATAAATTCAAGAGTTTTAAATAATTGTTGTGCATATATTGACTATTTTAATATTATTGGGATGTAGTGATGGAGCTGGAGCCACATATATCGAATGTGTGGGAGCAGTTGTCCTACTCAATCCAATTTTTTTTTTTTTTTTTTTTTTTAAATTGTTATATAAATTAATGAAAGTCTGATTTATTATTAATATAATTTTGATTTGTCTCATTAAAATAAAAATTCTTAATACTTATTTGTAAATCAAATTATATCTCATTAAATTAATATTGTGGATAGGCCACAGTTGGTATGTAAATATCTGATCATCGAGTGCATAACTGCAGTCAATATCTTTTTGTCTAAATCTATATAGTATACCACAATTCATTAATAGAAAACATCTTTTCACTTGACCAAAATTAAATTATTAAGAATTTAGTTGAATGTCATTAAGTTGCTAAATTATAAGTGAGTGTTCTATATAAAAACTACAATTTTTTTTTTTTAAAATAAAATACTCAGGACGAAAATAACTATTAAGGACACCTTATGATAGATAAATATTATGATGGTAATTTTTCTCGTCCTGTCCCAATGGTGTTCCGTCCCGTCCCAATGGCGTTCCGTCCCACTTGTGATGGGATTTGAGACATATTTTAATATTCAATTTTAAAAATGGGTGATAAGTGTGGTTTATACCCACTTATTCCGGCATCCTTAGCCTATTATTTTGTTATGTTTCGAGCCAATTAATGTATTTTGTAATTTATTTTATATTTTATTTGTAGGAAGCATTAGAACATCGATAATGGAGCAAATACGTGTTTTTCGGGACCTATTGGGAGCATCAGACTCAAGAAGCAGTAAAAACCAGCATCAGCTGCGCACTGAAATTAAAAAGGCTATAACTTTTGATCTAAAAAGAGTTACGAGACCCATAATATATCGATTTGCATCTACTCGAGGAGATCTATACAATTGGAAAGCAAAGAAGACTTTGAAAGAGAATCGTGAGATAACAAGGTGAAGCCTGCAACATTTGACCAAATTAATAATTGGAAAGCAAAGAAGACTTTGACTAACACAAGAGGAAAAGCACACGTGGGCCGACCAAGAGAGAGAAGGAGCTGCAAAGTTAAAACTAATTTAAGCATATACACGTGGTCCCCATTGCATTGGATTCAAATTGCTGGGGAAAAGCGCTGCAGCGCCTTCTCAAGCCTCACGCCCCATACAAAATCCAGAGAGAATGGCGCCCAGGCGCCACTTAACTAAGCCACAACGCTGCGGGGAGAAAACCTACACGCTTCAGGATTTAATTTTAGGGTTTTTAAGATCCCTAATGATACCCAATGACTCCCAGCCTCCACTATAAATATAACAGTTCGTTCAAGATTAAAAGAGGGGGCTAATACAAAGCATAAAACACCAAAACACATAATTTTAGAGATCCAATGAGAGGATTGAAGAGCAACAAGAGGAGATTAAGGCGGTGACGTCCGAGGAAGAAGAGATTCAATTCGGGTTTTATCATCTTATTTCTTTCTTAAAACTCTAATGATTTCCATTAGATTCATGACCTGTTTATTATTATTTTATCTATTGTCATGAACTAAACTCCTTATTCTGGAGAATGATGTAATCGATGCCTGAATCTTGTAATTGTTTATCAATTTTGTTATGAAGTTTTATTAATTTATTTATATTCTTTTGAGTTTAATGCTTCTTAATTGTTGGCCACAATTAAAGATGATATATGTTTAGGATCCATCACTTGAGAGAGGGGATTTTGAATAGATCTAGTGAATATAGCCTAGGATTTTATAGAGTTCGAGAGAATCTGTAATCCTTTGAAGTCGTTAATATAGAATCACAAATCGTAATGAGTTGTTAACTACTGGATTTTTATAGAGATATCGAAGTCTATAGTTGATGATATTTTCACTCGGTAATCGAGAGAGGGAGTGGATATTTTAGGAGTCTTGACTTATAAATAATATAATTGAACAAGGATTAATTGACATGACAAATACATAGGTGACACCTAGGTGAAATCAGGATCCAGAATCTTTATCGTATTAGTTCCTCCTATTTTATTATTTTTATATTTATTTATTAAAATCTTTATTAATTGTTTTCTAAATAAAGTTAGGATTATCAATTGTAGCACTTAGTGCGAGTTAACGCAATCCCTGTGGGTTCGACACTCTAAACTCATTTATACTAAAACTTGACACCGTACACTTGCGGTACGATATAAAAATATCACAACAATGGGACGAGACAAGATAAAAAATTTGTCTTGAAAATTTAAGCCGGACAGGGTGGGACAATGAGATTGGACGAGATTTATCAAGATTTTATAGATATTTTTATCCCGAAAAAATATAATGGGACATGATAGGGAAAATTTTTCGTCCCGATTTTATAAATAGGACGGGAACAGAATTGACAAATCTCGTCTTGTCCCAACCCATTGCCAACCCCTATATATTTCTCTGATCTCTTATTACGCAAATCTATTCAACTTTCCCTTACCTTCAAACCATAAAACTTTAGTTTCTAATATTTTAAACTAATTTTTACAGAAAAGAACTCAATTATTTGAAGATTTTAACTTAGGAAAAAAGTATATTCGAAATTTTTACAATCATATGCACAGTAAATGGATTTTTTTTTTAAAAAAAAATTTACGTTGATCACTATTGTGAGGATAAGAAACGGTTCAGGACCAACTAGAGCTTCGGTCTCACACCAGTGCTTAGAGGCTTGCTGCTATGTATTCCATAATGTACCATGTTGATACCCTTTTTCCTTAAATTTCTAAATGGAAAATTCGATTGTTATTCATTCTTGTCATGTCTAACGCTATTACTCATGTATTCATGTCACTGGTTATCTAGAAAGTTCGTCTTTTTAAACTTTTTACTTTGAGTTATTTTCCCCATTTTATTATGCTTTTATTCTATTTCTGAAACTTTTGTGCTCTATGTCTTTGTCTTCTTATCCGAGATGTATTATCCTTTAAAGGTTTCTTATCCTATATTATATGTTACTGTAATATACCACAGATTTACTTGTTTCGGGGAACATCATTTGGACGAACTTTGAGGTCCATCTTTATTGCTCTTGTCTAGTGAGGGTTGGGATGGTGGGGTTGGTTCTGAAGTCCTTTTTGGTTGTTATTACCTCACTAACTACTCGTGCCGCAGTTGCACACGCGTCTCACTGCACATACTGCTATTTTATAATCCTAAGATTTCCTTATAACATATCCGATACTAGGCTCGCATACTAAGGTACTACTGCTATGAACTATCTGGATTACCTCTTCTAACTTTACTCCTAATTTTTATTTTCAACTACTGGTCATACTATCATTTACTGAGAATCTCCTTAAGTTCCTTACTATTCCAAAACATTACCGTACTCCCTTGTTACTCTTCTTTCCAAAGTTTTACTCTATTACTCAAATTTCTGGATGATGTATTGAATATTTGCCTTATCAATCATGTACCTCTTGTCTTCACAGCCATAAAATATTCCTAACTTATCTAGGGTTTTTAACCCTCTTCAGTCATTGCTTCTTTGGAAACTCTACATCAACTTCGATCGGTTAGAGCATCTATTTATTAATATTTTTGGTTCGAATGCTCCTATCTTACTAGTTATTCCATCATAGTTTAGTGGAGCTCTTTATAAGTTATATATATTGTATTTCTAGGGATCACTCTCTCTGGTTCTTTTACTCTTTTGAGCATTCACACCCTTAAAGGCTTTTAGTTCTACGATGATTTCTAGATTTGGATTGGCTTACTGTGATTTCAAACTATTCTATCTCATACTGGTTATTACTATCTCATGATTCTTATCTAGGTTCTCTCAAATTCCTTGGTTTGACTATCTTACTGCCCCATAATTTCTATTTGTCCTGTCAGGTATCATTCCTTACTTGTTCAACTTCTTTTTAGGCTCTACGTTATTGGCGACTATACGCTTTCGAAGTCTGGTTAGATATCTGTATACTTACTATAGTCGGACTACTGAAAGAAATAATTAATATTCATTTTGTAGGATCTATATTGACTAATTCATGTTTTAAGATTTCTCAACATCTATTAACCGTTCTGAGATCTCAATTTGCATTATCATTCTTAAGCTACATTATCTATGTTACTATTTTAGGAGTTTTATACGGAGTTACAGAGTTAGCTCAGCGGAACGCGGAAAAAAGAATTTTTCCGATTTCAAAATTTGTGAAACTTGTCTAAGTATGAAAAATAAAACAAAATAATTTTTGTATATCAAATTTCCCTATGGCCGAATACATCAAAGAAAAATAAATAACAATTATTTAATTTTTGTTTAATAACCATTGGTACACATTTTACTTTAATTAAAGATAACAAATATCTTACATAAAGTAAAACTACAAATGGGCCAATGGAAACAAGACATTTAAAAGCATAAATCATGTAAAAGATATTTTGTTATTTAATTAACTTAATTATTTAAAATTTAAATAATTAAATAATTAAATACAAATATCCTAATATATGTATTATATTTACTTTAAATATTGAAATACATATATATAAATGTATATATGTCAATTATCACAATTTAATATTTCATTAATGTGTATTTAATAAAATCAAGTATTAAATACAAATACACATTAATTCGGAAAAAACCGTTAGGTCCCGATTGAATGTATTTTTCGTTTAACCGTTAAACGACTTATAAATAATCAGTATTATTTATAATAGTTGCCATAGTGCTCTTCTAGTATATCTCATTAGTGAGACTCTCTAGGTTCAGGTATATCTGTCACGAAATCAAATTTCGTGTCCATAATTCACCCACCAGTAAAATATGACGAACATTGATAAACTCTCTGAACCATACAGATCGAGGTCACTATATACGTATAATCCATCTGTCACAGGTATCCAGATTATTCAAGAGATATAAATACAAACGTCAAATCTCTATAGATATAATCACGCCGATGTTGTTGGACAATTATGACCCATAGCGTCACTATTTGTACAGATCATTGTGTTGTTGTACAAATTAACTATGTGACAAAGGAGATTACACTCTTATCATTTGTGATTAGATCACCTAGATGTATAAATGATGAGAGGTCCCTATGATTTGTTCCTGGATGGAGAATGATATGAGACAGTATCAGTCCACGAAAGATAAATCATTAAATATCCCTAGTCAGAGTATTATCAAGATTGGACATCGATAAATACGTAAAAGACTAGTATTACACTTGTACGCGTTGTGAGGGCACAACAACATAGTTCTCATATATTTGGGTATATGATACTCATGCAAGTGTAATAGGAGGTTGTGTTTTACCGATGGTACGGGAAACAGCTTCGCTCTGGATAGACCCCCTCGGAATTCCATTGGTAGTATGACTATGTGTCTATGGAAGTCCGAAATCAGGGTAGGTGTATTTAGTCTTAACCTGAGGCTTGCACCGCTAATACTTGCGACAATCAATATACTTTGGTTGAGGTCGTCCAGGGCTTTAACCGGTTCTGTGTACGCCAATACTGGGTATATTGAGAATCGTAGTGTGTTGGGTGTGATGTCAAGACGGAAGTGTCACTCCAGTCATATGGAGATGATGGTCACGTAGGATACGGTACTAGCACTCTTAAATGCTGCAGCTATCGGGATAAAATGACAAGGTCAGGTTTATTCGATTATAGAGACTAGTCACCAGACATCCGACATGTGCTTCGTACGGGGCAGACATAATTCCAGCCCCAGGCCTAGCACGTGATCATCTGATACTAGACAGAAATACGCAATACTACGTATACTACGCCTGATACAGATCCTTTATTCCTGTAAGGATATTTCTGGAGAATTGGGTAGGCATGGCGCTTTGCTAGAGGCCAACCTTATCTTGTAAATCGGTATAAATGTAGTACGAGGTACTTACGTGTTCGGATAGTCCGACGACCGAATTTACTGCCAACATATCCGGGGATCTCATGGGTCGCTTCCTAGAGATTCACCGGTGACGTATGACTCGCACTCTAAATTAATCTGAGATTAATTAGAAGAGAGAGAAAATTAATATGGGATTAATTGCGGAGATATTTTATCTGGGATAAAATATCATTAAAGAGAGATAACGATTAATTTGGAATTAATCGAGAAATTAATATATTTGATATATTAATCGAAATTAGATTTCGACGCGGAATTAAAATTAGATTTTAATTCGGGCGAACGAATTAATTTAGAATTAATTCGTTAGCGATGTGAATAGTGATTTCTCTAGGCGTAATCATTTAATTACGACGCAACGGAAAATTCGTTAATTTGGAATTAGCGAACACGAGCCTGAGATTTTTTGCGAGCGCATTCGTATTTCAAATTTATGTGCGACACGCAAGTCAAATCAAGCGTCAAATCGCTAGTCGCAACTAGCATCACATCATTCGTCAATCAAGTGATGGATGTCTTTCACTTTGAGTGATTGACGCAAGTCACTATTCATGATTGATGGATTGATGTGAGTTGATGGAGGTTGGTGTGGCTTTATTGTTTGACTTTTGTAAAGCCAATTTGGTGGTAAATCATTTTTATATTTTTGGAAAATATATAAGTGGATTTTATACACAAAATACCAACAATTCAACATATTTTCTCTCTTCCTTTTTCTCCCTCTTCTCACGCCCAAACCAGTAGCATTTTTCTTCTGTTTTACCGAGCAGTGAGGGAAGCTTGGATTGGGATTTTGTGGCAAAATCTCAAGTGCTAGCACACTTACGAGACATGCGAAGGTGATAGGGAAGTTCACCCATGAGCCGGGAACCATTCGACGAAGCTTGGAGCTTGACGAAGGACCAAAATGGAGGCTAAACTAGTGAGCACACACAGCTCACTGCCGTGACAGTTCAAGGAGGAAGAATTTCATTTTTGTTGCCTCCGCGTCGTTCAACCGATCGATGTGAGTATTCCGCAACTTCTACGATTGTTATTCACACATGATTCATGCTTATTATTGACCTTGGGACCTTTATAGAAACCAACAATGGCATCTAGAGCAAGGTTTGAGCATGAAAAAGTTTAGGGCTTAAATTTGGGTAATTTGTATTTGAGCATGATTTGAATGAATTGGATGTTTGAGTATGCTTAAT
The DNA here is from genome assembly GCA_019454045.1 of Zanthoxylum bungeanum. Classification (NCBI taxonomy): domain Eukaryota; kingdom Viridiplantae; phylum Streptophyta; class Magnoliopsida; order Sapindales; family Rutaceae; genus Zanthoxylum; species Zanthoxylum bungeanum. The sequence continues at coordinate 392,394 of SKCR01033653.1, read as the reverse complement.
ACATGTTTAATTGAGTATTGATTGGATCAATTTGATTAAATTTTGTTTGGAACAAGTTTGCCCAATTTGGTAGTGATGGCCGAATGCCTTAAGCCCTAATGGTCTTGGTGATTTTTTGATTTTTGATCATTGGATGACTTGAATCAATTAGAAATGTGGATTTAATGTTAATTTGGATTTGATTGGATTGAATTCGGAATTGATATAAAATTCCCTTTGATTGCCGAGACTTTGTCAAGCATGTTTGGGTTTGATTTTAATCAAAATGTGTTGGACATGTGATGATGAAAATGAGAATGATTAATTATGTATATTGATGTTTTAGAAATGTTAATTTGGGTAATTAATCATGTTATACACTTTGGTTAATTAAATTGGGAAATTGGATTTTTTGTATTTAATTAATTGGGCCTTAAAATTGGATTTGGGCTTGCAGTGTTGTAATTGGGCTTGTTGGGCTTTGTTGTACAAAGTTGGGTTTAGGCAAAATTGGTTGGATCCAATTGGGACCAAAACCGCATCCATAAAGCCTAAATGCGACTTAATGGACCTTTAAAGTTTAATTGGGCCTAATGGGCCAAAATTGATTTATAGGCTTATGGGGTAACTCCCGGATTGGATTTTGGTTATTCGGTTTGACCCGAGTTGACCAAAAGTCCACGCCTTAAGAAATTAATTAAAAGCCCATTGGACTTTAATTAAATTGATGTTGGACGTTAATCGGGCTTTGAGACCCGTTGCGATTAAATTTGGAATTTAAGTCGTAAAAGTTCATTAATAAAGTGTGATATTTAATTTGGAATTAAATAGCGAATTAGAATTGAATACATATTAAATTGGATTTAATTATGTAGTTTAATTTAATTCGAGAATTCGTACTTTGAGTACTTATTCGCAAAATGAGTTTGACTCGAACAAAATCAAATCGTTGTTTGAACATTGGATGATCACTAATTATCAGATTAATTAATTTGATTAGATTGATTGATAACATGCTTGTGTGAATACATGGTTGCGATGCATGAATAATGTATATCGGATGGATATTAGATGGGTGTGACAATTTTAGAAATTATTGTAATAAATTTGATTTATTAATTGGACCTGCGAGTCCAGCCTTATACCTCTATATTCTTTGTATTCTCTTCTCACCTATTCCCCTCAATGTAAATGAGGTTTCTTTAGAAGTGTAGTGTAACGGGTAGAAGTTATACATGTGCTAGCGGGAGAGAGAAAGAGAGAGATTTGATCTAGGATCAATGTGTAAAGTATCCATCCGCATATCATTATTATTTATTCATATGCGCTTTATTATGTGTTTAGAATGCATGTTTAAGGGTGTATGATGATGAGACCTTAACAAAGATAATAAATTGGTTGCCAATTTGCACTCGAAAAACCCTCGCAAAATATTAAGCGTCTTTCCTTCCATTGAGTGATTCTCACTCAAGATCCGAGACTGACATTGGCTTGTTGGCCAAAGTCAAGGCCTTTGTCCGCCGATGATGTGTTTGAATCACGAAGGCTTTGTTCTATATTGGTGTCTTGTCCAAGTTGTGGTTTGTTGGCCAAAGTCAAGACCACTTCTTGTCCATCGACATTGATTACGAAGCTTTCCATGGTCAATGGGTCGCGCTTAACTGAGATCACTAAGTTTGTTGTGCCAAAGCCAAGGCTTAGTTGATTCAAAGGAAAAAGGTTAGGTAATACATTGGATGTATTGGCATATATAAGATATATGTTTCGAACTTGGATGTCCCCCTACCGGATCTAGGAATTGGATTGGATCCAATCGATCTTAGAGATCTACATAGTTAATTATCATACAATTTGTTGGCCAAAGTCAAGATTGTGTGATATTTAACGGGATCCTAGCCCACTAGGAAACGCGGTTTCCCGAGTACTCGACAGAGGGTTAGAGGCTCGTCGAAAAATAGTGGGAGGCAAGAATTGAATTTGTAATATTCGTTTAATTACTTGCCATACGCGCTCAAACAAATATCATTCGTCGTAAGAAATTAAATGTTAGTTGGACTAATATTTAAATTGTTGTTTTAATAAATAGTTGGACTATATATTCAAACTATTCATTTATAGTTGATTTTATAATTGGATTATAGTAATCAATATAATTGATTTTAATCTATTAAATTATAGTTGATTAAATAGTTGGATTATTGTAATCATTATAATAAATAATACCTAAATCGTTGACTAAATAGTTGGACTATTAAAATCAAGATAAAATTGAAAGATTAGCATTTAAAACATGATCCTAGGGAAAATGTATTTAAATGGTTTAATTTTCAAATTGGGAATAAATTTCAGGATAGTCCTGAAATCTAATAAGTTACTTTATTTAATAAAATAACACATTATGCCTAAGCCCGGAGTTAAGCAAACAGTAGAGCATAATCTTTGGAAGACTATGTAATGATAACTTAAGTGCTTAATCCATTAAGCTTGTCGCAGTAGACTCCTTAATTTCTGAATCAGAACTAAGGATTAGATCCTTAAAGTATGATAAAGAAATTGAAGGATCTTCATAAATCTATATTTAGATTTTAGAAATACTAAATTACTATAAATAATTCTTGGAGAATTAATGACTATTCTCAAGGAGATAAAGTCAAAATTTGCAATTAGGCAAGTAGCGCAAGGCACACCTTACTTCGATATTCTAGAAGGCCAAGGCTTGGCCAAAGGCTTCTGGAATGTTGAAAAAGGGCAAAGGCAAAATCATTATGATCTTCTAGGAAGATAAAGGACATATCCCAAAATGTCTGCTTAAATTGTGGCAAACGGGATCGCGGAAGCGTGACTGCCGTTTGGACAAAGCAGACATGAAGGAATTGAAGACGAACAAGGCTCTAACTTCAAATATGTTTGTCAACAATATATTCACTACTAGTATTAAAATTGGATTTTAAATACTTAGTGTGATATAAATATATATAGATGTTCAGAATATGTTTCGAACAGGATACTGACTTCAATAGAGATTAATCTGCGAATTGGAAATGGGACAACTGTCACTATTTTAACCGTAGATACCTAACTTTAGGAACTACCCTCAGGTGTGTACTTAAATTAGGGAACTGTTATAATGTAACTAGTTTGACTAGAAACATTATCTCTATATCAGTGTTTAACCCGCTGCGGGTGAACCTTTATATTCTAGAACACTAAAGTGTTTTATTATATAAAGATGATATTGAGATAAACACATTAGATGTGAATAACAGAATTTATATTTTGAATATAAATAAATCTCAAATATATAACATGACAAACAAACAGCTCAAACTGATTTGATCAGATGAAACTTAATTGTGGCATTGTTGTCTGGGACACAATTAAACAAAACTCATATATCCACACTTTCGAAGAGTGGGTACTCGGACTAATTTGATTCCATTCATATAAAGTCTACGAATCTAGTTTATTGGGCAAAATGCCTAAAACACCTTTACTTGGTAAAAGTGTAAATGCCACTGATCTGTTAGCCCTAGTTCATAGTGAAGCAAGTGGGCCTATGTCTAGCTAGGCTAGAAGTGGATATGAATATTTTATGACCTATACGGATGTGGCATCACGTAATGGTTATGTGTTTCTTTTAGAACACAAATCGGAAACCTTTAAGTTTCGACACGAAATAGACAAACAGATCGGCTAAAGTATTAAACCGTCATGGTGAGACCGTAATGAAAATACTTAAGCAATAAGTTTCTATTATACTTGAAAGAGTAAAGTATTCTTTCAAATGAGGACTCCTCCCGGAACACGTCAGTCTGACGGTGTGTCCGAACCAGAGTAACTGAATTATGTTAGACATGATTAAGGTTAATCATGAGTCACTATGAGTTGCCTTTTCCTTCAACGGATACGCATTAACAGTGCAAGAACTTATTTAGAATAAGGTTCCATAAAATCTGTTTGACAGAATTCATATTAGATATGAACGGGAAAGAAACCGAGTTTCTCATTCCTAAAACTTTGGGTATGCTAGGCATATGTTTGGATGATACCAAACTAAAACCCAAATTGGATTAGTGCCAATTGTAGGTTATCCTAGGGAAACCATAAGTATAGTACTTATACAACTCACAAGAGAACAATTAGATTGTTGCTCACCATGCGGTTTTCCTAAGAGGAATACCAATATGCAGTGGTAAGTGGGAGGATAGTAAAACTCGATGAAAATCAGAGTAATACTATTTCAGGCACCGATTCCTTAATGGAACATAAATAGTTCATCAAGGATGAAACTATACCATTAATCTTCGAATACACAAGAACCGCGTAGTCGGAGAGAGTCAGAAAACAACCTGGGGTATGTGTTTCTGATCTCACCTCATAAAGATGTCTATCTTATTGAGGTATACTAACTGACTACGTATGAGGAAATGATACAAGGTATCGACTCCTATTTATGGCAAAGTGTCATAATATCTGAATTAGATTTCATGTATATCAACAAGTTTGGATACTAGTTGATGTACCGCAAGGCATTGTGCCTATTGGTACTATATAAGTCTTCACGGAAGACATACATGGAAGGCAACATACCAACGTACTAAGCTAGGCTTGTAGCGGAAAGGTATCGTTATCAACATTATGTTGATTTCGATTCAACCTTTTAACTGTTGCCACGGTAAATCCATTTGGATAATGCTTGCTAATGCTGCATGTTTCATTTATGAAATATGTCAGCTTAACGGGAAAATCGCTTTCCTGAAAAGGAAACCTTTTGGAGGATGTTTACAACATCCTGACGGTTTTGTCGTATCAAAACTAGCAAACAAGGTTTGCAAGTTATTCGATCTATGTTTGGATTGAAGCAAGCATAGGTTCTTGGAATTGTCATTTTGATGTGATCATAATGGAGTATGATTTAATTCAAAACGAAAAAATTCTTGTGTATATAAGAGGGTTAGTGGGAGCGCACTGACAGTGGCTGTTCTATAAAATAATGATAATATGTCATTTCTTGGAAATGATATTCCCATAAAATAAATATCGGCGAAAGCTTGGCTTTCGAAAATTCTCCGTGGAATTGTACATTGAAAAATATACGCTACCTGGTGTCTCATACGCTTTGAGCATATGAAGTCACAAACAGGCCAATCCAAGTGCTAGTCACTGGATTAAAGTTAAGAACATCTATTAGTATCTTAGAGAACTAAGGATCCAGTCTTAGTCTATGGAGATGGAGAACTTGAAGTGACTGGGATCACTGTAGCAAGTTTCATAAACCGATAAGACGACTAAAAGTCGCAAACGGTACTATACAAAGTTTGAATAACGGAACAGTGGGCTGGAAATCTTCCAAGCAAGATACTGTTACCGTATAAACAACAAATGCGGGTTAATTACTGCAGCTGAGGCGGCAATAGAAGCCTTCTGGGTCGATAAACAAATCTAATTAGATAAGATATAATTCTATTAGCAACTGAGCTAGGCTCGAGCACAGGCTAAAGAATTAATGGTCTCATCAACGATCCAGATACATACTTCGATATTCATCTGAATCGTTCGGATCATACATCGTGGCGATGTGATGATCGAATAAATCACATCAGACGATAATCATGCAAATCCGCTGACGAAAGTATTTCTCAGTAATTTAAGCCAACCATACATAGTTCGGGTGTAAGACACTCGAGTGACTGGCTATAGGCCAAGTGGGAGATTGTTGGACAATTATGACCCATAGCGTCACTATTTGTACAGATCATTGTGTTGTTGTACAAATTAACTATGTGATAAAGGAGATTGCACTGTTATCATTTGTGATTAGATCACCTAGATGTATAAATGATGAGAGGTCCCTATGATTTGTTCCTGGACAGAGAGTGATATGAGACAGTATCAGTCCACGAAGGATAAATCATTAAATATCCCTAGTCAGAGTATTATCGAGATTGGACATCGATAAATACGTAAAAGACTACTATTACACTTGTGCGCGTTGTGAGGGCACAACGGCATAGTTCTAATATATTTGGGTATAGGATACTCATGCAAGTGTAATAGGAGGTTGTGTTTTACCGATGGTACGGGAAACAGCTTCGCTCTGGATAGACCCCCTCGGAATTCCATTGGTAGTATGACTATGTGTCTATGGAAGTCCGAAATCAGGGTAGGTGTATTTAGTCTTAACCTGAGGCTTGCACCGCTAATACTTGCGACAATCAATATACTTTGGTTGAGGTCGTCCAGGGCTTTAACCAGTTCTGTGTATGCCAATACTGGGTATATTGAGAATCGTAGTGTGTTGGGTGTGATGTCAAGACAGAAGTGTCACTCCAGTCATATGGAATGATGGTCATGTAGGATACGGTACTAGCACTCTTAAATGCTGCAGCTATCGGGATAAAATGACAAGGTGAGGTTTATCCGATTATAGAGACTAGTCACCAGACATCCGACATGTGCTCCGTACGGGGCAGACACAATTCCAGCCCCAGGCCTAGCACGTGATCATCCGATACTGGATATAAATACGCAATACTACGGATACTACGCGTGATACAGATCCTTTATTCTTGTAAGGATATTTCCGGAGAATTCGGTAGGCATGGCGCTTTGCTAGAGGCCAACCTTGTCTTGTAAATCGGTATAAACGTAGTACGAGGTACTTACGTGTTCGGATAGTCCGACGACCGAATTTACTGCCAACATATCCGGGGATCTCATGGGTCGCTTCCCAAATATTCACCGGTGACGTATGACTCGCACTCTAAATTAATCTGGGATTAATTAGAAGAGAGAGAAAATTAATCTGGGATTAATTGCGGAGATATTTTATCTGGGATAAAATATCATTAAAGAGAGATAACGATTAATTTGGAATTAATCGAGAAATTAATATATTTGATATATGAATCGAAATTAGATTTCGACACAGAATTAAAATTAGATTTTAATTCGGGCGAACGAATTAATTTAGAATTAATTCGTTAGCGACGTGAATAGTGATTTCGCTAGGCGTAATCATTTAATTACGACGCAATAGAAAATTCGTTAATTTGGAATTAGCGAACCAAGTCAAATCAAGCGTCAAATCGCTAGTCGCAACTAGCGTCACATCATTCGTTAATCAAGTGATGGATGTATTTCACTTTGAGTGATTGACGCAAGTCACTATTCATGATTGATGGATTGATGTGAGTTGATGGAGGTTCGTGTGGCTTTATTGTTTGACTTTTTTAAAGCCAATTTGGTGGTAAATCATTTTAATATTTTTGGAAAATATATAAATGGATTTTATACACAAAATACCAATAATTCAACATATTTTCTCTCTTCCTTTTTCTCCCTCTTCTCACGCCCAAACCAGTAGCATTTTTCTTCTGTTTTGCCGAGCAGTGAGGGAAGCTTGGAGTGGGATTTTGTGGCAAAATCTCAAGTGCTAGCACACTTACAAGACATGTGAATGTGATAGGGAAGTTCACTCATGATCCGGGAACCATTCGACGAAGCTTGGAGCTTGACGAAGGACCAAAATGGAGGCCAAACCAGTGAGCACACACAGCCCACTGCCGTGACAGTTCAAGGAGGAAGAATTTCGTTTTTTTTTCCTCCGCATCGCTCAACCGATCAATGTGAGTATTCCGCAACTTCTTCGATTGTTATTCACACATGATTCATGCTTATTATTGATCTTGGGACCTTTATAGAAACCAACAGATGTTGTTATTAGCAATCCATTAATAACACTTAGAGCTGATTTCTACAGTGTACCACGGGCCCATGGATTTAACAGATTGCTAATTCCATATTGAATACCTATGCTCTGTTGGACAATTATGACACATATCATCACTATTTGTAAAAGACATGGTGTTTTTGTACAAATTAACTATATGACAAAGGAAATTGCTCTTTTATCATTTTGTAATTGGATTACTTAGATATATAAATGATAAAAGTCTATATGCGACAGTATTAATCCATGAAATGTTTAATCATTAAATATCCCTAGTCGTAGTATTAATGAGACTGGACATTGATAATGCGGAATAGGCTAGTACTTCACTTGTGCGCATTATGGAAGCTTAACGACATAGTTCCCATATATTTAAGTATTGGATACTTATGCAAATGTGATAGGAGGTTCCGTTAGCCGTTAGACCAGGAACAGCTTTGCTCTGGGTAGACCCCTCGGAGTCCCATTGGTATTATGACTATGTGTCTATGGGAATCCGAATCAGGGTAGGTGTATATGGACTTAAATTGAGACTTGCATCGCTAATACTTGTGACAATCAGTATACTTTGGTTTTGGTCGTCCGGAGCTTTAACAGGTTCTGTGTACGCCTCTTCTGGGTATACTGAGAATCGTAGTGTATTGGGTGTGATGTCAAGATGGAAGTATCACTTCAGTCATATGAAGAAGACGATCATGTATGATACATAGCTAGTACTCTTAAATGATGCAGCTATCGGGATAGTATGACTAGGTCATGATTATCCGATTATAAAGACTAGTTGCTAGTGATCCGATATATGCTTCGTACGGGGCAGACATAATTCCAGCCCCAGGCCTAGCATGTGACATCCGATACTGGATCGTAATACGCTATACATTGTATACTATGCCTGATAAAGATTATATATTCCTCGTTGAATATTTCTGGACAATTGGGTAGGCACAGTGTTTTGCTAGAAGCCAACCATCTCTTGTAAATCGGTAAGAACATGGTACGGGGTACGCACGTGTTCAAATAGTCCGATAACCGTATTTACTGCCAACATATCCATGGATCTCTTCGGTCGTTTTCCAAAGATTCACCGATGACATTTGACTCGAACAGAATTAATCTATGATTAATTATGAGAGAGAAAATTAATCTGGGATTAATTACGGTAAGAATTTATCTGGGATAAAATTCGAATAGAAGAGAGGACATGATTAATGATATAGGTCAAATATCATAATTTGATATTTTATTAATTCGGAAAAACAGTTAGGTCCCGATTACATGTATTTTCATTTAACTGTTAAACGAGTTATAAATAATCAGTATTATTTATAATAGTTGCCCTAGTGCTCTATGAGCATACCTCATTAGTGAGACTCTCGAGGTTCATGCATATCCGTCACAAAATCAAGTTTCTTGTCCATAATTCACCCACCCGTAAATTACGACAAACACAGATAAACTCTCTGAACCATACATGTCGAGGTCACTGCATACGTATGATCCTTCCGTCACAGGTATCCAGATTATTCCAGAGATATAGATACAAACGTCAAATCTCTATAGATATAATCACGTCGACATTTCTATTACCAATCTCTTAATAACACTTAGAACTGATTTCTACAGTGTACCACGGGCCCATGAATTTAACAAATTACTAATTTCATATTGAATACCTATGCTCTATACACATAACTGACAGATCCTTTCTTGATACACACAGGATATCCTGAGCACCAGTCCACACCCAACGAACAGGCGGAGATCTGATCTAAATAAATCGGTGACGTGACTGTCATCTAAGAGTGGAGGATAACTCATATATCCACAATGGTATCTCAAGTCAAAGAATCATTATGCTCAGTCAACCCGAGAAGATTCTTATTGAATTTGGTGTACTATCCATTAAGAATCTTCGGTGAGTCATTCAATGTTTTTCTGCTATAAACACCTACACGTCTATAAGAGTCTCCAAGACTTATGGCTCACTGAGAAACCATCGGAACCTAAGATTCCAATATACAACATGTACCAGTCTCAACGAGTTTACTTTACCGACCAAGTAATGTAAACCTTGACCGGGAAATGTCTAAGAATGACAACGTCATGATACAACTCAATGTCAGTTGCGACGCTTTTGCAACAGTATCATAACTAATCATTCTAAGGTCTGTTACGTCTTTACCATATTAAAGAAGATGTTATATAAAAGAAACTGTTCATTTTATTCATAATAAAATGTTACATTAGTATTTACAAGGAAAAATACATAATAAAATTGGCACTCAGAGCACCAACCCTAAAAATACAAACTTAACTCATCCAAGAAGAAGCTCAAACAACACACAGTCAACAAACCACAGATCAATTGCAGTAGTGTATTCTGTAGCCCCAAATATAAGTTATGGGGCCCTGTAATATCTTGAGCGTATATACGATATATTGGGTTCACCTGGCACCTGAAGATTAAAGAAAGAATCTCATAAGTTTATGAGAATTGTCAATAATATTTTGAAAGATCCCTAAAAAAAATTATCTAATAAAAGTATATACCAACATCTTTGCACTTCCAAAATCACATATCTTTAACTGGTGTGTATGGGGATTGTGTTAGTCTCTAAGACATACCACAAGATCCTAAATATGATTATATGTGTGAAAATTACAAGAAAATTGCCAGAATCCCTTACATTGTAATTTTGGAGAAATTTCGAAATTTCTTTTGGATGAAGCTCCAAGCTTGTTGTTTATGCCTTGGGTGAGTTTCCCTATTACCTTATTTGACTCCTCCAAGTGCTAGATTTTTAAAAAATTTGAAGTAAAATTTCATAAGAAATAAGAGAAGTGTTCGGCCAAGAGGGAGGAAAAAGAGAGAGAGTTGGTGTGTTAAATGAATATATTTAATAAAGCCAATTAATTACATCAAAAAATGACATTTGATGTAAGTCATGTGGTCCCACCACATTTTAAATTCAAAATTTGAGTTGACTTACACAACACACAACTTGACTTGGTCCCACCAAAGTCAAAGATATTTTGTGTTTCCAAAACACAAAAAGACACAAGCAAAGTCACAGGCAATTTTATCGGGTTCGTTTAATTCCGATTAAACAAATTTATCGTCGCGCCATAATTAAATTCAATTTTATTAAATAATTATGCCTCGTAAAATTATTACGATAGTCGCTTTCGAATTAATTCTAAATTAATTCATTCGCCCGAATTAAAATTCAATTTTAATTTGGTATTGAAATCCGATTTCAATTAATATATCAGTTATATTATTTTAGCCACAAATAAATAAATTAAATAGAAAAAACCTATTTAACTATTAAATTTATTTTATCGATTAATTCAAAATTAATTGCGTTCTCTCTTATATACGAATTTAATTCCAGATTAATTATTACCGCAATTAATCCCAGATTAATTTTCTCTCTCATAATTAATCCCAGATTAATTTTATCCAAGTCAAATGTCATTGGTGAATCTTTGGGAAGCGACCCAAGTGATTCCTGGATATGTTGGCAGTAAATACGGTTATCAGACTATCCGAACATATGCATACCCCGTACTATGTTCTCACCGACTTACAAGACATGGTTGGCTTTTAGCAAAGCACTGTGCCTACCCAATTCTCCAGAAATATTCGCCGAGGAATATCATATGTATCGGACTCAGTAATACTAATATTATGTAAAATGTAATATGATCCAGTATCGGATGTCACATGCTAGGCCTAGGGCTGGCTCTGTGTCTGCCCCGTACGAAGCATATATCGGATCCCGAGTAATTAATTTCTGTAATCGGGAAGTCATGACCTAGTCATACTATCCCGATAGCTGCAGCTTTTAGAATACTAGTTTCGTATCATGTATGACTATCATCTCCATATGATTGAAGTGATACTCTCATCTTGACATCACATCCAAAACACTACGATTCTCAGTAAACCCAATACAGGTGTACACAGAACCTGTTAAAGCTCCAGACGACCAATACTAAAGTAAACATATTTTCGCAAGTAATAGCGACGTAAGTCTTAGGTTAAAGATCACATACACATACCCTGATTCACATTCCCATAGACACATAGTCATATTACCAATGGGATTCTGAGTGGGTCTATCCAGAGCGAATTGTTCCCGGTCCAATGGCTAACAGAACCTCTTATTACACTTGTATAAGTATCCAATACCTAAAAATATTAGAACTATGCCGTTAAGCTTCCATAACGCGCACAAGTGAAATACTAGTCTATTCCGCATTATTAATGTACAGTCTCAATAATACTTCGACTAGGGATATTTAATGGTTAAACTGTTCGTGGATTAATAATGTTCCATATCTTATTAATCCGATTTAACCATATGGACTTTTATTATTAATATATATTCAAGTAGTCTAATTACAATAATGATAAAATATCAATTTCCTTTTATCACATAGATAATTTATACAAAAACACGATGTTATTTACAAATAGTGATGCTATGGGTCATAATTGTCCAACAATCTCACACTTGGCCTATAGCCAATCACTCGAGTATCTAATACCTGAACTATGTACGTGTTGCTCAAACTTTTGCTGAGATATAGCCTTCATCAGCGGATCTGCAATGTTATCATCTGATGCGATCTTCTCGATCTTCATATTACCACGATGTATGATCTCACGAATCAGATGAAATCGTTGAAGTACATGCTTGGACGTTGATAAGACCGTGGTTCCTTAGCCTGTGCGATAGCCCCATTATTGTCACAATACAAAGGTACGGGCTCAGATCCTAACGGAACTACTCTTAATCCAATTAGGAATTTATGGATCCAAACTGCTTCTTTTGTTGCCTCAGTTGCAGCAATATATTCTGCTTCAGTTGTTGAATCGACAACAGTCAATTGCTTGGAAGATTTCCAGCTCACTACTCCGTTGTTTAAACAAAATATGTACCCTGATTGCGACTTATAGTCATCTTTGTCATTTTGGAAACTTGCATCGGTGAATCCAGTCACCTCAAGTTCTCATTCCCCATATACTAAGAAAGCATCTTTATTTCGTATAAGATACTTAATGATGTTCTTTACAGCAATCCAGTGACCATCACTTGGATCGGCCTGATAGCGACTGCACATGCTCAAAGCATATGAGACATCAGGTCGGATACATATCATGGCATACATGATCGATCCGACTACTGAAGCATACGAGATCTGAATCATTGCATCTCTCTCATCTTGAGTTTTAAGACACATATCCTTCGATAGAGAGACGCCATGTGACACTGAAAGTAGCCCCCTCTTGGAATGATCCATGCTGAATCTCTTCAACACTTTGTTAATGTACGAGCTCTGGGGGAGTGCTAACAGCTTTCTAGATCTATCCCGGTAGATCCTTATTCCTAGAATAAAGGCTGCCTCACCCAAGTCTTTCATGGATAATTTTAATGAATGCCAAGCTTTCACCGATTGTAGCATAGGAATGTCATTTCCAAGAAGTAATACATCATCAACGTATAAGACAATAAATGTCAGTGCGCTTCCACTAACCTTCTTATACACACAAGAATCATCTTTGTTTTGAATGAAACCATATTCTTTTATGATCTCATCAAAACGATGGTTCCAAGAATGCGATGCTTGTTTTAATCCATAAATGGATCGGTTTAACTTGCAAACCTTGTTTGGATGTCTTGGTACGATAAAACCATCAGGTTGTTGTATATAAACATCCTCCAAAAGGTTTCCGTTAAGGAAAGTGGTTTTGACATCCATCTGCCATATTTCATAATCGAAATATGTAGCAATAGCAAGCATTATCCGAATGGATTTAATCATGGCAACGAGTGAAAAGGTTTCGTTATAATCGACACCATGTCGTTGACGATACCTTTTAGCTACAAGCCTAGCTTTGTACGTTTGTATGTTGCCTACCGTGTCTGTCTTCTTTTTGAAGACCCATTTACAACTAATAGGCTTAATGCCTTCTGGTACATCAACCAGTGTCCAAACTTGGTTGGTATACATTGAATTAATTTCAGACTTCATGGCTTCTTGCCATAAAATGGAGTCGATACCTTGTATCGCTTCCTCATACGTAGCCGGTTCATATTCTTCAATAAGATTAATGTCTACATGAGGTAAGATCAGAAACTCATACCTCTCAGGTTATTTTCTGAGTCTCTCCGACTTACGCAGTTCTTGTGTATCAGAAGATTATAGAACAGTCTCCTCTCTGATGGACTATTCATGTTCTGTGAGGGGGTCGTTTCCAGGAACAGTATCACTCCGATTTTCATCGAGTTCTATTTTCCTCCCATTTACGACTGCATTCATGAATTCATTTTCTAGGAAAATCGCATGAAGAGCAACATATATTTTGTTCTCTTGTGGGTTGTAGAAATAATATCCTTTTGTTTCCTTATGATAACCTACAAATAGACACTTATCCGATTTGGGTTGTAGTTTGGTACTATCCAAACATTTAACATATGCCCAGTATCCCCAAATCATCAGGAATAAGAAACCCGATTTCTTTCCTGTCCATATCTCATATGGAGTTTGTTCAACAGACTTTGACGGAACCTTATTCAAAATAAGTATTGCACTGTTTAATGCATATCCCCAGAAGGAAATTGGTAGCTCTGTGCGACTCATCATTGACCTTATTATGTCCAATAAAGTTTGGTTTCTCCGTTCGGACACACCGTTCAATTGAGGTGTTTCGGGAGGAGTCCACTGTGAAAGAATACCATATTCTTTCAAGTAATCTTGAAACTCATTGCTTAAGTATTCTCCACCACGGTCTGATCATAATGTTTTAATACTTTTGCCAGTCTGTTTTCTACTTCGTGTCGAAATTCTTTGAATTTCTCAAAAGTTTCCAACTTGTGTTTCATAAGATACACAAAACCATAATGTGATGCATCATCTGTAAAGGTTTCTTATAGTGTGATGTAATTGGGTAAATAGAAGAATGTAAAGTGATAGCGGGAGAGAGGAAAAGAAAATAGAGAGATTTGTTCTAGCAACAAATTGTATATAAATATCCATCCGTATATCATTATTATATTTATTGTGCCTTATTGTTCTTTTAGAATGCATGTTTAAGGGTGTATGATGAGACCTAATCAAAGATAATAAATAGGTTGCCAATTTATGAAAACGCTGTCGCATTTAATATTAACCGTTTCCTTCCATTGAGTGGTTCTCTCTCAAGATCCAAGATTGGCTTTGATTTGTTGGCCAAAGTCCAGATCATTGTCTATCGCAGATGTGTTTGAACTATGAAAGCTTTGTTAATATCGCATGTCTTCGGCAGTTGTGACTTGTTGGCCAAAGTCAAGATCACTCTTGTTCATCGACGTGGATTACAAAGCTTTCCTACTGTCAATGGGTCGCGCTTAACTGGAATCATTAAGCTTGTTGAGCCAAAGCCAAGCCTTAGTTGATTCAGAGGAAACATGTTAGGAAATATATTAGATATATGTTTCAGACTTGGATGTACACCTACCGGATTCTAGGAATTAGATGGGATCCAATTGATCTTAGAGATCTACCTAGTTAAATTTTATACAACTTGTTGGCCAAAGCTAAGGTTATGTATTATTTAACGAGATCCTAGCCCACTAGGAAACTAGGTTTCCCGAGTACTCAATTGAGGGTTAGAGGCTCGCCGAAAATTAGTGGGAGGCTAGTATTAAATTTGTAATTTCGTTTAATACTCACTAATATGCGTACTATATTATTATTATTATTATTTCTCATTATTATATATATTAGTTGGACTAATATTATTCATTTGTTGTTTTCTTTGAACAGTTAGACTGTATTCAACACTACTCCATTTGTAGTTGGTTATATAGTTGGACTATAGTAACCATTGCATTTAAGTGTACCTGAAATATTTGATTGGATAGTTGGACTATAGCAATCAAAGCGTTAGAGACATAATCATGGGTGAGAATATCTTTAACAGCTTAAATTTTCCAGACTGGGAAATGAACCTCAGGATAGTCTTGAGAGCTGAGAAGTTGCTCCATATAATAGAGAGACCTATCGGGCCTGAGCCCGGACTTGAGCAGCCAATAGAGCATGAGCTTTGGAAGACTCACCATGATGATAACTTTATTGCTCAATCTGTTATGGTTGCTGCAATGACTCTTCAGTTTCGTCGTCAGAACAACAGATTGGATCCTTATGCGATGATGTTGAAGTTGAAGGATCTTCATAGATCTAATCTTAGATCTCAGAAGTATGATTTCCAAAAGAATCTCTTTTGCTCTCGTATGTCAGAAGGTACATTTGTTGAACACTATGTGTCGCAGATGATTTCTGTCATCGAACAGCTTGGTCAGCTAGGCATTACCTTCAAGGCCGAGACTTCCATAGATTTGATCTTACAGTCTCTGCCCGACTATTGGGGCGGGTTCATCATGAACTATAATATGATGAACCAAGAGAAAACTCTTGGAGAGTTAATGGCTATGCTGAAAGAGGCCGAGCCAGAGCTTCTGAAAGGCAAAAAGCGCAAGACGCATCTTACTTTGACATCCAAGAAGGCCAAGGCTTGGCCGAAGACTTCTTGGGGTGTGAAGAAGAAGAAGGGCAAAACTCAATCATCACAGTTTTCTGGGAAGACAAAGGACAAATCCCAAGACGCCTGCTTACACTATGGAAAATAGGGTCACTGGAAGCGTGACTGCCGTAAGTTCAAGGCAGACTTGAAGGAAGTGAAGGCGGGCAAGGTTTCGGCTTCAGATATGTTTGTTATTGAAATAAACATGTTCACTACTAGTTTTAAAAATTGGATTTTTGATACTGGATGTGGTACTCACATATGTACTGATGTGCTGCAGAATAGCAGGAGACTGGCTTTAGGGGAGATCGACATGCGAGTCGAAAATGGGACGAAAGTCTCTGTTTTGGCCATTGGCACCTATGTTTTAAATCTGCCCTCATGGCATGTACTTACATTAGGCGACTGTTATTTTGTACCTAGTTTGACTATGAATATTATCTCTGTATCTAGTTTAACTCGATGCGGGTATACCTTCGTATTCAGGAACACCGGGTGTTTTGTTTATCAAGATGATATTGAGATATGTACAGAAGATATGAATAATGGTCTTTATATTTTGAATATAAAGAATCTCAAACATATAACATGACAAACAAAAAGCTCAAATTGAGTAAAACAGATAAGACTTATTTATGGCATTGTCATATGCGACACATTAACAAAACTTGTATATCCACACTTTGGAAGAATGAATACTTGGACGGATTTGATCCTAATTCATATGATGTCTGCGAATCTTATTTGTTAGGCAAAATGCCTAAAATACCTTTTAGTGGTAAAAATGTACGTGCCACCGAGCTGTTAGCCCTCGTTCATAGTGATGTATGCGGGCCCATGTCTTGCCAGGCTAATTTACATTGAGGGGAATTGGTGAGAAGAGAAATACAATGAGAATAAGAGGTGATAGGCTGGACATGCAGGTCCAATTTCAAATAAATACAATATTTACAATAATTTTCAAAATTGCCCCCACCCATCTAATATCCATCCAATATACATTGTTCAAACAAATACATCCAAGCATTCACACAAAGCATGTTGTCAATCAGTGTAATCCAATTAATTAATTCTTCAATTAATGACCATCCAATGTTCATATAAAAATTTGATTTGCGCGAGTCCAACTCGTTTAAGAATAAATACTCAAAGTAAGTATTCTTGAATTATATCGAATTACAATATTAAATCCAATTTAAATTGTATTCAATATTAATTCAAGTTTAATTCCAAATTAAAAAATTACACTTATTCTATTATAATAATGCCTTTTTAGACTTGGATTCCAAATCCAATCCAAATGGTCTCAAAGGCCCATTTAGCATCCAATGCCAATTCTATTAGGTCTAATGGGCTTTAATTAATTCTTTAGGCATCAACTTTTAGCCATTATGAATCAAGCCCATAATCCCTTGGCCCAATTAGATTATTAAAGGCATAAAAGTCATATTTTGGAATTTTATGGAAATAGTTTAGGTCCAATTGAATCCAACTCAATTGTCCAAAACCAAGCTTGGCCCAACTAAGCCCATTAATCCAAATATAACCAAATTAGCCCATTTAGTATTTTAGAGACTAATTTACATTAATAAAATATTCCAAATATTACATTAATCCATTTTAAGTGTAATTAAAATAACTAATTAATTAATCTAACATTTTCGAAATATTAATTAATCTAATTAATCATGCTTATCATTCCAATTCATGTCCAACACAAATTGAAGCAAAATCAAGTCTCCAACAAACATGCTAACTCACGGCAATGATAAGAAATTAATATCCAATTTGATTCCAATCCAATTAAATCAATATTCAACATATATATCATTCCATTAACACATCAATTGTCAAAATTTAAAAAAATCACCATGAGTTATTCTAGGGTGATTTTCGGCCAACATAGGGAAATTAGGGAAATTTGATCCAATCAATTTTTCAACAATCCAACAATGCACAACTCCAAGTTATCATCATCTAACATCAACCAACAACTCAATTTTGAATTTTCATGCTCCAAGCAAAAATTCCTAATTAAAGTTTATGAACCCTTGTTTCAAAATCATATTTAGCAAGGCTCTAGATACCGTTGTTAGTCTTTAAGACATGCCACAAGATCCTAAATATGATTATATGTGTGAAAATTACAAGAAAAATGGTGGAATCACTTACATTGTAATTTTGGAGAAATTTCGAAATTTCTTTTCGATGAAGCTCAAAACTTGTTGTTTATACCTTGGGTGAGTTTCCCTATCACATTATTTGACTCCTCCAAGTGCTAGTTTTGTAGAAATTTTGAAGCAAAATTTCACCAGAGAAAAGAGAAGTGTTCGACCAAGAGGGAGGAAGAAGAGAGAGTTGGTGTGTTATTTCAAAAAATTGGTAGTTGTGTGTTAAATGAATATATTTAATAAAGCCAACTACTTAAATCAAAAAATGACATTTGATGTAAGTCATGTGGTCCCATCACATTTTAAATTCAAAATTTGAGTTGGCTTACACAACACACAACTTGACTTGGTCCCACTAAAGTCAAAGATATTTTGTGTTTCCAAAATACAAAAAGACACACGCAAAGTCACGAGCAATTTTATCGGGTTCGTTTAATTCCGATTAAACGAATTTTCCGTCATGCCATAATTAAATCCAATTTAATTAAATAATTATGCCTCGCAAAATTATTACGATAGTCGTTTTCGAATTAATTCTAAATTAATTCGTGCGCCAAATTAAAATCCAATTTTTAATTTCGTATTGAAATCTGATTTCAATTAATATATGCGATATATTATTTTAGCCACAAATAAATAAATTAAATAGAAAAATCCAATTTAACTATTAAATATATTTTATCGATTAATTCTTAATTAATCGCATTTTCTCTTATATACGAATTTAATCCCAGATTAATTCTTACCGTAATTAATCCCAGATTAATTTTCTCTCTCAAAATGAATCCGAGTTTAATTCTATTTGAGTCAAATGTCATTAGTGAATCTTTGGGAAGCGATCCAAGAGATTCATGGATATGTTGGTAATAAATACGGTTATCGGACTATCCGAACATATGCGTACCCCGTACCATGTTCTCACCAATTTACAATACATGGTTGGCTTCTAGCAAAACACCGTGTCTACCTAATACTCCAGAAATATTCACCGAGGAATATCATATGTATCGGACTCAGTAATACTAATATTATGTAAAATGTAATATGATCCAGTATCGGATGTCACATGCTAGGCCTAGGGCTCGCTCTGTGCCTGTCCCGTACAAAGCATATATCGGATCCCGAGTAACTAATTTCTGTAATCGGGAAGTCATGACCTAGTCATACTATCCCGATAGCTGCAGCTTTTAGAATACTAGTTCTGTATCCTGTATGACTATCATCTTCATATGACTGAAGTGATACTCCAATCTTGACATCACATCTAAAACACTACGAGTCTCAGTAAACCCAATACAGGTGCACACAGAACCTGTTAAAGCTCCAGATGACCAATACTAAAGTAAACTAATTGTCGCAAGTAATAGCGACGTAAGTCTCAGGTTAAAGATCACATACACCTACCCTGATTCGCATTCCCATAGACACATAGTCGTACTACCAATGGGATTCCGAGTGGGTCTATCTAGAGCGAACTGTTCCCGGTCCAACGGCTAACAGAACCTCTTATTACACTTACATAAGTATCCAATACCTAAATATATGAGAATTATGCCGTTAATCTTCCATAATGCGCACAAATGTAATACTAGTCTATTCCGCATTATTAACATCCAGTCTCAATAATACTTCGACTATGGATATTTAATGATAAAACCGTTCATGGATTAATATTGTCTCATATCTTATTAATCTGATTTAACCATATGGACTTTTATCATTAATATATATCCAAGTAATCTAATTACAATAATGATAAAATAACAATTTCCTTTTGTCACATAGATAATTTGTACAAAAACACAATGTTCTTTACAAATAATGATGCTAGGGGTCATAATTGTCCTACAAATCACTTTACAAACTCTACCTAAATATTATTTTTATGATATTCAAGGATAAAGAAAAATTTTAAGGAATATAACTTTTACAAACAAAAACCTATAACAAAATTATATTTCAAATAATCTTTAAGTATTTTTGCAACCACATACCATTTTAATTATAAAAAAGGTTAAAATATCAACAAGGTTGATTCCATAGGAAATAAAAATCATAGTCCTCACAATGTATTTTTCCTTTCCAACTGATCGATGAAATCACTTATGTTACGCAAGCGCACGTATCGCTCAAGTAATATAAAATATATCGATCTCACGAGGACTTAATACCTATGCAATCAATTTACGAAGTTAAATATCTACGAGTATCTAATTGATTCTATTGTTGGTTGGATGGTGATTTTTATTTAAAACAAACAAATAAATAAAATTAAGGTAGATTTCAAGATTAAATAATGATATGAAAATATTCAGGGTTGTGAATCCTACCAATATTTTTTTTAAAGATGAGTTGATTATTTTATGTTTATGTAATGTACGAGTTTATTAACCTGGAACACGAAAATATACAAAAGCCTCTTCCGATGGTCAGATGCAAACACCCAAAGTAACCCAATTAACTATATTCATATGTTAATTAAAAAACTTCGAGTTTATTAAGATTAAGTTCCAATTATGGCTACCCACGCCCGACAGGTATATGTCTATCCTGGAAGGAAATCTCTAAGGTGAATGTGAGATCGTGAGCTATTGAGTCTACTGCTGAAACCTAAAATCTCTTTTCCAAGTTCATTTTAAGTTTACATAATCAATCTTATTAGTGGCTAATTAACAAGAAGCATTAAGAACTAGACTTAATAAATAAACCAATACATCACATAAGACATAAGAAAAGTCAACTTATTAAATCATTGATATTGGTTTCATCACAACCCTAGACAACATATTTAGTTACGACACATATCTAGGTCTACTAAATACATAAATAAATAAAACATTATGCGACTAATTGAAAACTAAAGAAAGTAAAAATTATAACAATGAAATAAAATACTGAGGTTAGGGGATCCACTTTTATTATTTCAAATCTAGAAATCTCTCTTATTATAATATATAAATTTGCATTATATTACCAATCGATCATATAGGCGGTTGACCGGCGTAAACACACACGTATAACGCAAGCGCACGTATCGTTCAAGTAGTATAAAAATATCGATCCCACGAGGACTTAATTCCTACTGTTGTTATTAATTGTTGAATCTATTTATTTACAAATATCTAATTAAAGGGAGAAGAGAATGATTGTTTGATTGGTGAAAGTGATTTTACAAAATAAATAAATAAATAAAAAGACAAAAGAAAATACTAAGGTAAATAACAAAAGACACAAAGATCTAGGGTTGTGATTTCTTTTAATATCATTTTAAAGATGAAGTGGTTATCTTAAAGTTGGTAATATATTGATTTATTAACCTGGAACACTAAATTTTGTAAGCCTCTGTCGATGGTCAGACACAAATACCCAGTTTAACCCAATTGAACCATATGTCTATGTCAACCAAATTATCTGGATTCATTAAGTTTAAGTTCCAATTATGGCTTCCCCCGCCCGACAGGTATATTCCTATCCTGTAAGGAAATCTATTAAAGGGTTATCTATCCTCAAGGAAGATCGTGGGTTATTAAGTCTAAGTCTGAAACCTAAAATCCCTATGTCTAGTTCATTTTAGATTTACCATATCAATTTTATTAATGGCCAGTTATTAAAAAAGCATTAAGATTAAGACTCAATAATAAATCTTTATATTACCCAAATTATAATTTAACCCCTATAAACCGGTGATATTAAAAGTCATCACAACCTCAGAAAACTAACACATAACTAGGACTATAAAAATAAAATACATAAAATAAAAATACTGAAAAGTAAAATAAAATAAAATGCTAAGGTAAAAGGAATTACTTTTACTACTACTAATTTAGATATCTCCCATAAAATAATATATAAACTCGTGTTAAATTTACCAACCGACCAGTCTGGCGGTATCCTGATTAAGTCAAATTAAGTCCAACCAGCCATTAAGGCGGAACCAAAAATAAATTTATCAACCGACCAGTCTGGCGGTATCCTTGATTAGTCAGGTTTAAAACAGATTAAAATTACATTACCAACCGACCAATATAGCGGTATCCCTTATTAAGTCAATATTTTAAATAGTGAATATATTATTTTTAAGGGAGATTAATCTAAATAGCAACAGTAAAAGAATTACCTTTCACCCTAGCTGAAAAAGTTACTTCAACATGGTGAATAGTAAAAACTGTAAAAAGTAAAAAGTAAAAATTAAATTACTATTATTACAAAAGTAATTAAAATAAATTACAAACTAAAAATAAAAAAACTAAAAATTCTAGAGAGAGAAACTCTCTCTAGAGAGAGAAATCAAGAGAGAGAGGTATATTGAAAAATGAAAATTCGTGGCCTATTTATAGCAAAACAAATTCACTGTTTGGGAACTGTGCTCGCGTCGCGACGCTAAGGCGTTGCGCGTCGCGACGCTCAAATGTCGACGTGGCACAATGAGACGGCGACACGTAGCGAGGCGGCTAACTGTGCAAGCGACACGTGTCAAGGCGGCTAATTCTCAATTATTGTGATGACGTCATGCTGACGTCATGCTGACGCGACGATGACGTGGCGATGACGTGGCGACACGTGGCGCTGACGTGGCGTGGCGGCTGACTGTACAACTGTCGGCACAATGGGATTGCGACACGTGGCGACACGTGTCAAGTTCTGATTGGCTGAGGCTGACGTGGCGTGTTGACTCTGTTGACTTGCTGACGTGTCTGATGACGTGGCATGACACGTGGCATGGTTGACTCGTTGACCGATGACATGGCTGATGACGAGGCGACACGTGTCATGTCAGAGTGTCGGCAGCATATGATGTTGACACGTGTCACGGCGCACGTTAGCAGATCGGATGTGATGGTGACACGTGGCACGGCGCATTTTAGCAAAGTCAAACTTTTCAAATTGTTGACCCGTTGACCATGGCGCATTTTAGCAGAACCGGCACACGCTGGGCGTCGCGGCGCGCAGTGCTCCTGCGTCGCGACGCGAAGAAGACCAAAATAACCCTGTTGACGCATTTTTGTCCGGTTTTGCCCCAAATTGCCTCCAGTGCTGTCCAAACTTTATTTATCTGCAAAATAACAATAAAACACATCAAAACGTTCATAAAACTCAAGAAACTATACAAAATATTAAGTTAAATGAGTGGGAAATAGTGATATAAATACCACTCATCACACCCCCAAACCTAACATTTTGCTAGTCCTCGAGCAAAATACAAAATAAAATAACATAACAAAATTTAACTAAGCCACTTTCGTAGGGATCACGGTTGCATTTAGCATATGCAACAAGCCTTTAAACCCCTAGGTGTCCCTAGTGGACGAGTGTAGTCTCGTGAGGGTTTACAGCAATGATACCCACAAACATTTTACAAAAGTAAAAAGGTATTTAAAACTAATGCACACAAAAGCAAAAAAGACAAGCGAAAAGAGAATAAAGAAATAAAGTGACTAATCAGGTGAAAAATTACTCCAAGTTACTAGTTGTTTTGTTTCTTTCTAAATTACCGAATAAGTAAATTCTCCGATTGTTTTTACCATTCTCCATATACACAGCCAACAAAATATTAATCATTTCATTTTTGCCCACAACAGTCATAAGTGCAGTTGATAAGAGAGTAATATTTTTGTCCTAAAGTTCTATCAGATTTCACACCTTTTTTTGTAGCAATGAAATAATTTTTCTGATTTTTTCTGATTTTTTCTTTGATTTTTTTTTATATTTTTTATTTTTATACAATACCTTCCGTCTATGTAGCGAGCTTTGGGTCGGTGGCTCCCAAACCAGTTGGCTTTAGGGCACCAGGTGTTAAGACACCCCTATGAACTTAATTACTCAGACTTCAGATATAAAATATATATATATATATATATTTTTGCAGCATCTTCGATCCATGTAACGAGCTTTGGGCCAATGACTCCCAAACCAGTTGGTTTTAGGGCACTAGGTATTAAAATACCCTTACAGACTTAATAACTCGGATCTCGGACGTTTTTTTTTTTTTTTTTTTTTTTTTTTTTTTTTTACTCCATCACTATTTAGAGATGCTTCCTCCAATTAAACTATAGCACGGAATATTACAAACTTTTCAATTTTAGCTCATGTCCGTATGTTTCCATGTAAGTTCATAATACCTGTCAACTGAACATATGAAGATCCATTTTAGTCAGATTATGAGAGAATTCACAAATTAAATAATTCAAAATGAAATAAACAAAAATTAACTTATTTCGAAATAGGTTTGAGATACGTATCAGGAGCGGAAATTCCTTACTCGGCTACCTCTTTTACCAATTTCACCTTTTTAGTCAAAACAAAAACATAAAAATGCAAAATATTTTTGTATTTTTTGATAATTTTTCAATTTTTTTGTATTTTACGAAAAATTTTGGACTAAAAATAAAAACAACATACAAACTAAAAACAAGGTACTAATCAACTAAATCCCTCCCCCAAACCTAAATGAGACATTGTCCCCAATGTCCTAAACATTAGAAGAAGAGTTAGAAGAATAATACCTGGTTAACTGAAATTCTACAGGAAATTAAAGGTTAAGATCCAGATTAACCCGACGTCTCTTACCACGATCGTCCTCAGACCAATTTATCTTTGATATGATAGGGTCAACTTGTGGTTCATAGGCTATGAGTTGGTCTATTAGATCTGGAGCAAGTCTGGCAGTGAAGAGGAGTTCTTTCATAGGTTTCGACACGAACCCATTTCTCCGAGCATCATCAAGAAACACACAAAGAAAATCATAAAATCCATCAACGTTGAGTAGTCCAAGCGGTTTCTGGTGTATATTCAGGTTCGCCCAAGATAGTACAATAAAAATTTCCTCCAATGTACCCAAACCACCTGGCAAAGCAATAAAAGCATCAGCACGATTAATCATTTCTATCAAACGTTCAGACATACCTGATACGATTAGTTCCTCTCCGTTTGATGATCCAATAAGATTTGCCTCTGCCAAGGGTTTTGGGATGATTCCCAAAACATGACTGCCTCCTTCCTGTACGGCCTTTGAAACGATCCCCATTAATCCAAGATTTCCTCCGCCATATTAAGTGCATATTCCTTGCAGCTAAAACTCGACCCAATTCCTGTGCTGCTTCTATGTATTGTGGTTTAGTACCAACAGTACTACCACAAAACACACAAATGTTTTCAACTCGTCTTCTTGAAGTGGCTTCCATTTTTCTATGTTTTTCTTTCTTGATTCTGAATGCCTTCTAAAGTGCAATGACGGGCTGAATTTATAGTACCTGAAAAAAGGTGAGTAATAATAGCAGAAGTATCTTCCAGAGGACGTTTGTTAGCTAAACAACAAAACAAATCGTGAAAGGTCAAAAAGTCTGGATCCTGTCTATGAAAATAAAGATAATTACAAAAGAAAAGCGAATCAAAGCAATAATTAAGGCAACGGAATTGTGTATGCAATACGCCACTCGCATAGTATAAATTCATTAGGATGTGTCTCAAGACTTAATTCTTTACTCAGCCATCACAAATGAATTAGCTCTCTTCTCTTTTTTGATTGACAAACACAATTCCTTCTGTATTAAAATGCTCCGCTTGTGCTTTTCCCTTAAAAAATTATCACTAATCAAATCCCAACTTTGGTATTTTTCAGAAAAATCCGACAGAGTCTCCCCTGAATTTTTGATTATCCAATACAACCTAAATCTACCAAATGCCACAAATAAACACCAAATATCAAACTCAATTTCTTCGCCCCCAATTCTACCAAATTCCATCGATCTGGCAATTTCTAAACTCAGAATTCAGCCAGTTATTCACCGCTAAACTTCCAAATTCACAATCCTCCAATTTCAACAAAATCAACCACAAACTCATTCAATTTTTCGATTATCCCCCTTTTACTGCCAAATTTCAAAACCTGTAACATTCAATTTCAAAATTAACCACACAAATTATCCACAAAAATCAGATCTGATTATGGAAGGTTTTGATCGTGGGTTTGGTGACTGTCTTGGTGATTCACGGTGTGGGTATCTCGGCTTTGGTCGGTTTTGGCAGTGGATCACGGTGGTGGGTGCGGCTGTTGGTGGGTTGATTCGGCTTCGTTCTTGATGGATCTTGGCAGTGGGTTCAGTCACGGTTTGGTGGTTCACGGCTCGGCAAGGGTGAGGTTTGCGGCAGATCTGGTTCGGCGATTGGGTTGCTGTGGAGGTTCTCGGCTTTTGGTGGCTGGATCTTGGTTGGTGAAGATTCTTGCGGTTTCGGTGGTGGTGGTGATTTGGGAGAAAATGGTGAGATCTGGGTGGTTTCGGCTTGCTCACGGTTGGAGGTGGTGGTGGTTGTAGGTGCGGCTGGTGGGTGGTGGCTCTCGGTTGTGTTGGCTGGAGAAGGCTTGGTGAAGGTTTCTGGTTTCGTGGTGTTTGAGGAAGAAGAAGGAGTGAAAATGAGATCTGCGGCGCCTCTGTTTATGTTCTGTCTTTTGAGTCAGAGTCGCGACGCCAAAACTTGCCTAGCGTCGCGACACTCGGTCCTTTAGGGTTTTGACTCGGGATTTTTTTTTTTTTTTTTTTTTTTTTTTTTTTTTGGCAAAACCATGTCTTGTGACAGATAACTCCATAGGGACGCCTCTTAAGAAGTGTCTTTTTACTCGGCCGTCTCCTGGATCAACTTTGTATCTTCGTGATTTTGTCAAGTTTTTATTTTGAAAATCCCGCTTGCACTGGCTTGCAATGTCCTGAAAAATTCCGTTTTTATTTTTCCTGCAAAACTCACACACAAATTAAAAAGTTCACACAAAAATAAATAAATAAATAAATAAATTACAACAAATTGCATGGGTTGCCTCCCTGCTAGCGCTAAATTTTTCGTCTTCAGCCAGACGTGACTGAAATTTATCTGTCAATGAGGTTTGAGTGTCGTTTTGGATGTCCGATTAAAGACAATCCCGTGAGCGTTGCTTTTGAATGGTCTCTTCCATCGGTAAAGTGGCAAAATGAGTTTTGTCATCTTTAATGCTTGTGCCACCTTTTTAATCTTTGTCGCTCCAATAGTTCCTGCAAAGAAAGAAATAAAATTAGGAGGTCTCGTATGGTGTTTGACTTGGAATGGAAATTCCATTCTGTCAAGCTTCTGGGTGATATCTTTGATTTGTACTCCCCAATACAGCGATGTTTTTCCTGAATGCTCTGGATTTTTAATAAGGTCAGACATTTGCTCTTCTATTTGCTCTGCTTCTTGCTCCACCTTTTCTTCACAGATGTATTTTAAAATTTCCATATTCAGTTCTTCATCTGTCATCTGTGAAATACATGTTTCAAAATTTTCAACCTGAAAAGAAATGTTAGATTTTAGGTCTTCATCCTCTGATCTGGTTGAAATGATTAGCTCAGGTAGATCTTCATCAAACATTTGTGCAATGGAATCTCCAAGATCTTCATTTTGAGGATACAGAATTCCATCCTCAACTTTTGATGCAGTTGGTACAAATATTTCAGCTTCATCCTCGTCAGAATCTGAATAATAGAAATCAAATCGAGACTTTGCCGGTTCAAGTTCCTGAACTGATATATCTGGTTGTTGATACTGCTCAGCCTCCTCCTCTGTTGAAATGTCATTATAAAATGATTGGTACTCGAAGGCTTCATCAGTGTCATCTGAGAATGGTTCTTGAGGTATATAATTCTGGTTTTCTGTTAATTGTCTGATCTGATCTGTCATTCTCTGTATGGATTCTGTGTTACTCTGAACTTGTGCATCAAATTGAGCTGTCTGTTCTTTGAACATGTGAATCAATTGATCTTCCTCTGATGGTTCTGGTTGTTGATAAGGATCGAAGGAAGATGGTGGATAAGATGGAAAATGTGATTCTGTGAAATGTGATGGTTCTTCGTACCATGAAGGATCTTGATAGTTTTGCCACCCTGGATGGTAGTTGTATTCGCAATAATCGCTTGGGTGGTCACCATTACATATGTCACATCTCCACATTGAGTTCTGATGAGCAAATGTAGTATTGTTTGATTCTGGCATCCAGTGATAATCATTGGGCTCGACAACAGGCCTCAGAAAACCGGACTGTTGCTCCCAGATGTGGGGTGTATCTTCTTGTACAGCACGTAATCTTTCAATCTCCCAGTAATGTTCCATTTTTAAGTCACCTGAAAACAGAAGAAATAAAAATTACAAAATAAAAGAAAGAAAATTAGATATAAGTAAATTAGATAGTTTCAAAATTAACAACTCAAGAAAATTAAGTCCCCGGCAACGGCGCCAAAAACTTGACCGGCGTAAACACACACGTATAACGCAAGCGCACGTATCGTTCAAGTAGTATAAAAATATCGATCCCACGAGGACTTAATTCCTACTGTTGTTATTAATTGTTGAATCTATTTATTTACAAATATCTAATTAAAGGGAGAAGAGAATGATTGTTTGATTGGTTGAAAGTGATTTTACAAAATAAATAAATAAATAAAAGACAAAAGAAAATACTAAGGTAAATAACAAAAGACACAAAGATCTAGGGTTGTGATTTCTTTTAATATCATTTTAAAGATGAAGTGGTTATCTTAAAGTTGGTAATATATTGATTTATTAACCTGGAACACTAAATTATGTGTAAGCCTCTGTCGATGGTCAGACACAAATACCCAGTTTAACCCAATTGAACCATATGTCTATGTCAACCAAATTATCTGGATTCATTAAGTTTAAGTTCCAATTATGGCTTCCCCCGCCCGACAGGTATATTCCTATCCTGTAAGGAAATCTATTAAAGGGTTATCTATCCTCAAGGAAGATCGTGGGTTATTAAGTCTAAGTCTGAAACCTAAAATCCCTATGTCTAGTTCATTTTAGATTTACCATATCAATTTTATTAATGGCCAGTTATTAAAAAAGCATTAAGATTAAGACTCAATAAATAAATCTTTATATTACCCAAATTATAATTTAACCCCTTATAAACCGGTGATATTAAAAGTCATCACAACCTCAGAAAACTAACACATAACTAGGACTATAAAAATAAAATACATAAAATAAAAATACTGAAAAGTAAAATAAAATAAAATGCTAAGGTAAAAGGAATTACTTTTACTACTACTAATTTAGATATCTCCCATAAAATAATATATAAACTCGTGTTAAATTTACCAACCGACCAGTCTGGCGGTATCCTGATTAAGTCAAATTAAGTCCAACCAGCCATTAAGGCGGAACCAAAAATAAATTTATCAACCGACCAGTCTGGCGGTATCCTTGATTAGTCAGGTTTAAAACAGATTAAAATTACATTACCAACCGACCAATATAGCGGTATCCCTTATTAAGTCAATATTTTAAATAGTGAATATATTATTTTTAAGGGAGATTAATCTAAATAGCAACAGTAAAAGAATTACCTTTCACCCTAGCTGAAAAAGTTACTTCAACATGGTGAATAGTAAAAACTGTAAAAAGTAAAAAGTAAAAATTAAATTACTATTATTACAAAAGTAATTAAAATAATTACAAACTAAAAATAAAAAAACTAAAAATTCTAGAGAGAGAAACTCTCTCTAGAGAGAGAAATCAAGAGAGAGAGAGGTATATTGAAAAATGAAAATTCGCGGCCTATTTATAGCAAAACAAAATTCACTGTTTGGGAACTGTGCTCGCGTCGCGACGCTAAGGCGTTGCGCGTCGCGACGCTCAAATGTCGACGTGGCACAATGAGACGGCGACACGTAGCGAGGCGGCTAACTGTGCAAGCGACACGTGTCAAGGCGGCTAATTCTCAATTATTGTGATGACGTCATGCTGACGCGACGACGACGTGGCGATGATGTGGCGACACGTGGCGCTGACGTGGCGTGGCGGCTGACTGTACAACTGTCGGCACAATGGGATTGCGACACGTGGCGACACGTGTCAAGTTCTGATTGGCTGAGGCTGACGTGGCGTGTTGACTCTGTTGACTTGCTGACGTGTCTGATGACGTGGCATGACACGTGGCATGGTTGACTCGTTGACCGATGACATGGCTGATGACGAGGCGACACGTGTCATGTCAGAGTGTCGGCAGGATGTGATGGTGACACGTGGCACGGCGCATTTTAGCAAAGTCAAACTTTTCAAATTGTTGACCCGTTGACCATGGCGCATTTTAGCAGAACCGGCACACGCTGGGCGTCGCGGCGCGCAGTGCTCCTGCGTCGCGACGCGAAGAAGACCAAAATAACCCTGTTGACGCATTTTTGTCCGGTTTTGCCCCAAATTGCCTCCAGTGCTGTCCAAACTTTATTTATCTGCAAAATAACAATAAAACACATCAAAACGTTCATAAAACTCAAGAAACTATACAAAATATAAGTTAAATGAGTGGGAAATAGTGATATAAATACCACTCATCAGCGGTATCCTGATTAAGTTATATTTTAATTAATTTCAACCGACCATAAAGACGGTATCCAATTAATTCAGGTTAAAATTAATTTAATTAAGTCCAACCGACAATAAATGCAAAATCCAATTAAGACAGGTTTTAAGATAATTTATATATTATAAAATAAGGGAAATTAATCTAAATTATAATAATAAAAGTTTCACCTTTCACCCCAGCATAAAGAAGTTACCTACTCATGCTTTAAGTAAAACAAACAAAATTTTATTACTAAAATAAAAATTAATTATAAGAAAACTGAAATTAAACAAACAATATACTCTCTTCTTAGTATTCTAAGGAAATTTCCCAGAAGAAAGTATGAAGAATTCCTCTGATTTCAGATCAATCTATAGGCTTCAAAATCGGCCCGCATCGCGACGCGCCAAGTCTTCTGCGTCGCGACGCGGGCTACAATAGATGGCGGCTATTGGCAAACTGAATTATTGTGTCAGCGTCGTGACTCGTGAAGGCTTAGGCATCGCGACACATGCTACAGTGATGATGTCATGATGACATAAGTGATGACGCTTGTCACCAGATGAATTATTGGCTCGGCATAGCGACGCGTTGAGGCATGCGCGACGCGACGTATGAACAATAAATTTCCCATTTTGCATTTTTTATCCGTTTTTTTATCGTTTTGGCCCCGATTTGATTCCATTGAGTCTTGAAATCTTATTTATCTATAAAATAACACAAAACACATCAAAATATTCACAAAACGCGAGAAATTATACAAAATATTCAATAAAAAAACGATAAATATTGATATATTTTCCACTCATCGCCAATTTTCTGAACAACCCCATAATCATCTTGATCACTGAAAATAGAGTAGAGAAAATATTCAGTAAGCAATAACTACAATTAGTAAAAAGAAAAAAGAAACGAAAAGTAAGAAATCTCATAATCATGATAGCGGAATCCAAGGTGCAATAACTACTATTATATTCAACCATTTCCACTTAGCATGAACAAATTTAAAGCTTTGATTTTTTTAGAGTCCAAGGTTTCAATTTTTGGCTCTTAAAATTGAAATAGTAAATCATCTTTATATATAATAAGTTATATAAAAGGACAAAAAATTCTTATGGCCACTGGTAAATCTTTAAGAAAACTGCATCAAGTCTCAACTTCGAGTCCTAAACTGCGCAAATATATAACATTTTTTTAAAAAAATTTGTGATAGATATAATTCTATCATAAATCCGTCATAAAATTTATGGCAGACAAAATCTCTATCATAAGTCTATCACAAAACTTCGTGACAGATAAAATCTTTATCATAACTCTGTCATAAAATTTGTGACAGACAAAAGCTTTATCACAAATCTGTCACAAAATTTTGTGACATATAAAATCTCTATCATAAGTCTATCACAAACCTTCGTAACAGACAATATTATGTTATAAGTCCGTCATAAAATTCATCATAGAAAAAATTTTGTTATCAGTCTATCTGAACATGTGATAAAAGAATTTTTTTTTTCCAGAAACTGCCACGAATAATCTGTCAAGATAGGCTTATTTCACGTAGTGAAAATAATCAATATTTATAAATTATGAAAAATTCTATGAAAGTAGAAGTACTCATACTGAGACAAATATTGGCCATGTAAATATCATGACTAATGAGTGTCTATAAATATATTTTTCAAGTATATTTACCATTGATTTTCCCTATTTTATGTTCTTAAATGTGTTGAATGCTCTAATATGTTGGAAAAATTCTTATGAATAAGCATTTTGAGGCTCAATTTTAAGCATGATCCACTTCGTGTTAGTGGTTGTTATTGAATGATTCAGATACTCCTTCGTGAGTAGTTCGAAATGGTATATTCATATGCTTAAAACGGTGCTTGGGTGAATGAGAAATTGTTGCTCAAAGTTAACCCATTGGTGTTGGAAAATAAAGGGAAATGTGCTTGTCCCACATGGGAAAGCTATAAGAGAGAGAGTGTCTTTATATATAATTACTCATATGTAGATGGGTAAGAGTTATAAGAATAGAGGCTCTCTCTACGTGCGTGCGCATGGGGGTGCAAATCAAAATCCAAATAGGCTTGACTCGTGTGCACCCGCGCGTCTTGTGTACACGAATGCCGGACAAAATTGTGCGGGCCCGGCCAAGCCAATTTTTGCTTGTCTCTTTGTTTTTCCAAAACTTTTGAAGTATTTCATAAAAGTTAATTAATTCCAATAATTAATTTGGTACTTCAATCGAAAGGTCTCATTAATGAAGTTAATTAATTCCTTTAATTAATTTGTTACTTCAATCGAAAGGTCCCTCATTAATATGATTAATGGCATACTTATCTTATTTTTTTTCTTTATATATCAAGCTTTGTTTTCGGTTTTGATAGAAGAAGATAGAGAAAAATAATACACAGAAATTACTTGGTACTTTTGCCTCGGTTTCTCTTTGTTTTCGGGTTTTTAGAAAGAGTTCAAACACTTTTTGGTTCGTTGGTAACGGGTTTTGGTGGTGCCCATACTCGTTCGTTTTCCGTTGTATCCTGGGAAACAATCGTCTCACGTTCTACTGCACCTTCGGTAGGGGACAAATTTGTTTTAAGGATATTGTTGACATCAACAAGCCTCGAGAAAGAAAAGCAGTGGTTCGATTTCAGTGGTTCGGTAAGAGGCTTCAGAAGGTGGGATAGTTTCTTCGGTTTCGGGGTCTGCCGTGCTCACCAAGGTCTGCCGAGAGGGTCTGCTAGGCTGAAAATAAGCCTATTTTGGATTTCCTTGTAACTACCAATCATTGTATTTGGAATACTTGTAATACAGTCTTAAAACAAAAATCGTTCTGTGGATATGGAAATCAATCCAAACACAGTTGATCCAAATGTGGCAGCCTTTTCGGCTGGCCAAAGTGCTATGGCAGCCTCTTCGGCTGACCAACATGCTCCAGCCTCTGGGCTTAATCTGGCAGCCACTGGGGCTGGCCAAAGTGTTGCTGCCTCTATGGCTAGTCAACCTGTTGGACATGTGAGCCATGTATATCCGGTTGTTGAAAAACCTGAAAAATTCACTGGTCAGAATTTCAAAAGGTGGCAACAGAAGATGTTCTTTTACTTGACCACGTTGAACCTTACGAAGTTCCTAAAGGAAAATGCTCCTGTACCCGCGGAGGGTGAGATTGACATCCAAGTGATCAGTGCGATCGACGGTTGGAAATATTCTAAATTCCTATGTAGGAATTATATGCTGAATGGGCTAAGTGATTCCTTGTATGGTGTGTACGCCAGAATGAAAACATCAAAAGGGCTTTGAGAATCTTTAGATCGGAAATATAAAACTGAGGATGCCGGTACTAAGAAATTTGTCGTAGGCCGATTCCTAGATTTTAAGATGGTGGATTCCAAAACTGTGATAAGCCAAGTACAAGAACTGCAGATTATTCTAGCAGAAATTCATGCTGAGGGAATGAGTTTAAGTGAAACCTTCCAAGTTGGCCTAAGCCGGTGCCAGCAATTTTCATTCATTACGATAGTCAATCTGTAATTGGAATGGCACATTACAACATGTATAATGGTAAGTCTAGACATATTCATCGTAGACATAATACCGTTAGATAATTACTCTCTACTGGAGTTATTTCGATTGACTATGTAAAGTCAAAGGATAATATTACGGATCCGCTAACCAAAGGGTTAAACAGAGAGTTAGTTGAGAAATCATCGAGGGGAATGGGACTAAAGTCCGTTAGATAAATGTTCATTACGAAGGAAAACCCAACCTTGTTGACTGGAGATCCCAAGATCTAGGTTCAATGGGACAACCCACTCGTAATTGGCATAATTGGTTCACTGTGGGGGGTTACCCTCTAGTCCATTCCTATGGTGAAATAAAACAGTGATGCTCGTATGGATAGAGGTTAAGCAAAGACTTTTAATGATTCTTATGCGTCGGGAATCCGAGCGGAGTATTACGAGATACTCTTAAATAAGAAATCACCTATATGAGAGAGAAGTGGGGCCGCTTCAAAGGGAATTATATGGGGCTCAATTCTTAGAAACTCTTGCAGAACCAGGTTGATGTTCATGGCCAAAATGAACATAAAAATGAGAACTCTGATTTGTTAGGTAAAATATCTGTGTGATATATGTTTTCCATTTTCATAAACGGTGGTACAGTTCAATGACATCGCGTCCACTGTCAGCCAAAAAATGAGATATATTTTCACAAGTGAAGGTTCAAAGGCTGAGGCCCACCTATCATATGAAGTTGTTGAACCGTTGAACTCTTCTAGGTCAAAATTTTTTTATTTGACGGTTTTTCGCCAATTTCATTCATGTGGGGGATTG
Organism: Zanthoxylum bungeanum; assembly: GCA_019454045.1. Classification (NCBI taxonomy): domain Eukaryota; kingdom Viridiplantae; phylum Streptophyta; class Magnoliopsida; order Sapindales; family Rutaceae; genus Zanthoxylum; species Zanthoxylum bungeanum. The sequence goes on along the minus strand of SKCR01033653.1, from coordinate 357,236 downwards.
TTGGAAAAATGCTTATTAATAAGCATTTTGAGGCTCAATTTTAAGCATGATCCACTTCGTGTTAGTGGTTGTTATTGAATGATTCGGATACTCCTCCGTGAGTAGTTCGAAATGGTATATTCATATGCTTAAAATCGTGCTTGGGTGAATGAGAAATTATTGCTCAAAGTTCACTCATTGGTGTTGGAAAATAAAGGGAAATGTGCTTGTCCCACATGGGAAAGCTATAAGAGAGAAATTGTCTTTATATATAATTACTCATATGTAGATGGGTAAGAGTTATAAGGATAGAGGCTCTCTCTACGTGCGTGCGCAGAGGGGTGCAAATCAAAATCCAAATAGGCTTGACTCGTGTGCACCCACGCGTCCTGTGTACACGAATGCCGGACAAAATTGTGCGGGCCCGGTCCAGCCAATTTTTGCTTGTCTCTTTGTTTTTCCAAAACTTTTGAAGTATTTCATAAAAGTTAATTAATTCCATTAATTAATTTGGTACTTCAATCGAAAGGTCTCATTAATGAAGTTAATTAATTCCTTTAATTAATTTGTTACTTCAATCGAAAGGTCCCTCATTAATATCATTAATGGCATATTTATCTTTTTTTTTTCTTTATATATCAAGCTTTGTTTTCGGTTTTGATAGAAGAAGATAGAGAAAAATAATACACAGAAACTACTTGGTACTTTTGCCTCGGTTTCTCTTTGTTTTCGGGTTTTTAGAAAGAGTTCAAACACTTTGTGGTTCGTTGGTAACGGGTTTTGGTGGTGCCCATACTCGTTCATTTTCCGTTGTATCCTGGTAAACAATCGTCTCACGTTCTACTGCACCTTCGGTAGGGGACGGATTTGTTTTAAAGATATTGTTGACATCAACAAGCCTCGGGAAATAAAAGCAGTGGTTCGGTTTCAGTGGTTCGGTCAGAGGCTTCAGAAGGTGGGACAGTTTCTTCGGTTTCAGGGTCTGCCGTGCTCACCAAGGTCTGCCGAGAGGGTCTGCTAGGCTGAAAATAAGCCTATTTTGGATTTCCTTGTAACTACCCATCATTGTATTTGGAATACTTGTAATACATAATATTCCTTATTTTATTATTTAGGGCATATAATGTAAAGATTTGAGTAACAAAGATTGAAAATCAAAATTTCTCGAATTGTACCAGTGTTTTTTTAATTTGCATAACCATTAGTATTTTGACCATAACTTTCTCATATAATATCCAATAGAGGTGTAGTCGGAAAGAAAACTCAATTATCTACAATGTTGTAGTTCACGTCAAAGATTGAATCAAATTCTTTGTGGCCAAAATCGAGCTTGAAATTGAGATTTCTATACTTTCAGCCATTGGAGCGCCACACAGAAGCCCGGTGGCTTGCCATTCAGAGTTAGTGGCTAAATTTGGTCATTGACGTGCCAACCTGAATCTCAATGGTGTGCCACCAATGCGGTAATTCCTAAATTGAATCGAAAACTTGGTTTATATATACACACACCTGTATATATAAAGGAAACTTCTAAGATTACTTCATGGACATTTCTAATTTAATAATTTATTATAGTTGATTAGCTATAAATAGAGGTGATTGATTTTGGGGAATATTTAGGGGAAGTTGTGATTCTAAAGTTTTCTTATCTCGATAATTTTACTTATTTAAATTTACTTGCTTTTACTTTTATTCACTTAGTCAATAATTCTTATTTTTCATAATTATTAGTTTAGATAAGATTAAAATTGAGATAATTTAATATTTGACATTAATAATAATTTCTCATCATATCTTTGTATCAATGACAACCCTCCATTGCAACATGAAAAGTGCTTCTGCGACCAATGTCTCCTAAAAGTGCTTTTTATCTCTTTTAAAGAGAAATTCAAGCAAAGAAATGAGCATTTGTTATTTTGAAAGAGTAATGTCTCCTACAAGATATGTTTTGATATATAAACTAATACTATATTTATATAGAAAATCGTTACTTACTGAAGACATAGTCGGATAGAATTTCAAATATCTTAATAAAAATTTATCATTTGGATTCAAAATTTAGGAAAAGTAAGTTAAAAATTTATTTCGAGAAAGAGAAAGAAAGAAAGAGAGAGAGAGAGTCATCACCTCATTTTAACTAAGATTTAAGAGTTGTCTCCTTCAAATTCAATTAATCAATTTATCGTAAAATTTTCCTCAATGAAGTTCCCATTTTACTCATTTTATAATGCATACAGTCCGTATTTTAACACTTCGTCATGCATTCAAGATTTGTCTTCCATGCAAGTCACGTTCTTGCACACTTCAATGCATGTTAAATTGCTATGTATATAAGTAAAAGATCATTAAATAGTTAGAAAAAAAATATTATTTAATTGAAGGTATCAACTTATCAAGATTTTTCCGTTTTCCTGTTAATTGTTTTTTGTTATTTTGTTATTTTTTATTTTTATGGGCATGTTTTGTAACGACTCGAAATTTCAAAGCTCAACTAAAGTAGTAATTTGACGACTTAGATAACATTTTTCCCCAAGCGTTAGCGGAAATTCTATGTAATATCTCGAGTTTTTCGGAACACTGTTGGAATGTTTCCGAATTAAAGATAAGGATTTGGAACGGCATGGTAATCGAAAATCGGAGTTTATGTGTTGGAAAATAGTTCGGAATATTTTTAAGTGAATTTTCATCGCGTTGGAAAACGCATGGTTTCGAGAACCGGTTACGCGATTTCTGTTTTCATCGTTCTACGAGTAAAAGATTCTTGTTTCAGCTATAAAACTTTTAAACGAACTCCGATTGAGCTGATTTTTGAACCATCGAACTTGTTTTTCCGAGACGAACAACTTTTGCGTTGAACACATTTCGAAATTTACATGAGAAGGGCTTCAAAAATATAAAATTCTAGGAAGTTCCATGATATGGGCCTGATTGTAATTTTCCGGGGTATGAATGTAAATTCCAGAAATTTCTTTATAAATACCTCATAGTTTTTGCATATTGTAAAAGTGGCAAAACATTTCACTTTCCCCCACCCGACCCCTCCCTCGTCATTTTGGAAGTTTGGTAGCGCCGGCGGCCAAGTGGCCACCACCAGCCGGCGCGCCCCCACTAGAAGATACGACGGAGCTCCCCCAACCTCCAACTGCCGGCGGCCGGCCAAGGGACGCCGGAATCCGCGAAACCAAGGTGGTTTAGGCGCATGAATGGGTTGTTCGATCCCGGCTCGTCGTTTCGTTTCACGGCCCGAGCCACCTACCAAATCGAAGCATTCGGAGAGTACTACAAGGATGCAGTGTCAGTTTTGCAGAACGACGCATGGTTTTATGTGAATCGAGAGAAGAAGATTCAGATGAATTGTGACCCACGATGAACAGTAGCTCCGATCAGAATTCCGTCAATTCCAGCCCATTCGTGGGATCGTTTGGAGTCCATATATGGCCTCGAAATCTCGATGTGACTAAGACCTGGATTGCTCGTGAAGCCAGGTAAGTAACTCATGCGATGAGAACTTAAGTTAGTGAATTCGTGTTTTGATTATACATACATACGTATATGTATATGTATAGAAATGACTAATATGTTTAGGATAAGAAGAAGATAGTTAAGAGATGGTCTTGAGAACAAAGTTCAAGTTTATGTATAGATAAGCCAATCGACCTCCACAGGTATGGATGTTTATGTTATTGCCATGACATGTAGAGAAATGTTTGATAGGCCTAATATCGAGGTGTGTGTATGGATATATGCAAGGGTACGAACCTATAGAAGTATGATTACATGTATGTAAGTGAATATGTAAATGTATGAGTATATAAACGTGTATTCGCATGTGTATATATGATGTTAAGACATATATAGGTCGGGTATACGGAATCTGTAAATGGAATAAATCATGGTTTCTAATTTGGTATAAGCTAAGCTCTAGATATGTTTATGAATGAATGCTTCTGGTAGAATTTTGTAAATAACGTGTATTGGATTGATAAGTTAAATATATGAAGATTGTTAAAGGCTATGGTATCAGAATTTGATGTTATGTACATATGTTTGATGTAAGTGCATATGTATACGACAATTCAGATAATAAAAATTGTTTGGCATGTATGTGCTTGTGTATGAGAGGTCGTGTGATGATTTTGTGTCACACGATATGTGTGCACGTGTGTATGTTTAATTGGGTGATGATTTCGTGTTGTAGTAGTCGAGTTGGTTAGGAATCCGTTCAGACAGAATTCATCTCATACCTATTCTAAAATAGGTAATGAGTATCGTACAAGCATTGTGTGTATAAGTCAGTCGAATGTATGTGTTGTTCAATGATGTGATCTCTGATGTGTCGGTTGTTGTGTATGCTTTGTGGTTGGTTGCTTGATGTTTGTAAATATTTTGAGTGTATGTATGTGTATCATAGAACTCGTGTTATGTATGGATCGTGTATCCTTATGTGAAATGAATGGATGATTTGAAACCAATGAGAATATCAGAGGTTATAAAACATGTTTGCCAAGTTGTAATGGTATGTACGTATATGTATAAGAATTACGATATTGTATTGCTTGTATATGAGAGAAGCATGTTATGGTATGTGCGAATGCATATGAATCCCGAATGCTAAGTTAACGTAAGATTACCGTGATTAAAGAAAGTTAGAGAGGTTTGTTTGGTATTCGTACTTATGTCTTCTGTGTTTTGGATATTTGGTTAACAGATTGGTGTATAGATGAACAAATTGACATGGGTAAAGTATAAAGGGACAGTAACAAGTTAATAAATCTAAACTTGTAATAGCTTAATAATTCTGATAAAATGCTCATATATTTGATTTGTTTGTTTGTAGTTTATGTTTGACTTGTTTGTTGTAATACTAGCATGATTACTTATTGAGTTTTTATAACTCACACCAAACCAGTTTGCTAGTTTTGCAGGTTGGCTTCCAGATTGGTCAACCACGACAACTTTGAAATTCATGCTCGTGACGCGGATCACCTAAGTGGTAGTCCTGATTCGGACTTCCATAGACACATAGTAATACTACCAATGGAATTCTGAGGGGTCTATCCAGAGCGAAGCTGTTTTCCGTACCATCGGTAAAACACAACCTCCTACTACACTTGCATGAGTATCCTATACCCAAATATATGAGAACTATGCCGTTATGCCCTCACAACGCGCACAAGTGTAATACTAGTCTATTCCGCATTATCGATGTCCAATCTCGATAATACTACGACTAGGGATATTTAATGATTAAACCTTCATGAATTGATACTGTCTCATATCATCTCAATCCAGGAACTAATCATAAGGACCTCCTATCATTTATATATCTTGGTGATCTAATCACAAATGATAAGAGAGCAATTTCCTTTGTCACATAGTTAATTTGTACAAAACACCATGATCTGTACAAATAGTGACGCTATGGGTCATAACTGTCCAACAGGTTGATGAATGACTGTTTGCCTGAATATCTGTTTCTTTCTGCTGCTATTTTTTATGTGAGGAATGATGATTGAAAAAAATAATGTATATTAATAAATAACATCTTAGATCTAAGTAATTAAGTCCGTATGGGTGTCTTAACACCTAGTGCCCTAAAGCCAACTAGTTTGGAAGTCACTGGCCTAAAGGTCGCTACATGGACTAAATATGTTATATATATATATAAAGACATTCGAGATCCGAGTAATTAAGTCCATATGGGTGTCTTAACACCTATTGCCCTAAAGCCAACTGGTTTGGGAGTCACTGGCCTAAAGCTCACTACATGGATTAATGATGTTACAAAAAAAATATCATACCTCACTTTGCGTAAATTGTAGTAGACAGAATAATTTTAGATAGTATGGTTAGTTTGAACCATTAACTACAGAGAATTGAGACAAACTCACCTAGTTAATAACATAGAATTGAAGCTTTTTGCAGGAATATTCACACACACACATTTATATATTTTGGTCAAAGGAAAAGATTTTAGTTGTAGTTTGCATTTTGAAGGTTCCTTTAACTTTGTTGCTAGACATTCTCTGAGGACATTGTACATATAGATATTATTTTATTTTATTTTATTTCTTTCTTTCCTTTTGTCTTTTTGATTTTGTATGCATTTCATTGACGCTTGTGAGTATCGTCACTGTAAGCCCTCACGAGACTAGAACTCGTCCACTAGGGACACATATGGGTTTAAAGGCTTGTTGCATACGCTAAATGCAACTGTGATCCTTACGAAAGTGGCTTAGTTTAATTTTATTTTTAAAGTTTTTTATTTTATTTTATTTTGTTATTTTGCTCGAGGACTAGCAAAATGTTAGGTTTGGGGGTGTGATGAGCGGAAAATATATCACTATTTACCTCTATTTTGACCTAAAATTTTGTATAGTTTCTCAGGTTTTATGAATGTTTTGATGTGTTTTTATTTATTTTACAGATAAAATAAAATCGGGACTCAATGGAATCATTCAGGATGAAATGTGGAACAAATAAGGGCAAAAACTGGACTTGACATTTGGATTTTAGAGGTTGGAAACTTGAAATGGCGCTATAACGAAGTACAATTTCAGAAATTTCAACTTTGCGCAAGTTTCATATTTTGGCCATAACTTTTTACTCCGATATCGGATTTGGTGATCCAAGTTCTAGATTAAAGAATACTCAAAGATCTACAACTTTGACGTTCATAATAATTTCGAATTCTGAAGTTTGCATTACCGAAATTGATAAAAACATCTAGAAGTGTGTTATGTGTAATTATTAAAGTCATTCTCAAAACAAAAAAATAAAATAAAATAAAGTAAAAAAAATGAAAATTGTAAAACTTCCACAAAACATGCTTGTACGTTTGGTGGAGGATTTGGTGCCATGTCTTGTGCCATGTTTGGTGTTAGTGTCCTACACATTCCACGGGATCTCTAAGCGTGATTCATGTGTGAATTAAAATCAAAAATAAGTTACGGAGGACTTACATTGATCGGTAGAGAAGTTAGAAACTTTCATGGATGTAGAAGCTCCAAGCTTTGAAAAATGAATTCCCAACTCAAGGGTGAGTTTCCCTATCACCTCACAAGACTCCTTTAAGTGCTAGCTCAAGAAAATTTTACAACAAAATTTCTATTCCAAAGGGAGAAGCTCACAGCATTGGTGAGGAAGAATGAGAGAGTTTTTGCTTTTGATATTTTTTTTACTAAAAACAATTACCTATGTTGACTTTCCAAAAGTGTGTATATGCTTTTCAAAAAAGTTAAAACAAAGGCAAAGTGTGTTGGAGGGAAAAAAGGCATTAAATGCTCCCAATTACTTCCATCACTCATGTAGACATTTGATGTAAGTTGGTGGGCCCCACCACTTAAATTCAAAATTCAAGTGGGCTTGCTTAACACACTTCGAGCCAGGGTTCGTTTAATCCGATTAAACGAATTTTCCGTCGCGACGTAATTAAATCCAATTTAATTAAATAATAATGTCTAGCAAAATTATTACGAAAGTCGCTTGCGAATTAATTCTAAAGTAAGTCATTTGCCCTAATTAAAATCCAATTTTAATTCCACATTGAAATCCAATTTCAATTAATATATCCAATATATTATTTTAGCCCAATTAAGTAAATTAAATAGAAAACTCTAAATTAACTATTAAATTTATTTTACCGATTAATTCCAAATTAATCGCGTTCTCTCTTCTTCACGAATTAATCCCAGATTAATTCTTGACGTAATTAATCCCAGATTAATGTCATCTTTTGTTAATTAATCCCAGATTAATTATTGCCATAATTAATCTCAGATTAATTTTCTCTCTCATAATTAATCCCAGATTAATTTTCTCTCTCATAATTAATCCCAGATTAATTCTGTTCGAGTCAAATGTCATTGGTGAATCTTTGGGAAGCGGCCTAAAATATCTCTGGATATGTTGGCAGTAAATACGGTCATCGAACTATCCGAACACGTGCCTACCCAGTACCACGTTCTTACCGATTTACAAGACATGTTTGGCTTCTAGCAAAGCATCGTGCCTACCCAATTCTCCAAAAATATTAAATGAGGAATATATAATCTTTATCAGGCATAGTATACTAAATATTGCGTATTACGATCCAGTATCGGATGTCACATGTTAGGCCTGGGGCTGAAATTGTGTCTGCCCTGTATGAAGAACATATTATCCTGATAGCTAGTCTCTGTAATCGGATAATCATGACCAAGTCATACTATCCTGATAGCTGCAGCATTTAAAAGTACTAGCTCTGTATCCTACATGATCATCATCTCCATATGACTGAAGTGATACTTCCATCTTGACATCACACCCAATACACTACGATTCTCAGTATTCCTAGAAGAGGCGTACACAGAACCTGTTAAAGCTCCGGATGACCAAAACCAAAGTATATTGATTGTCGCAAGTATTAGCAATGCAAGTCTCAGGTTAAGACCATATACACCTACCCTGATTCAGATTCCCATAGACACATAGTCATACTACCAATGAGATTCCGAGGGGTCTATCCAGAGCGAAGCTGTTCCCGTTCCAACGGCTAACGGAACCTCATATCACACTTGCATAAGTATCCGATACTTAAATATATGAGAACTATGTCGTTAAGCTTCCATAACGCGCATAAGTGTAATACCAGTTTATTCCGCATTATCGATGTCTGGTCTCGATAATACTATGACTAGGGATATTTAATGATTAAACCTTTCGTGGATTAATATTGTCTCATATCTTATTAATCTGGTACTAATCATATGAACTTTTATCATTTAAATATCCAAGTAATCCAATTACAAAATGATAAAAGAATAATTTCCTTTGTCACATAGTTAATTTGTACAAAGAACACCATGTCTTTTACAAATAGTGATGCTATGGGTCATAACTGTCCAACATTTGGTGCCATGTTTGGTGGAGAAATTGGTGGAGGCAAAATTTTGCCTATAAATACCAAGCCATTTCATTTGTAAATTTCATACTTTTCTTAAGGTTTCTAATAAGGAGCTTGAGGATTGTATCTTGTGTGTTTTTCATTATGTATTTTTATTTGAGTGATAATAGTTTGTGTGTTTTTACTTTCTTTTATGTTTAGTAGTTAATTTACACTGGGGAAAGGGTGAAACCTTTAATATGATAAGGTATATTAATCTCACTTAATTTTTAATATGAAAATTGTAATTTAATAATATGGATTGAAGTTGATACTGCCTTAATGGCTGGTTTTATTTATTTGACATAATGTGACACCGTTTATATGGTCGGTCTTTAGGTTACAGATGATTACCGCCTATATGGCTGGTTTATGGACAAATAATAACACCGCCTTTATGGCTGGTTTGACTTAAATAGGTACACTGACAATTTCTATATTATAATAAAGTGAGATTTCTACATTTGAAATATTAAAGGTTGATCCCTAACCCCGGTATTTTATTTTTATTCTAGGGAAGTGATGAAACACAATATTCACGAGTTTTATAATTGATTTTCTTTATATTATGTTTAATACTTTAGTTTGTTTATTGAATCTTAAACTTAATGCTTCTTGTTAACTAGCCATTAATAAGATTGATGTGATAAACTTAAAATGAACTTGGAAAATGGATTTTAGGTTTCAGTCTTAGATTCAATAGCTCACGATCTCATATTGGGGCATGGTGACCCTTAGGTAGATATCCTTCCAGGATAGACATATACCTGTCGGGAGGGGGTATCCATAATTGGAACTTGAACATAATGAATTTAGGTATCTTGGTTAACATAGACATATGATTAATTGAGTTATACGGGGTGTCTGCATCTGACCATCGGAAGAGTTTTTTGTATATTTTCGTGTTCCGGGTTAGTAAACTGAATTATTACACATATATAAGAGAATCACTTCATAATTAAAATAATATTGTGTGGAATCACAACCCTAGATATTTGTGTATTTTTTTTTATTTTCTTTAGTATTTTCTTTTGTGTATTTATTTATTTGTTTAGGAAATCCACATTCAACCAATCAATCAAGCAATCATTCTCATTCTCACTTTAATTAGATACTTGTAAATAAATAATATCAAAATTATTAACAATAATAGAAATTAAGTCCTCGTGTGATCGATATTTTTATAGTACTTGAGCGATACGTGCGCTTGCGTTACGTGTGTGATTTCACCGATCAATGTCACCCTAGTTGAAGTACTAAGTATGGATAATAGAATTTGGTGATGTTGGGATGTTAGAAACTTAGCATGATAATAAATTATGGTTTATAATTGCTTTTGGTTGTGTAAGAATGGAAGTTGTGAGCTTGATCATTGAAGAAGTGAAGGTTGGCCCTGGAAATTGCCGAGCATCACAACACCATTAGACAGCGTCATGACACGTAATGAGGCGAAGCCTCTATTTCAGTTCTAATATTTGAGTGCCGTGACACCAATGGACCAACGTCACGAAATGAATCAAACTAGAGCCTTTGTTTCATTTCTGTTTTGTGGAAGTTGCGACGCAGATAGGAGTCACGACTCTTCACACCTAGTGTCGCGATGCTCAACGAAAGTTACTCTCTGTATTGACCAGTCCAATATGTAGTGTCGCGACAAGCGTTCATTTTTTTTTAGAAAATCAATTAGCTAATTCCATTCAATCCTATGATATTATAGGACATTTAGGGAACTCATATCATTATAAACAAACACCATGTAGTGATACTACCTTAGTCGAATGGATAAGCCTAGTTTAAATTTTGATATATATTGTATAACTCATATTCTAACTAAATTTACTTAATATAAATACACAACAGGAGCTGCGATCTCCTTCTGGGACGTGAAGAAGAGCTGTTCAGACCTCAAACCTGTGAATGGATGTTTTCTTTTTAAGTTGTATTTACTTACGTGATTTGAATTAAGATTTACTTTAAAAACAAATAGGGCGATAGCCAAGTTATTTCCAGTTACTTTACGGAATAGCACTTTTCAAAAAAATTGATTTTCTTAAACTATATTTTTATGGTTTTTTTGGAGGCATGGGGGAAAAACCCACCTCAGACTGTAACTTATGGAATTGACGGATAACATATGCACATGTAGAGTAGGACTGAGGAGATGGCGATACGTAATGCCCTAGACCCTAGTTTCAGGGTCAGGTAGAAGCATGGATCAGCACCTCTGGCTCTAGTTCAGTGGCTTGAGGGACGGTGATACGTAACGCCCCAAGACCACTAGTTATGTATATGGGGGGACGACGATACGTAACGCCCCCATGCGTCAGGTTTTTCCACAGCTTACAGAGATTTTCAGACAGTTGATTTCAGAAACAGTTTTCTTAAAATTTTGAAAAGAAAATAAGAATTTTGAAAGGAAAAAGAACCAGTTTACAACACATAGTTTAGAAAGCAAATTTTATGATTATGATGATTTATTCAATAGTATTTGACTCTGTTTTCCCGATTTTGTAGCTCCACGCACTGAGTTCCTTAGGACTCACCCCCACTCTCTAGTTTTGCAAGACCTGTCAATTGGTGTGCCACACACAACTTTAGGATACACGAGTCAGGGACAAGAGTTATACTGCAGTCACTAGGCACATTGTCCACACGCCAGAGTTACATTCATATATAGAATGTAGTCTACTATGTTTTCATTTTGCTGTATGAAAGTCACATGATGTTGATGTTTATATAATGAATAATCAGTTTATGTATATATTCTCCTGAGTTTTTCATTTTAGACAGTTTTGATTGCATGCATTTGAGCACGAATTTCAATGAATGGCAACATAGTAAAAGTGAGGTTCACCAGCATTTATCAGTGTCTTAGGTGGCAGTGGGATCTATTGCCTGCCAGTAACATTCCTAGATTTGGGATATTAGAAGTTGGTATCAGAGCATAGTCTAGGGATTCAGTGACCGCAATAAGAGAATAACAGTGTCTTATATATGTAGTATACCCAAGGTACTACCATATACAAGAGGCTGTTTCTCTAGAAAATCTTGTCCCGAGGTATGTCTCATTTTGATTGATTATAACTTCTTTAGATTCAATTGACCATTTTCCTTTTTGATTACTTAGATATTATGTTGTCCAATGGTAAAACTGGACTCAGAGGTAGACCCAAGCGTGGTAGGGCGCCCTAGGGTGTAGATCAAGACCTGAGATAAATGACACCTTCCTCTAAGTCAGATAGGGGACAGAGAGTGAAATATGTACATAAGGGTGGAGTAAGAGAAGATAGAGCAAGACTAGTTGTTCAGCCTAATGATCCAGTATTGGGATAAATGCCCAAGAGCATCATGTAATGTAAATGGTATTACGTTTTAAGAAATAAAATGACGCATTGTTCATTTATCAAAGTGTTTGTTTAATATCGCATATTGTATATTATCATGTTTACCCTAGATTACTCATGTGCCTTCAGACTTAGTGTATGAATGTCATACACAAGAAGATTTAACTCTGAAGTTAGTCATCTAAAATGATACATAGAGAGCAAACAAAATGGGTACTTTGTTTGTGATTTATCTATAGTTGCGGTCCATTTTATAATTATATAGAGACCTTGATCCAGGATCGTCCATGTGGAGACATGAGAATGGAGGCACATTGTATGATGTGATCATATAGGACTAGACTCAGATATAAATTATTTTCTTATAATTTCTGTTAAATAAAGAATTTCATTTGATCTATTAGATGGTCATATATGGATTGATCTTAATCCTTAGTGTACTACGAACTCCTACATGGCGGGCTATGTCCTTTGATTTACAAAGGTGAGGTTGGTGTAGCAGTCTTGAAAAAATAGCTACGTATTTTGGGGACATGGTTTGCTGTGTAGTTGGGGACGTTTTACATAGACATGGAGTTCACTCTTTCTTGCGAGAAGTAGAGAAGTATATTCCTTAAGGTTTGATTCGATACTTGAACGGTTAGAGCGTTCAAGTCTTTCTATTACGAATAGAAAGATTAGCATTCATAATGCTTATGAATAAATCGTTCATTAGAGAATCAATGGTACTTAAGGTAAAAATAATTAGAGGGGAATTGAAATGTAATTAAATTTATCCTGCACGCATCGCGATGCCGGGCCTGACGCCTCACGAAGCTCACTTGATCAGACCTGAGGCAGAGCCTCTGCTCGTTACGCGTCGCGACGCAAGGCTTTGGGCATCGCAATGCTCACAATTCCATAAATGTAAATGTGAAAATTTCCATATCAAGATAAAGTTAGAGAGTCCCATCGGGAACTATTGTTCAGATTTTCTTAAAAAATCAAGATGGTTAGTGACTTAGTTACTAAGTCACGATAGGTAATCTAAATAGATATCCATTTTAGGATATAATTATCTAGAGAGAATAGTTTCTTATGCAGTAAGAATTGACGTGAATTAATTCATGTCTCGAGATTCTTGACTGGCATTAAGAAAACCACATTAGGTATTTATTTATCTGATAATGACGATTCTTAGCTTTAGTGACCTTTGGAGGTAATGTGTTCGACACTATTTGCTAATAAATTATTTGCAATTATTGTGAATAGTTGAAGGCAAATTATAAAGCTAAAGAAATGAGATGTGTATGGTTGTGTGTAGAGAATATTGATTCTCACAATAAGACAACTATAGATATTGGATACCAGATCTCCCTTCTAGTTATTTGAAATATTATTTAATGATTGTTTTGATATTTGATATCAGAACTTACGACTATTGGATAGTTACTTATTCTACTTAAACAGTTGTTACATATTTTAATATGACTAGTAGTAATATTATGACCCGGCTTTAATTATGAGATACTCGTGAAGGGTTAATCCGTATGTAATGACTATATCGATGGACAACGACGTGGTTTAGCTTAATATACTATTTGCGGCAATGAGAGTATAGCTTCGGGTTTTTAGTGGAATAACCCAGAGTTAATAATTCAGAATATTTAATTAAGAGCTTAATTAATTTTATGAGATTATTGGAGCTCGGAGCGTAAGTCCATTTGGTCCCCGTGTTAGCTCAATATACTATAGCAGATTAAATATAATTGGATAGTCCAATTATATACTCATAAATGAAAATATTATTAATATGATTAATAATATTATTTGATCAATTATATGATAATTATTGAATGCATTATATTGAATTATATATTATATAATTTAATAAGGCAAAATTTGGAATTTCCAGATTTTGATTTTTTGAAACCCTTGGTGAGTTATGTTAGGTTGCAAAACTCTTGCATTAAATTTGGAAACTCATGGTGAGTTATGCTAGGTAGCAAAAATCTTGGATTTAAATTTGGTGGTTACACTTTTTGAAAGGTAATTACACTTTTAATTTTGTAACATATATTTCATATTGTAATTAAATTTTATGTTATAAAATTAATGCAAAAATTCATGCTTGGCCGAAAATCCTATTGGAGGAATAGGAAAAGGGTTTTGTTTTTTGAAAATAAAATAACCCTAAGTATAAAAGAAAAGATGTTTTTTTTAGTGACTCTATAATATTCTACCTAGCCTCTATCTTCTTCTTCTTGAAAAACTCTCAAGTGTTGAGGAAAAAAACAAGAACAAGAAGTAAAATAAAAGAAAAACTTGTGTTACTTTGATCTCTAAAGTGTTTAGGGATTGGTTTGTGACTCTAGTGTTGGAAAATTATGACCCATAGCATCACTATTTGTACAGATCATGGTGTTGTTGTACAAATTAACTATGTGACAAAGGAAATTGCCCTTTTATCATTTGTAATTAGATTACCAAGATATATAAATGATAGAAGGTCTTTATGATTAGTTCCGGATTGAGATGATATGAGACAGTATCAATCCACGAAGGTTTAATCATTAAATATCCCTAGTCAGAGTATTATCGAGATTGGACATCGATAATGTGTAAAAGACTAGTATTACACTTGTGTGCGTTGTGGGAGCATAACGACATAGTTCTCATATATTTGGGTATTGGATACTCATGCAAGTGTAATAGGAGGTTGTGCTTACCGATGGTACGGAAACAGCATCGCTTTGGATAGACCCCTCGGAATTCCATTGGTAGTATGACTATGTGTCTATGGAAGTCCGAATCAGGGTAGGTGTATTTGGTCTTAACCTGAGACTTGCACCGCTAATACTTGCAACAATCAATATACTTTGGTTTTGGTCGTCCAGGGCTTTAACAGGTTCCGTGTACGCCTCTTCTGGGTATATTGAGAATCGTAGTGTATTGGGTGTGATGTCAATACGGAAGTATCACTCCAGTCATAGTGGAGATGATGATCACGTAGGATACGAAACTGGTGCTCTTATGTACTGCAGTCATCGGGATAATATGACTAGGTCAGGATTATTCGATTATAGAAACTAGTTACCAGAGATCCGATATGTGCTTCGTACGGGGCATACACAATTCCAGCCCCAGGCCTTGCACGTGACATCTGATGCTGGATCGTAATACGCAATACTACGTATACTACGCCTGATATAGATCGCATATTCCTTTAAGAATATTTCTGGAGAATTGGGTAGGCACGATGCTTTGCTAGAAGCTAACCATGTCTTGTAAATCGGTAAAAACGTAGTACTAGGTACGTACGTGTTCGGATAGTCCGACGACCGAATTTACTGCCAACATATCCTGGGTTCTCATGGGTCATTTCCCGAAGATTCATCGATGACGTATGGCTCGCACTTTATTAATCTGGGATTAATTATAAGAGAGAGAAAATTAATCTGGGATTAATTACGGAGATATTTTATCTGGATAAAATATTAAATGAGAGAGAGAACGGTTAATTTGGAATTAATCGATAAAATAATATATTTGATATATATACGAAATTGGATTTCGACGCGGAATTAAAATTATATTTTAATTCGGGCGAACGAGTTAATTTAGAATTAATTCGCTAGCGACATGAATAGTAATTTTGCTAGGCATAATTATTTAATTAAATTTGATTTAATTACGTCGCAACGGAAAATTCGTTAATTCAGAATTAGCGAACCCGAGCCCGGGAGTGTTTGCGGGCCCACTCGCATTTCGAATTCAAGTGCGGCCCACAAGTCACATCTAGCGTCAAATCACTAGTCAATCAAGTGATGTAAGTCACATCACTTTGAGTGAAGTGTTGCTTGTCATCATTGATTGATGTGAATAGTGATAGTGGTGGTTGGAAGGCATTAATTGCCTTTTGGCTCCAAAATTTTGTTGACCTTTTGAAAGGCTTTTACAAAATTTTTGGTATATATTTTATTTGATTTTAGAAATCAAATAACCAACACAACTCATTCTTCTCCCTCTCTCTTCCTACACCTCACGGCCTTGGGCCATTTCTTCTCCAAAATTTTGGCATTTGCCGAGAACAACAAGAAGAGAAATGGAAATTTTGTGGCAAAATTTCAAGAGTGCTAGCACACAAAGGAGTCATCCAAGGTGATAGGGAAACAAACCCTTGAGCATGGAATCACCATTTGCAAAGCTTGGAGCTTGGAGCATCAATGGAGGGATGACCGAAAATCAAAGGAACACATAGAAGCCCATTGCCGAGAGCTTCCTAGGAGGAGCAAAAGATTTATGTTTGACGCATCGCATAACCGATCAATGTAAGTATGATTCCGCCATACCTTTTTGAGTATTCATACATGTTTCATTGCTTGAAATCGATCTTGGGACTAACCTAGAAACCCAACAATGGTATCTTGAGCCATTTTGAGCATGAAATTGAAAATAAGGTAAAATTGGGTAAAATGATTTGAGCATGTTTGAGTGAAATTCATTGTTTAAATATGTTGAATGATGATAACATGGTGTTATGCATGATCAATTTGATGAAAATTGGATTGGATCAAATTATCCCTAATCACTTGGCTTGGCCGAATATGGTGTGTTCCCTAATGTCATGATATTTTTTGATTTTGATCATTGGATGAGTTGAAATCATTTGGGAAATGTTGATTTGAGATTTAATTGGATTGAATTTTGAATTGGACAAAAATTCCCCAATTGCCGTGAATGATGTAGCATGGAAAATGATTGATTTTTGATTCAAATGTGTTGGACATGTGTTGATGATGATAAGCATAATTAATTGAGTAAATTAGTGTTTTAGAAATGTTAATTTAGTTAATTAATTATGGCTATACACTTTAGGTTAATTAAATTATGAAATTTGGAATTTGGTAATTTAATTAATTGGGCCAAATTTGGAATTGGGCTTGAATAGTTGTATTTGGGCTTAATGGGTTTGGTTGGGCCAAGTTTGGTTTAGGCTAATTGGTTGGATCCAATTGGGCCCAAAACCATATCCATAAAGTCCAAAATAATTAAAATGGACCTTTAATTTTAATTGGGCCTAATGGGCCTAAATGGTTTCTTGACAAATAAGGGTGATTCCTTAAATGGGCTTTGGTATTTGGGTTTGACCCATATTGACCAAAAGTCCATGCCTTATGAAATTAATTAAAAGCCCATTGGACTTTAATTAAATTAACATTGGATGTTAATCGGGCTTTGAGACCCGTTGTAGGACACAGGAGCTGGGCGACGCATGATGTTTCGGGCTCGCGGCCCGGTTGGGAGTACGGAGTAGCCAACGAAGGACTAAACCGGAGAATGATGGAGTCGCCACCCGGTGTGAACCGGGAAAATGATTTAAGGCCGCACTCACCCCTCGCAAAGGAAGACCTCAAACCGTTGGGTTCGGAATGGTCCCTTACTTATTTGTAATGATTGGATTTGTGTAATATTAACCTAGTTTACAAGACATGCATTGGTGGAGATTATTCTAAGCGCATTACAACTTAAATTCTTGATACAAAAATAATTAATCACATCACACTTAAAATAAAACAACATTACAACAACATAATCATGCTTCAAATACAAATTTAAGTGAAATGAAATATGTGAGCCTATTAAGTGGTACGGGGCATTGTATCCTGAGTGCAAACCATATTACCGTCCATTCGGATTCGGCTATGGAATTTATGTCCGGGTTTCCATCCAATATACCACAAAAAAGGAACACATATTCCATTCACCCAAAATTACATCACGTACTAATTAATAACATTCATGCGATCGAAACATAAATTGCATTTATTTCATGTAAACTAATTCTAAATGACATGCTAAAATAGCCAAATAAACTACATGCATTTCTACGTCATTATTTCATGTAAACTAATTCTAAATGACATGCTAAACTAATCATTCATGTTAATCAAATAAAAATACATTTCTTAAATCATTATTTCATGCAAATAAGTTTCATACAACATACTAAATTAATTTAACACATTAAACACATAAAATACATTTTTAGGCCATTATTTCATGTGAGAGAACTTTGTAATATAAACCCTCAGGTCTAACCTTTTTTGTCGTTGCTCGGAGGCGCGTTACACGGCCGTCGGAAAGGCTAAGTCACCACAATCGCACCGGTTCGCTGTTGCAGTGTTTCGCTCACTGTTTTGCCACTTCGCTCGCTGTTTTGAGTCCACTTCGCTCGCTGTTTTGAGTCCACTTCGCTGCGTTCCAAGTCTTCGTGCTTTGCCCACTGGTTGGTAATGAATATAAGTTTGTTTTGGTGAATTTTGAGGGGTATTGGGTTGCCGTAAGCTCGATTTCTCGAAGACTTATAAGTGCAGTTTTTGGTTCACTGTTTCGGTGATTTTGGTCACTGTTTGGGCGTGAATGAGCTGCTGTTTTGGTGTGGATAATGTGGCTTGGATGAGGCAACTTATGTACTGGTTTGAGAGGGAAATTGGGGTGGTTTTAGGCGCAAGTTTCAGGGGCTAAATGAGGGGCAACTTGGGTGTGAACTGCAGTGAGTTTTGGGGCTGTTTTGGCATGAATGTTGGGGCTTATTCGGGCTGTTTTGGCGTGAATGTTGATAGGCAGTAGAGGGATGGGCGTTTTGAAGGTTAAATGAGGTAATTAGGGAGCTAAATGGTAGCAAATGGCGTGAACAAAAAGGGGGAGCAGAGGGCTGAACGTGTGAAGAGTGGAGTGAAGGCAGTGAAGGTGGTGGCTTTAGGCGTGAACACTAGGGGCTGAATGGGAGTTGTTTTGATCTTCCAAATACTTGATATTTTGTTTGGTATATCCTTGATCTCTAATGGCCTCCTCCAGGCAGAAAAAATCATGGTTTATATAGGCAATTTAGAGTGCATTTAATGGGTAGGCCAAGGATATTTATTTTGATACCAAACTTGGTTGAAATAAAATGCATAATTGGATGGCTTTGTTGACATATACAAAAGATGGTTTGAAAAATGAATCAAAGGTGGTGGGATGGTGATGGGCGTGGGGTGTAGGGAATTAATGGTGTGGGGGGAGTGCTTGACTTGGTGAGGGAGGCTATTAAATGATGTAGGGTTGGTTTAATAAATGTCTTGGAAAGTTAACATCAAGGTAAAAGGCAAGGTCAAATGTTAAAGTGAATAGGTAGAAGGGTATGGAATAGTGTAAGGAGGGTAGAAAATGGTGTCAAGGTCGTGGGCCTCCTAGGTGGTGGGCTTGGTGCTTGGTTGGTTTTGGTTTAATGGGCTTTGGATGTGGATTTGGGTGTCTAGGTGGGTTTGGAAGGGTTGCGGTGATTTTCGGGCTGTAGGAACACTTTGAAACGACCATTCAGCAAACAAACTCTGAGCGAACTTAGCGGATTAATTCCGAAATATATCATCTCTTGACTTTACCTTTCCTTCGACCGCTTTCCGCGAACTCCACGACTAAAAAGGTGATGCCTCCTTTCAAGACTCCTCATCGGTTGGTATGCAAAAATGCAATGCCTACACCCGTAACGATTAGATTTAGAATCTAAGTCGTAAAGGCACATTAAAAAGTGTAATTATTTAATTTGGAATTAAATAAATTAATTAGAATTAAATACAAATTTAAATTGATTTAATATTGTAGTTTAATATAATTCAAGAATTCGTACTTTGAGTACTTATTCTTAAAACGAGTTGGACTCGCGCAAAATCAAATCGTTGTTTGAACATTGGATGGTCATTAATTTTCAAATTAATTAATTGGATTAGATTGATTGATAACATGTTTTGTGTGAATACATGGATGCGATGTATGAATAATGCATATCGGATGAATATTAGATGGGTGAGGGCAATTTTGGAAATTGTTGTAATAAATTTAGAATTTATTAAATTGGACCTGCGTGTCCAGCCTGTTACCTCTTGACTCTGTGTATTTCTTTTCTCACCTATTCCCCTCAATGTAAATGAGGTTTCTTTAGAAGTGTTATGTAATCGGGTAGAAGTAATACTTGTGCTAGCGGGAGAGAGGAAATGGAGAGATTTGTTCTAGGAACAATGTGTTTAAATATTCATCCGCATATCATTATTATATTTATTTATATACGCCTTATTATGTGTTTTAGAATGCATGTTTAAGGGTGTATGATGATGAGACCTAACAAAGATAATAAATTGGTTGCCAATTTACGCGAAAAACCCTCACAAAATATTAAGCGTTTTTCCTTCCATTGAATGATTCTTACTCAAGATCCAAGACTGGCACTGGTTTGTTGGCCAAAATCAAGACCTTTTTCCGTCGCGGATGTGTTTGAATCATGAAGGCTTTGTTCCATATCGGTGTCTTGTCCAAGTTGTGATTTGTTGGCCAAAGTCAAGATCATTTCTTTTCCATCGACATCGATTACGAAGCTTTCCATGGTCAATGGGTTCCCTTAACTGAGATCATTAAGTTTGTGTGCAAAGCCAAGGCTTAATTGATTCAGAGGAAAAAGGTTAGGCAATATATTGGATATATTGGCATATATAAGATATATGTTTCGGACTTGGATGTCCACCTATTGGATCTAGGAATTGGATGGGATCCAATTGATCTAGAGATCTACCTAGTTAGCCCACTAGGAAACAAGGTTTCCCGAGTACTCCACAGGGTTAGAGGCTCGCCGAAAAATAGTGGGAGGCAAGTATTAAATTTGCAATATTCGTTTAGTTACTTGCCAATACCGCGCTCATTTCAATTTTTCGTCAAATAAATTAATTATTAGTTGGACTAATATTTAATGTTGTTTTAAATTAAATAGTTTGACTATATTCAACTACTTTCAATTATAGTTGATTATATAATTGAATTATAGTAATCAATATATATTTGAATTTAAACCAATTAAATTATAGTTGATATATAGTTAGACTATAGTAATCATTATAATAAATAGTACCTAAAATCGTTGATTGGATAGTTGGACTATAGCAATCAAGATAAATGAAAGATTAGCGTTTAAAATATAAACCTGGGTGAAAATATTTTAAACGGCTTTAATTTTCAAATTGGGAATAAAATCTCAGGATAGTCCTGGGGATCGATAAGTTACTTTATTTGATAGAGTGACGTCTCGAGCCTAAGCCCGGAGTTGAGCAAATAAGTAGAACATGATATTTCGAATATTCATGTGATGATAACTTTAGTGCTTAATCCATTATGCTTGCCGCAAAGACTCCTTAATTTCTTAGTCAGAACTAAGGATTAGATCCTTATTATATGATATTGAAACTGAAGGATCTTCATAGATCTATCCTTAGATCTTAGAAGAACAAATTGCAATAGAAAACTCTTTGAGAGTTAATGGCTATGCTCAAGGAGACAAAGCCAAAGTTTGCAATAAGGCAAGAAGCGCAAGGCGCATCTTACTTCGACATTCCAGAAGGCCTAGGCTTGGCCGAAGGCTTCTGGGGTGTGGAAAAGGGCAAAGGAAAAATCATCATAGTCTTCTAGGAAGACAAATGACATATCCCAAATTGTCTTCCTAAACTGTGGAAAACGGGGTCACTGGAAGCGTGACTGCCGTATGCACAAGGCAGACATGAAGGAAGAGAAGAGGGGCAAGCTCCGGCTTCAAATATGTTTGTCATTAACATGTTCACTACTAGTATTAAAATTGGATTTTAGATACTGAGTGTGGTACATAAATATGTACTGGTGTGCAGTATCTGCTGATTAGTAGGATACAGACTTTAGTTGAGATTTATCTGCGAGTCAGAAACGGGACGACAGTCGCTGTTTTAACCGTAGAAACCTAAGTTTAGGAACTACCCTTCAGGTGTGTACTTAAATTATGAAACTGTTACAATGTAACTAGTTTGACTAGAAACATTACCTCTATATCAAGGTTTAACCTGTTGCGGGTATACCTTATATTCTAGAATACTAAAGTGTTTTATTTTATAAAGATGATATTGAGATAAACACATTAGATGTGAATAACCGTATTTATATTTTGAATATAAATAAATCTCAAACGTATAACAGGACAAACAAATAGCTCAAACTGATTTAATCAGTTGAGACTTATAAGTGGCATTGATGTCTGGGACACAATTAACAAGACTCGTATATCCACACTTTCGAAGAGTGGATACTAAGACGGATTTGACTCTATTCAAATAATTTCTACGAATCTAGTTTATTAGGCAAAATGCCTATAAAACCTTTTACTTGGTAAAAGTGTAAGTGCCACCGATTTGTTAGCCCTCGTTCATAGTGACTAAGTGGGCCCATATCTAGCTAGGCTAGAGGTGGATATGAATACTTCGAAACCTTTACGGATGTGGCATCGCGTTATGGTTATGTGTTTCTTGTGAAACACGGATCAGAAACTTTTGATGAATTCAAAGAGTTTCGACACGAAGTAGACAGACAGACCGGCTAAAGTATTAAAACCGTCACGGTTAGACCATGATGAAAAATAATTAAGCAATAAGTTTCTCAAATACTTGAAAGAGTATAGTATTCTTTCAATGAGGACTCCTCCCGGAACATGTCAATTTGACGGTGTGTCCGAACAGAGAAACCAAATTTTGTTGGACATGATAAGGTTAATCATGAGTCGCTCTGAGCTACCATTTCCTTCAAAGGATACGCATTAATCAGTGCAAAACTTATTTTGAATAAGGTTCCATAAAAATCTATTAGACAGACTTCATATTAGATATGAACAAGAAACAAACTGGGTTTTCTCATTCCTGAAGATTTGGGAATGCTAGGCATATGTTTGGATGATACCAAACTAGAAGCCAAATCAGATAATTGCCTAATTGAAGGTTATCCTAGGGAAACCAAAGTATAGTACTTATACAACTCACAAGAGAACAATGTAATTGTTGCTCGCCATGCGGTTTTCCTAAGAGGAATACCTATATATAGTGGTAAGTGGGAGGAAAGTAAAACTCGATGAAAATCGGAGTAATACTGTTCCAGGCACCGATTCCTAATGGAACAGAAATAGTTCATCATGGATGAGACTATACCAATAATCTTCGAATACACAAGTACCACGTAAGTCAGAGAGAGTCAGAAAACAACCTGGGAGGTATGGGTTTCTGATCTCACCTCATAAAGATGTCTATCTTAGTGAGGAAGACGAACTGACTACGTATAAGGAAGTGATACAAGGTATCGACTCCCTATTATGGTAAAGTGCCATGATGTCCTAAATGGATTCCATGTATACCAACCAAGTTTGGAACTGGTTGTTGTACCGGAAGGCATTGTGCCTATTGGTACTATATGAGTCTTCAAGGAAGACATACATGAAAGGCAACATACCAACGTTCTAAGCTAGGCTTTTAGCGAAAAGGTATCGTTATCAACATTATGTCGATTACGACGAAACCTTTTACCTGTTGCGATGGATTAAATCCATTTGGATAATGCTTGCTGATGTTGCATGTTTCATTTATGAAATATGGCAGCTGAATGCCAAAACTGCTTTCCTTAACGGAAACCTTTTGGAGGATGTTTACAACATCCTGACGGTTTTGTCATACTAAAACATTCAAACAAGGTTTGCAAGTTAATTCGATCCATGAAGGGATTGAAGCAAGCATTGCGTTCTTGGAACTATCGTTTTGATGTAATCATAATGGTGTATGATTTAATTCAAAACGAAAATGATTCTTGTGTATATAAGGAGGTTAGTGGGAGCCACTGACAGAGATTGTCCTAAAATGATGATATGTCATTTCTTGGAAATGATATTCCCAAAATATAGTCGGTGAGAGCTTGGCTTTCATGAAAAATTCTCCGTAGAATTCTTGGGAGAGACAACCTTTATACTAGGAATAAAGATCTACCAGATAGATCTAAAGGTTGTTGGCACTCTCCGAGAACTCGTACATTGAAATAAATTTACGTGACCTGGTGTCTCATATGCTTTGAGCATATGGAGTCACAATCAGGCCAATCCAAATGATAGTCACTGGATTGATGTTAAGAACATCCTTAAGTATCTTATATGAACTAAGGATGCTTTCTTATACTATGGAGAATGAGAACTTGAAGTGACTGGGTTCACTGCTGCAAGTTTCCAAATCGATAATAATGACTATAAGTCGTAACAACGGTACTATACAGTTTGAATAACTGAACAATGAGCTGGAAATCTTCCAAGCAAGATATTGTTGCCGAATAAACAACAAAAGCGGGTTATTGCTGCAGCTGAGGCAGCAATAGAAGCCATTTGGATCGATATTAATCCTAATTAGATTAGGAGTAGTTCTATTAGCAGTTGAGCTAATGTAACATCCCGCCTAGGCCAGGATGCTACCGGCAGGAGACAGGAGAACCCATCTCTATAAGCCTCTGATTCTGATGAAATTCCGGCATGATGTATGAAGAACATCATGAAACCTGGCTTATAACCAGCACCATAAGACAACCTATTTATGCAACTCAACATATATGCAATCATCATCAAGGCCTCAGGCCTGAACTCAATGAACATAATGTAAATCACTTGGCCTCCGGCCAGAACTCAAAAAAAAACTATACTATTACATATGCAATACAAGTATAAATACAAAATAAGGAGTCTTGATGACCCATTACTCGACCCAGGACTCAAAGACCTCCTTGACTGCAATTGGGGCGATCCACTGTCTTCAAAGTCTTCACCAAAATCCTGATGGCTCAGTATAACTGCTACTGACCTGTAAAACTAACAAACTGTTGTGGTGTGATTCATAAGACTCAGTAAGTAATCATGCTCATAACGTGAGCGTCAAACACACACAAAGTCTTAATTCCATTTCTGAATTAACCTCAGTTGTCTATGTGTCCATGCAACTATGTATTAGGTATGAACTAACTATCAAGTTCTTATCCATTTACAAACATATAACTTGATTACTAATCTTTTTATCTGATTACTCACATACTTTAAATTACTTCTATCGTTTATAGTTTTAAACATCTTAATATATATATACACATATATACATCAAGTTTCTATATCATTGTCAACTATATGAAACCAAACCATGCCTTCACTGCGCTACTCTGCTATCTCATTATATCCTCGTATACTCTCTGCTAATTCAACTCAGATATCTATTACATCTTCCTTTCTTATAACTCTTTACTAATCTAGTTCAAGTAATTATTATAACTTTTTATTTCAAACAATCAGTACATTATCAAAACATCATGCGCCAGTGTTTCACAAATTGATCCTCCTATTTACACATACCACACACACGAGTGCTAATCAGATATACAAATCGATACAAACATGCTATTATGCATTAATGCCAACTACTTGCTCTTCAAATGATATTAGAATATATGTTTTATATGCGTGATTAGAAGATTATACTAATGCTATTATGCATTGATGTCAGCTAATGCATCTCAAATGAATACTAGAATATATGAATCGTATGCATGACTTGTAACTACACACTACTTTAACATGATAAGCTTTTAGAAAATGCTTTCTAAAACCCTTTTTGAAGAACTCTTCTCTAAAAGTTTCTTTCTGAAAACTCTTTTCTGAAAACTTACTTGAAAATTGGTTTCTACTTTAAAATTCTGAATCTCTTATAAAACTGTTGTTTCTGGAAGCTATTTCTAAAATCTATTTTCTGAGAACTCTTTTTTTGAAATCTTTACTGAAAACTGTATCTGGGTATATGTTGAAAACTGACACATAAGGGCGTTACGTATCGCCGTCCCCACATATGCCCTAGAGCCAGATATGCAAATCCATGACATTGGGGCCTTACGTATCGCCGTCCCCCAAAGCATGCCATACTTGCCCTGAAACTAGTGGTCTTGGGGCGTTATGTATCGCCGTCCCCCAAGCCATCACTAGAACTGGTGGTGCGGATCTATGCTACCGCCTAAGCTCTGAACTGGAGATCAGGTACACGATCCTATGCCACCATCCTGTCTCAGAAACTAGGATCTAGGGGCGTTACGTATCGCCGTCCCCCTAGTCCTCTACATGTGCACATGTCTCTGTCCGTCAATTCCATCTCTGTATAAGTTACATACTGGGGTGAGTTTTTCCCTCATGCCCCGCAAAACCATAAAACCATAAAACTCATATTTCAAATCTCAAAACTGAAGGAAACACTTTCTGAAATACATTTCTTTCAAAAGCATTCTGAAACTTTCTCTTAAAACACTTTGAATTTTAAAACCATTCATAACTTCAACTTAATTCTGGAAATCTTAACGCACATATGCATATGCAATTCTCATGCTTCCTCCTACCTTAGTCATGCTTTCATCCAATGTCATACATGTACATATACATAATCATGAATTAATGATATACGAATTTTAATCCTTGCATGCTTCCATCTACAATTGTCTTATGATCTATATGCTCAAAATATCATCAATATGTTTTCCGCATACTCAAACAAACTTAAGTTAACATACACTCATAATGCCAACAATGTATATACGCATATAATTCTCATAATAACTTACCAATTTCTTACCTATATTTGTATACACATACAAAGCTCTGCTACTACATCTCTCTATACACATATACTGAAATTGCAAATCATTTAACTTCTCTATCATATAAGTTCCCAAAGTATAGATGCTCACATGAAAAAAACCAGAATTCCAAATCACATACATAATATTTTATTTTCTTTCAAATCGTTTAGATAACATCTAGGCTTATAGTATTCATGAATTATTCATTCTATTGCTCACATATTTATTACTTATGTGTTGACTCTTCATTGCATACCTTTACAAATATCAAAACATAAGTTCATGCTTAGTCAAATGCATACAAACAATATATATACTTACTTATTTATCCATGTAACATACATACTTTTACTTATACATATATTTTTGTTTCCTTACAATTTATCATTCTTTAAACTATAATCCCAATCCCTAGGGTGTAGTTTCTACAACCCCCAAGCCCAAGTATCTTTATATTATACTCATAAGTGTTTACTCACGTTTCATGTATATACATACACTTTATCATTCTTATACTTTCAATCTAAGGTTTACTAATATCTTACTTCTTTCATACTTATATACATACTTCATGCTTTTATGGTTATTCATGTACATATAAAATTACTTTATTATCTAAATTCAAGCATAACACGTCACAAGTAATCATCACATGGATTACTTACCTGGCTAGGCGAACACTCCTAATCCTGGTCTGATCTGTCAAAACAATTAACAACATAAGGTCAGAAACGCTATTTGCGGAACTTTCAACTCATCTATAAAACTTCCAGACCTTTCCGGAAATACACGAATCATCTCCGATACTACGGTTCAAACTTCATTACTCTAATATGTCTTTCTATACTATTCTAAACTAACTAGATAGCTCAGATTCTCATTTTACGTATTTGCGGCAAAACTTGCGGAACAGTTTCCGCAAACGCTACGGAAGGGTCTCGAACCCTCCGAACTTATCCAGAATGACTTAATTACCCTCGCAATACCATATTTATATCATAACTATGATTACGATCATCTATGCTCAATCGCGCGAGAACTCCGTTTTAACGGAAACTCGCTAATTCTACCGGATCGATATAATTTATTTCGTTTCTCCCCGGATTCTTCCACATTTATCGTTTTAATATAATAAATCACATCCGATTCATATCATGGAAAATCGCTAAACTACGGAATTACTAGAAACATCCAAATATAAAACTGTAAACTTTAAAATAACAAATTCTAAAGGGAGAGTCGTACCGAAATTCCGAGGCCATATTCGGACTCCCATCGACCATACGAACGCGCTGGTGTCATCGCAATTCCGATCGGAGTTACTGTTCACGTCGGGTTACTATTCACGTGCGGCTTCTCTCCTCGTTTCGTGTGCAACCGGCCGCTGTTCGGCTAAATCGGTTTTGCATACTCGTAGTACTCGTCGAGGGCTTCGATTTGGTAGGTGGCTCGGGCCGTGAAACGAACCGACGAGCCGGGATCGGGAACCTCAAAGTCGCGCATGTCTTCTCCTCCCTGCGCCGTTTTCGGCCACCGTTGGCCTGAATGCCGGCGACTGCAAGGTCAGCCATCCTCCAACAATCCCCCTGGTGGGGTCGCGCGTCGCCGGCGACGGCCTGAAGGCCGGCGACATCTCTCTCTCTCTCGCCCGACGTCTGCCTCTCTTTCTTTTTCTTTTTTTTAATTTCTGTATTTCCTTCTCTCTAATGCAATAATAATAAATGTAATAATACAAATATCATATATCCGGAAATGACTAAAATGACCCCACTAGGAAGGGTAATTTCGGAAATCTTCACTTTTGAAGCCCTTCTGGCACGATTCTCAAAATGTGCTCAACACAAAAGTTGTTCGTCTCGGAAAAACGAGTCCGATGGTTTAAGAACCAACTCAATTGAAGTTCGTTTGCTAATTTCATGACCAAAACTGTAAACTTTACGCGTAATATAAATATCACGTAACTGATTCCTTGAGACGACGCGTCTTCTGATGCGACAACTCTTCACTTTATATTATTCTGACCCATATGACCTCGCTTGATCTCTTAATTCTCTGTTATCATCATGCTCTGAGACCATAACATAAGTCTGGGAATCTTCTAGAACAGTCTCGAAAATCTGAGATGTTACAGCTAAGCTACAGCACAGGCTAAAGAATTAATGGTCTCATCAATGATCCAAATATATACTTCATTATTCATCTGATTCGTTCGGATCATACATCGTGGCGATGTGATGATCGAATAAATCGCATCAGATGATAACCTTGCAAATCCGCTGACGAAAGCATTTTCTCAGCAGAAGTTTGAGCGAACCGTACATAGTTCGGGTGTGGGACACTTGAGTAATTGGCTAAAGGCCAAGTGGGAGATTGTTGGACAATTATGACCCATAGCATCACTATTTGTACAGATCATGGTGTTGTTGTACAAATTAACTATGTGACAAAGGAAATTGCCATTTTATCATTTGTAATTAGATTACCAAGATATATAAATGATAGAAGGTCTTTATGATTAGTTCCGGATTGAGATGATATGAGACAGTATCAATCCACGAAGGTTTAATCATTAAATATCCATAGTCAGAGTATTATCGAGATTGGACATCGATAATGTGTAAAAGACTAGTATTACACTTGTGCGCGTTGTGGGAGCATAACGACATAGTTCTCATATATTTGGGTATTGGATACTCATGCAAGTGCAATAGGAGGTTGTGCTTACCGATGGTACGGAAACAGCTTCGCTTTGGATAGACCCCTCGGAATTCCATTGGTAGTATGACTATGTGTCTATGGAAGTCCGAATTAGGATAGGTGTATTTGGTCTTAACCTGAGACTTGCACCGCTAATACTTGCGACAATCAATATACTTTGGTTTTGGTCGTCTATGGCTTTAACGGGTTCTTTGTAAGCCTCTTCTGGGTATATTGAGAATCGTAGTGTATTGGGTGTGATGTCAAGACGGAAGTATCACTCCAGTCATAGTGGAGATGATGATCACGTAGGATACGGAACTGGTACTCTTATGTACTACAGTCATCGGGATAATATGACTAGGTCATGATTATCCGATTATGGAAACTAGTTACCAAAGATCTGATATGTGCTTCGTACGGGGCAGACACAATTCCAGCCCCAGGCCTTGCACGTGACATCCGATGCTTGATCGTAATACGCAATACTACTTATATTACGCCTGATATAGATTGCATATTCCTTTAAGAATAATTCTGGAGAATTGGGTAGGCATGGTATTTTGCTAGAAGCCAATTATGTCTTGTAAATCGGTAAAAACGTAGTACTAGGTACGTACGTGTTCGGATAGTCCGACGATCGAATTTACTGCCAACATATCCAGGGATCTCATGGGTCGCTTCCCGAAGATTCACCGATGACGTATGACTCGCACTTTATTAATCTGGGTTTAATTATAAGAGAGAGAAAATTAATCTGGGATTAATTACGGAGATATTTTATCTGGGATAATTATTAAATGAGAGAGAGAACGGTTAATTTGGAATTAATCGATAAAATAATATATTCGATATATTATACGAAATTAGATTTCGAAGCGAAATTAAAATTAGATTTTAATTCGAGCGAACGAGTTAATTTAGAATTAATTCGCTAGCAACGTGAATAGTAATTTTACTAGGCATAATTATTTAATTAAATTTGATTTAATTACATCGCAACGGAAAATTCGTTAATTCAGAATTAGCGAACCCGAGCGCGGGAGTGTTTGCGGGCCCACTCGCATTTCGAATTCAAGTGCAGCCCACAAGTCACATCTAGCGTCAAATCACTAGTCAATCAAGTGATGGAAGTCACATCACTTTGAGTGAAGTGTTGCTTGTCATCATTTATTGATATGAATAGTGATAGTGGTGGTTGGAAGGCATTAATTGCCTTTTGGCTCCAAACTTTTGTTGACCTTTTGAAAGGCAAAATTTTTGGTATATGTTTTATTTGATTTTAGAAATCAAATAACCAACACAACTCATTCTTCTCCCTCTCTCTTCCTACACCTCACGGTCTTGGGCCATTTCTTTTCCAAAATTTTGGCATTTACCGAGAACAACAGGAAGAGAAATGGAAATTTTGTGGCAAAATTTCAAGAGTGCTAGCACACAATGGAGTCATCCAAGGTGATAGGGAAACAAACCCTTGAGCATGGAATCACCATTTGTAAAGCTTGGAGCTTGGAGCTTGGAGCATCAATGGAGGGATGACCGAAAATCAAAGGAACACATAGAAGCCCATTGCCGAGAGCTTCCTAGGAGGAGCAAAAGATTTGTGTTCGACGCATCGCATAACCGATCAAAGTAAGTATGATTCTGCCATACCTCTTTGAGTATTCATACATGTTTCATTGTTTAAAATCGATCTTGGGACTAACCTAGAAACCCAATATCTAGCTCACACTAATCTCTGTTGGTAATGAGATATAGCTCGGAAGACTTTGTGGTGTCGAAAAAAAATCCATCATCTCCCTTTTCGCTTGATACACGGTAGTGAGCTTTATATTTGCTCACTAGCGCACACTATATTGGTGATACATGGCTCGGTTTGTTGTGCAATTGATCCATAATTTTAGGGAACTTTAAGGAGTATTTTTGGGGCTGTGTTGGGACTATTTTTGTGAAAAGTCAGACCTGAAATATAGCAGAAACTGATTTATACAAGGGCTAAACTGGGCAGCGAGTTTGGTGCATTTCAGGTCCAAAACAGTCCAGTGGTCCGAAACTGATTTTCGTGGGCTGTTTGGGGTCTGTTCGGAGGCTATTACGGGGCTGAAATTTTATCCAAAAGAGAAGCAAAAATTTAGTCTTGTTGTTGGTAACATTCGGCCACTCAAAGAGAAGGTCATAAAATTTTTTCAAGTCCAATCCGGGTGCCTAACGTGTTTCCGCTGCGCAAGGAAAGTATTTCCTACAATTGACATCGAGAGCAAAGGTTGAAAAGTATTCTTAACCTTTCTCTTTTGATTTAAACTTACTGTTTTTATATATTTATATGATTTATAAATATTGATATGCATGTTTAAATGAGTAGGCACAAAATAATATTCATGAGATGAATGTTTATTTTTATTTCATGTGATGAATGAATTTTGCATTGGTCGTAAATTTTTCCAGCTCTTATTTCTATATTGGTTTTATTTTTGGGATGTAAGGCCATAATACCATTTTTGTAATTGTTGTAATTTTATTTTTCTATGTTAAAAATTTCAATTGTTATAATTTGGAGCACCAAAATTGCAAAAAGCGCCAACGCCACCTTGGAGCGTGATTTGAAGACCAATGGATGCCTTGGGAATTTTTGTACTAATTACAGTAGTATAAGAAAAATAAGAGCTCGGTCAATGCAAATTTTTTTTTATGTTATATGTATGTTTAGTTCAAAATGTTTGAATAACATGTCATATACCTCAGGGTGCCTATTCTTGCATTTCACATGCCATAACATGCTTTGGATGTATATATATTCTCGACATGAAATGTGATTTTATGTGATTTAAAATGTTAAATTGGAATATGGTATGCATGGAAAATAATTAATTGGATTAATTGGTTTTAAAGTTTAAAATTTGAAATTCTAATATATTGGGCTTAATAAGTGCATCATAAAATTCCATTGTTATATAGGATGGAAACCCGTATATAAATTCCATAGTCGAATCCGAATGGACGGTAATGTGGTAAGCACTCGGGATACAATTCCACGTACCTTTGGATTTTATAGAGCACTTAATTAAATAGTTTAATTAAAATCTTGACCATTTTAGGATTCCAAAAATTTTAAACTATTTAGTGTTCTAGTATTTTAAGAGTTAAAATATAATAGGTCACTTATATTACACCAATTAAATTATTTTAATTGAGTATACTAATTGGTAGAGACTAATGAGATTACTGATATAAATTTTAAGAGTTAAAATTGGTTAGGTCACTGATAATATACTAGTGTTAGTAAAAATTATGATTTAGCCGTCATAAATTTATTCACCCTAGTAAATATAAAATATTTTAAAATAGAACGTTAAATTTGAAATAATGAGTGGGAGAGGGATATACGACGGTATATCCCGTGATCTCCGTTGTTAGTCCGAAAATGTGAGATTCAAAAGGCGCCTCGAGATGGTTTTGTTTTCGTCCCCCTACAGATGGTGTCCATTTTGGGTCAATATCAAGTTTGGATTCTTAGAGGATATGGATTCTAGATGTATCTGGTGAACTGACCTACCCTACGACGACACTTCACTAGTTAAGTTCAATGGTCCCGAAACGACGGGTCACACTCACAAAGGAATGATTAAATGTTAATCAAAATTCCTTAATCGAATCAAACTGTAGTTGGTTAATATAGGAATACGAGTTATTCCTGCATATATTAATCAATTAAGATTCTCTCGATATATCATGCAAATACTTGACCTACCCTAGGCGACACTTATTTGTGATAGATTTCCATGGCATAGTAATTCTCTTAGGTTTCTAATTCGTTATTCATAGTTCATGCATCATGTTTAATTTTATTCCAAAATTATTTGATAATTATAATATGCGATGAATGAATGTTAAATGCATGTTTATTTTTATTTATCAGCCATGGTTTCTCCAATTATTTCCATACTCTCAAATGATAAATTAACGGGAGAAAATTATGTTCAGTGGAAAAGTAACATGAATGCTATCCTCATTTGTGAAGACCTAAAGTTTGTCCAGACGGACGAGTGTTGTAACATCCCCGATCCGGGAGATGCTACCGGCAGGAGATAGATGTGCTAACCCCATAAGCCTCTGACTTTCTGACTGTACTCTGAACTATATAAATGTCATGCATACAGACCATAACTCAAACAACGTAAAATACTTTTATTAATGCATACTTAGAATACTTCTCTTACAACACTTTAAGGACTACTTGTAATGACTATCACATCACTAGTGCATGTATGCAACTCTAACTGGACTATAGTACTCTGACTCTAAACTGGTGGACTCTAACCCTGGTGACTGCATCAGTATCCATCCTCCCAGCTCGCCCTCCTGGAAAACCCTACAAAACAAATAAAACTGGAGGGGGGTTAGATTGCTATACAATCTAAGTGAGTGGACTAAAACCGAAAACTAAAGTAAGAGTCCTTTAACTTTAAAATCATACTTTTAGAAATATCTTTTATAAAACTTTATTTCTTTTGAAATCTGTTTCTGAAAATCTGGTTTCTGAAAACTACTTGCTAAAATCTGGGTTCTGGAACTCTGAAAACTTTATACTAAAAATCTGAAATCTGAAAACTCTCTGTTAAAATCTGATTTCTGAAAACTGGGTTTTAAAAATCAGAAAAGTTGTGTACTGTAAGTCTGAAAAACTGAAATATGCTCTACGTCCAGGACCATAACTCAACTGGACGTCTCTCTACACCCAGGACCATAACTCAACTGGGTGTACTCTATGCCCAGGACCATAACTCAACTGGGCATCTGAAATCAGGATTTCGGGACCCTGTAGCCCCTAGTCCTGCTCGAGGATCTGAGAGCGTCCCCTCAGTCCTCCACATGTGCACATGCGTCTGAATCCGTCAATTCCACTGTACTAGTTACATACTGGGGTGAGGTTTTACCTCATGCCCCGAAAAACAAGAACATAAAACATGTACTGAAAACATAAATCTTAAACTGAAACATTTTTCTTTCCATAAAACTTCTCAATCAAGCTAAATCATATATGATATAAAAACAAACTTGGCTAACGCCCTAATTGCTGAAAAGTAAGTCTGGTATTTAAATACAAGTAATAGAAATCAAGCAAAAGATAAAGTGTCCACTCACTGTGCTATGGTAAATCGAGAGCGATTCACGACGTGAGCTACCTCTTAGTATCCTGACATCAATCTAAGATCAATATGATCGTTAGTTTGCATAACTCGAAACATCTTCATATGACATAATAGAATATACAATGTATGGATACAATCTTGCTGAATATTGATGATATCTATGGTATCTATGAATTTCACGGACTTAGGTTTGGAGTTACACAAGTGCGGTAGCGGAAACTTAATTTATTCTAACGGCCAGAAATTTACAGTTTGTAGACCAACTTTGAAATTTCGGCATAATTAATTGGGAATGAATCTAAGGCTGAAAATTTAATACAATGGTCCTTAATATGTCTAGTTTATGTTGGTTTTTACGGATCTCAATTCTGACTTCAGAAACTCAACTTATAGACCGAAATTCAAGGGCTGTCCAACAGAAAAACTGGGCACTAGGGCAGCAGGTCGCCCCACTTCAAAAATTCGTTCCGACCTCGTCTTAAGTCCAAAAATTCTAAATTTTGGATATGTTACTCCCTTATGTGTCTAAAGTACCCAGAATTATACAGAACTTGATTTCGACTTCTAAAACGCAAATTATAAAGTTTTCTTTACACCTTGTTCTGTTACCACAGAACCAGTAGTTTACTGCAGTGCGGCCAAGTTTGAAAATTCGGTACGACTCCCTCTTAAGCCTAAAAATTCTGAATTTTGAATATATTATTTGGACTCATGTCTAGTTCACTCAGAATTTTACTTTTTGGCAATCGGATGTCTAAACCTCAAGTTACAAGCATAAACGCAGAACCTGTTCAGGTTGTCCTGCAAACTGAGTTCGCTGCCTAAATTCATCCTCAATGCCTCCATAACTTTCCTAATACACAATCCATCAATTATCTCAACTCCACACATTCTAAAATACCATAATATCATCATTAACTACTCTTTTATCCACCATATTATCATTACTAAATAGTTCTCCAAACTTCCCAAATTCAATCATCCAACTCCACAACCCATTTCTTTACTTCCCTACTAACTAGTATTATATACCCCATCTTTTACTCATTTTAACATACACCAATCCTTCAATTCAAATTCTAACCTATATCCCATATTCTATCATTCATACCCAAACTTACAAAATTGGGTTTATCTCATTTTCATCATTTCAAACAAGAAAATCATACAATCACTCATGTCCTCAATCCTACTACAATCATCAAATCATCACATTTATCATACAAATAAAAATTTGGGTCTTGGGTTTCTTACCTCTTTCTCTTGGTTTCTTTCATCCTCCATGCTTCCAATGGATGCTCATCTTTTTCTTCTTTCTTCTTGCCTCCCCTTCTCCTTTCTTTATTCTTCTTCTTCTTCTTCTTCCTTTCTCTTTTCTCTTCTTTTCCTTCTCTTCTTCCTCTTCTTTTCCCTCCATTTTCTTCTACGTTTCTCTCCTCTCTCTATTTTCCTATTTTCTTTTTTATTTCTTTTGTATTTGTGAATAGTGGCCCCCCTTTATATATTAGGGCTCAAATGATACTAAAGAAGTGTAGAATTGTCTAGAAAAATGAAGAATTTTGGTGTTTTACCAATTAAGCCCGAAATCACTATTCACTCAGATTTTTATCTGCGTTTTTGACTCAGTTCTGTTCCGAATTTGGAAAATGTTTAACGCGAAAGTTGCAGGTCTTGGTCTAAGCTTTCCGGTGATATAAAATTCATGAAATTCCGAGTTCGTATGAAAAGGTATGCCCAAAATACTATATATAGTACAAAAGGGCATACGGTACAGTTTCTTCTCGGGACCTCGAAAATTTTACCAATCGTTCCCGAAGTCTTTTCATAACTGTATTTGAATCCCGTCATAATTTATTTTACATTCCTTTGTCTTGTACGCAAAAATATCGTCATAGGTAGTAGTAATATCTACCGGTCGTTACAAATTCTCCCATCCTTAAATAGGATTCGTCCTCGAATCATCTTTGGCGTCTAACTCGTCCTTGTTTCCAGTCTCTATCCTTTACTGGCTATTTAATCCTTCTTCCTAGGTCCTCGTTCTGTAATAATCCTGTTGAGTACTATTTGACTATTGTCCTTCTGTTCTTTCCACTATTCTTTATACTATTGTCTCTAAGACCTCTTCTTTATAGACCTTCACTCATGCCTCATGATTCCTTATCGTGAGCAAAATCTCAATAGTGGTTTCTTAGTTTCCATCGAGGATCCTAATATGTACTACCAATACCTAATATTTCTTCATTCCATTTGTCTATCTTAACTTTAGAATTATTTCCTACCTTTGTTGTATCTCATCGACTCTTCTCTTCTAATCTTTTCCTTGAACTCTCTTATTATTTACTTCATTTTATCGACTAGTATAGACTTCCTTGGTCCATTCTGTCTTATGTCTCTCGACAACCGTTTTGTGTTAACTTATATCGTTGTTCCTGCCCTATAATATAAACTTACCAAACCACCCATGACCCGCGGTTAAACCATCCCAAACCCGTAGTGGTTTGGTCTCCTTAAGCTAGGGCTGGGTATCTTATGCAATTCCTCGCTGATTCTTTCTTAGTATTCTTTTTATTCTTCATTTATTTTACTAAGAGCTTACTTGACCTATGTTATATCCTTGGTCTATATCTTACCTGTCATACTGGTATTAATCATCTTGCTGATTTATTTTTCTGTTTCATACTCCATCTGCACCTACTATAGATCATATCTTCTTTTCCTTACTTGAAGGATATCTGATTTCATATGTCCTTGGTTATCCTTAACACTGTCATTTACATTCTTATCTCATACTTAAGTATCACTTCTTTTCTTGTTACTTTATCCAATGGTTCCTGTTAGTAGCCATTAATAGGACTATCTTTTCTTTTCTTATTATCACCACCCTTGTACTTGCTCCTAGAGTATCTCAAAGTTGCACTTCCGTTCCATTTTTTATTGGTATCATCCGAGGGTTGGGAAGGTGGGAGTTAATATTAAGATTCTTTTGTTGAGGTATTTCGATAACCTTATTCCTTGCCCTTTTGAAAACTCTATTCTTTTCAACCACTAAGGTCATACTCTACACTTTTCCTAAAATCCTTCTTAATGTTATAAGATCTTTGATAAATTGGTTACTTCTATTTCTATGAATTATTCGTTATGTTCTTTGTAATTACTTCCTTAAGTTTCTAGGTCTTCTATAAAGTCTTCTACATTTTCTTCGTAACATTGAATATCCCACCTCATGCTCCTTATCTAACCCCCTTTAATTGCTTTCCTTACATTCTTGCAACTTCTTAATCCTTCTAGATTTAGTTTCTCGGATTCTTCATATCTTTAAGTCCTTATAATGCTTCGTTAGATTGCGTCACGAAGTTCAGTTCTCTTTTTAATTACCCCTAAATCCTTATTTATTTTATCGTCTCCAACTTCTTTTCTTATTCCACTACTCATACTAAATCTTCCTACTACTTCAGTTTCCTTTCTTACTAAACGCGATGTTCAATTCCCAGTAATACCATAGGGTCATTCTTATGATGATTTCTTTTATTAAGTTCTAGGATTCTACAACTATCGTTGATTCAATCATTTCCTTGCTAATCCATATAATCCTCATTCTATCAGCATATTCTGTTTCCCTACCATACTACTTCGTACTATTAAAACTATTTGTGAGTCATTCTTCTATTGTTCCTTAAATTTCAACCTTCTCTAGCTATAATACTTGATTTGATCACTTTGTTCTATCTTCCATATTAATATTATTGTCACTTTCTTAAATACTTCCAATCTTATAGATTCATTCTTATCCTTATATATTCCTACGAATCCTTACTAACTCAGCTTATCTGCGGTTTATACGATAACTAACTTTCTTAATCTATGAACTATCTTAAGTGTCTTCTTCTTTATACTCTCAAAACTTCTTTGATCTTTCTCCTAGGTAGATGTTCTTGTCAAAAACCTCTTTATCTCTTAAAATAGGACCCCATTAGGTTTTCCTTACGGTGTTTATACCAATTAGAACTGCTCATATTCTACTAATCCTTTTCTTTATACTTCAGAAAGTTTTATTATCCTTGTACTAGTA
The DNA here is from genome assembly GCA_019454045.1 of Zanthoxylum bungeanum. Lineage (NCBI taxonomy): Eukaryota > Viridiplantae > Streptophyta > Magnoliopsida > Sapindales > Rutaceae > Zanthoxylum > Zanthoxylum bungeanum. The sequence continues at coordinate 318,581 of SKCR01033653.1, read as the reverse complement.
CTTTATGTCCTGATGGAGTCTATTGCTCATATAGGAATGGTATGAGATAGACTCTGTCAGGATAACTTCTTTGACTGGTATCTCAAAGGAGTGAAATTCTGGGCAGGTAAAAGTCCTATCTGTTGGATCTCTTGACTATGGGGAACTATCTATTATTCTAATCGTCATTTCATCTTGTTTGTCTACAATTGAATTTCGAAGGACCTAAAGTCTTTCTTTCTCTGTTGACATCTTGTGTCCATTGAAAAGTTCCTTTATCGTCCTTGATTTTCTTTTTCTTCTATTCTTATAATGGTCTTTGGTTAACTAAAGGATTCGCTACCTATACGAAATGGTTTTAAGGATATTGAATTGACTTAGAGGAATTCTTCTAGGTAGGAAAGGTATCTTACTTAATGGAAGAACCTTTTCTTTAATCCTTTCACCTTCTATTTTGTTTTATTCTTACTAGGCTTATCTTTTACTGTTAATCTTGATATTATCCTTTATTGCTTAACTCCATGTCCCTAGTTTATATCACTACAGGTTCCATCTTTTCCTATTTGTCTCTATTTCTCTATCTATTTACCTATGTATCTTACTTCTGCCTTCCAAATCCATACTTTCTATCCTTTAAATTTCGACTATGGCACTCTACTTACACCACCTCATACTGCTGCTTTTGTCACTTCTAACTCTCTTTATCCTCATAGGTTTATTCTTGTATATTCTCATGGATTTCTACTTGACTTTAGACTGATCTACCTATCAAGTTCCTGAGTAAACTCTTATCCGGTCTCTTACGGTCATCTATGTCCATGAGGTAGGCTCTATTAGGACAACTCTCTGATCTGGTGTCAAGGTTTGGGTATCTGGAGTTATTTAAATCTCTTTCGACGTTTAGGCCTTATTAGAGCTCTCAATTATATTTTGGGTTTCTTACTTCTATTGTCTCTCTGGCTATTCTTCGTTACTCGGAAAGTTCACTATCTATGAGAGGATTTCGAAGACTATTGGATTACTTGGAAGGATTCCTTGAGTAGGAAAGGAATCTTAAGTCTGCTAGACAGCTCTAATACTTATTGGGACTTTCGTTACTCTCTCTTACTGTTATGGATTCTAGTGTCTTGCTTACTGCTCTGATTCTATATCTTTTATCTTATCTTACTTCTCTTCTAGCTCTTTCTCTTTTCTCTTATACTTTCTTGGATAGCTTTCTTTGGGACTTACTATCTGGTTCCCTAGCTAATACCGAACTTCAGGAAGTAATCTAAGGTAATTTTGGAATAATCATTAACTAAAATAAGGAAAAGTAATTCAAATGGCTTGGGAATACTTACTAACCTGTCTGTGATGCTTTGAGGACGTACTCAAGGATCGGATACTGGAGAGGTAGTGCCTTACATACGGGTATCCCGGACATACTGCGTATATAAGACCCTAGCACTCTGCCCACTGCACTGCAGTCCTGACTCTCTAGACCATGCTCTGATACCATCTTTAACATCCCCGATCCGGGAGATGCTACCGGCAGGGGATAGATGTGTTAACCCCATAAGCCTGTACTCTGAACTATATAAATGTCATGCATACAGACCATAACTCAAACAACGTAAAATACTTTTATTAATGCATATTTAGAATACTTCTCTTACAACACTTTAAGGACTACTTGTAATGACTATCACATCACTAGTGCATGTATGCAACTCCAACTGGACTATAGTACTCTGACTCTAAACTGGTGGACTCTAACCCTGGTGACTGCATCAGTATCCATCCTCCCGAGCTCGCCCTCCTGGAAAACCCTACAAAACAAATAAAACTGGAGGGGGGTTAGATTGCTATACAATCTAAGTGAGTGGACTAAAACCGAAAACTAAAGTAAGAGTCCTTTAAATTTAAAATCATACTTTTAGAAATATCTTTTATAAAAACTTTATTTCTTTTGAAATCTGTTTCTGAAAATCTGGTTTCTGAAAACTACTTGCTAAAAATCTGGGTTCTGGAACTCTGAAAACTTTATACTAAAAATCTGAAATCTGAAATCTGAAAACTCTCTGTTAAAATCTGATTTCTGAAAATTGGGTTTTAAAAATCAGAAAAGTTGTGTACTTGACCGGCGTAAACACACACGTATAACGCAAGCGCACGTATCGTTCAAGTAGTATAAAAAGTATCGATCCACGAGGACTTAAAACCTAAACTATTAATTTTATGAGGTCAAATGATTACTAATATCTACAAGTTGATTGATTGATTTGGGATGGTGACGATTCTAAATTTAAAAACAAGTAAATAAAATTGTTCGAAAGTAGGTTTTAAGAAATTCAATATTAAAAACTATCTAGGGTTGTGATTTCTTCCAATATCATTTTAAAGATGAAGTGGTTATCTTATAGTTGGGTAACATATTGATTTATTACCTGGAACACTAAATTATGTGTAAGCCTCTGTCGATGGTCAGACACAAATACCCAGTTTAACCCAATTGAACCATATGTCTATGTCAACCAAATTATCTGGATTCATTAAGATTAAGTTCCAATTATGGCTACCCCCGCCTGACAGGTATATTCCTATCCTGTAAGGAAATCTATTAAGGGTTATCTATCCTCAAGGAAGATCGTGGGCTATTGAGTCTAAGGCTGAAACCTAAAATCCCTATGTCTAGTTCATTTTAGATTTACCAGATCAATTTTATTAATGGCCAGTTAATGAAAAAGCATTAAGTTTAAGACTCAATAAATAAATCTTTATATTACCCAAGCTATAATCTAACCCTTAAAAACGGTGATATTTGATTTCATCACAACCCCAGATAACTGGCTTAGTTACGACACATATTTACGGGTAGTAAAAAAAAACTTAAATAAAATAAAAGACATAAAGTAAAATACTGAAAATTAAATACTGAAAAGTAAATGCTGAAAGTAAATGCTGAAATTAAATACTGAAAATTAACTGCTGAAAGTAAATTACTGAAAGTAAATTGCTGAAAGTAAATTGCTGAAAAGTAAATTGCTGAAAGTAAATTACTAAAAAGTAAAAACTGAAAATTAAAGAAAGAAAAGTACTGTGCGTAAAAGTAAATTGCGGAAAGTAAAAACTGAAAAGTAAAGAAAAGAAAGTGCGAAAACGAAAATTAATTACTGAAAGCTGTAAATAAACAAACAAGATACAATCTTCTTAGTATTCTTAAGGAATTCCTTAGAAGAAAGTATGAATTTTACAAATGAAATGGCTTGGTATTTATAGGCAAAATTTTGCCACCATCAAATCATCCACCAAATAAATTATTAATTGCTCCACTAATTGCTTATCTAATTGCTCCACCAAATCCATTATTGCTCCACTAATTTCTTATCTTGTTTGGTGGTGATTTGATAATTTTTATTAATTATTTATTAATTAATATTTTGCTTTGAAAATGATTGATAATGACTTTTAATAATTACACTCCACACACTTCTGGATGGTTCATCAATTTCGGTCATGAAATCATCAGAATTTGAAAATATTTTCTCTTTCAAAGTTGTAGAGCTTGGAGTCTTCTTTAATCTGGAACTTGAATCAGCCCAATCGGATATCTGAGTAAGAAGTTATGCCCAAAATACAACAGATGCGCAAAACTGGAATTTCCAAAACTGCACTTCGTCAAAAACGCCATTTCAAGTTTCCAATCTCCAAAATTAATATATCAAGTCCAATAATTGCCCTTATTTGATCCACATTTCATCCTAAATGATTTCATTAAGTCCCAATATTATTTTATCTGCAAAATAAAATAAAACATATCAAAACGTTCATCAAACCCGAGAAACTAAACAAAATATTAAGTAAAAGGGGCGGTAAATATTGATATATTTTCCGCTCATCACACCCCCAAACCTAACATTTTGCTAGTCCTCGAGCAAAACAAAAATAAAATACAAGAAACAATTAAAATTAAACTAAGCCACTTTCGTAGGGATCACGGTTGCATTTAGCGTATGCAACAAGCCTTTAAACCCCTAGGTGTCCCTAGTGGACGAGTTGTAGTCTCGTGAGGGTTTACAGCAATGACACCCACAACATTTTACAAAAGTAAAAAGGTAGTAAAACTAATGCACACAAAAGCAAAAAGACAAGTGAAAAGAGAATAAAGAAGATAGTGACTAATCAGGTGAAACTTCTACTCCAAGTTACTAGTTGTTTTGTTTTTTTCTAAATTACCGAATAAGTAAATTCTCCGATTATATTTACCATTCTCCATATACACAGCTAACATAATATTAAACAACTCATTTTTGCCCACAACAGTCATAATTGCAGTTGATAAGAGGTAATATTTTTGTCCTAAAGTTCTATCAGATTTCACACCTTTTTGTAGCAATGGAATAATTTTTCTGATTTTTCTGATTTTTTCTTTGATTTTTCTCTATTTTTTATTTATATACAATATCTTCCATCTATGTAGTGAGCTTTGGGTCGGTGGCTCCCAAACCAGTTGGCTTTAGGGCACCAGGTGTTAAGACACCCCTACGGACTTAATTACCCAGACATTAGATATAAATATTTTTGCAACATCCTTGATCCATGTAGCGAGTGTTGGGCCAGTGACTCCCAAACCAGTTGGTTTTAGGGTACTAGGTGTTAAAACACCCCTACGGACTTAATAACTCGGATCTCAGACGTTTTTTTTTTTTTTTTTTTTACTCCATTGCTTTTTGAGATGCTTCCTCCAATTAAACTAGAGCACTGAATATTACAAACTTTTCAATTTTAACTCATGTCTGTATGTTACTATATATGTTGATAATACTTGTCAACTGAGCATATGAAGATTCCTTTTAGTCCGTTTTAAGGAGCATTTACAAATTAAATAATTCAAAATGAAATAAACAAAAATTAACTTGTTTCGAATTAGGTTTGAGATACGTCTCAGGAGTGGAAATTCCTTACTCGGCTATCTCTTACCAATTTCACATTTTTAGTCAAAATAAAAACACAAAAACACAAAATATTTTTGTAATTTTTGAAAATTTTCCAATTTTTTTTGTATTTTTCGAAAAATTTTGGACTAAAAATAAAAACAACATACAAACTAAAAACAAGGTACTAATCAACTAATTCCCTCCCCCAAACCTAAATGAGACATTGTCCCCAATGTCTTAAAAAGTAGAAGAAGAGTTTAGAAGGTCGTACCTGGTTAGCTGAAAATCTACAGGAAATTAAAGGTTTAGATCCAGATTAATCCTACGTCTCTTACCACGATCGTCCTCGGACCAATTTATCTTTGAAATGATAGGGTCAACTTTTGGTTCATAGGCTATGAGTTGGTCAATTAGATCTGGAGCAGTTCTGGCAGTGAAGAGGAGTTCTTTTAAAGGTTTTGACACGAACCCATTTCTCCGAGCATCATCAAGAAACACACAAAGAAAATCATAAAATCCATCAATGTTGAGCAGTCCAAGCGGTTTCTGGTGTATGTTCAGGTTCGCCCAAGATAGTACTATAAATATTTCCTCCAATGTGCCCAAGCCACCTGGCAAAGCAATAAAAGCATCAGAACGGTTAATCATTTCTACCAGTCGTTCAGACATACCTGGCACGATCAGTTCCTCTCCGTTTGATGATCCAATAAGATTCGCCTCTGCCAAGGGTTTTGGGATGATTCCCAAAACATGACTGCCTCCTTCCTGTACAGCCTTTGAAATGATCCCCATAAGTCCAAGATTTCCTCCGCCATATATTAAGTGCATATTCCTTGCTGCTAAGACTCGACCCAATTCCTGTGCTGCTTCTATGTATTGTGGCTTAGTACCAACACTAGTACCGAAAAACACAGATGTTTTCAACTCGTCTTCTTGAAGTGGCTTCCATTTTTTTATGTATTTCTTTTCAAATCAGGATGCCTTCAAAAGTGCAATGACGGGCTGAATTTATAATGCCTGAAAGGGTGAATACAATAATAGCACAGCATATCTTCCAAAGGACGATTAGTAGAACAATAGTAAAATAGATCGTGATAGTCAAAAAGGTCTGGATCATGTCGGAGAAAATAAAAGAAAACAACAAAACAAATCACAATTATTAGAAAAAGACAAAGAGATATAATATGTACAAGAAAAGTAACGGCTTGATTGACATCTATGCGTCAGGGACAAGCTTCCCATCCAATTTTCTTATAATTGGCAAACAGGGTCTTTTTGAGTCAGATTCCCAAGACTTAACTGTTGTCTTTCTTTTAGAAATTGTGTATGTAATTTGCGAATGGCTATATGAACATATCCACTGGGATGCGTCTCAAGAGTCGAAGATAGATCATCTAAAGACTCCTTACTCAAGCCATCCCTAATGAATTTAATTTTGTCTTCGCGATTATCAGACACCATTCCTAAAGAACGACAACGAGTGTTGCAATTAAATCGTGCACATTTGAAACAAACACCCATTTGCTTAGCTCTACGTTTCTTTGCATAGGTGCTTCTTCCAAAACCAGGCAGATGTGAAATAAAAGAGTCAGAAGACTCACCTGCCAATCGGACTCGTGCTTCAATTACCCAACGAATATCATTAGGACACCGTGAATTGTCAGTAACCTCATCCGTTCCAAACGAGCTTTGTAAACTTTCATCAGAGATTTTTGAGGGAGAGAAGGAAATTGCTTGCGAAGATTTGCGAGAGCTTCTTCCATTTTAAAATGACTAATCCTGCAAAAATTAAACACACAAAAATAAAACACACCAAATCACATATATACACAAATTGCATGGGTTGCCTCCCTGCGAGCGCTAAGTTTAAAGTCGTCAGCCAGACTTGGCTTCTCGAACGTTAAGCTGGATCTGAAAGTGTAACACTTTCTTTTTGTCGCTCAAATGATTCTCCCCAGTAGTGCTTGACACGCTTGTTTTTAACCTTGAAAGTTTTGTTAGCATCAGGATCATGTATCTCAACGGCTCTATTTGGTAAAACTTTGGTGATCACAAATGGACCTGACCACCGTGATTTTGGCTTCCATGGGAAGAATTTCACCATTGATTTGTTTAACAATACCTTCTGCCCTGGTTCCAGTTGTATGCGCACTAACTTCTCATCATGTCTTTTCTTGCCCTTTTCTTTGTACAATTTGGCATCCTCAAAAGGCTGATTGTGAAATTCCTCCAATTCGTTGAGTTGGTGGAACTTTTTCTCTTCTGTTGCTTGTAGTGAAGAATTGGCTCCTTTAGTACAAAAGACGCTTTATCTTTAGGCTCCACAGGCAATTGACATGTTTTAAGTTTGTCAGTAGAACTTTGCATTGCATTGGAGTTCTGAATGGTACTGTGTATCACATCGAGCTTGAAACATTCCTCCTTCTTTTCATCATCTGGGAAATTCATGGCCTTGAAAACATTGAATGTTACTTCTTGGTCCTGTACCCTCATGGTTAATTCTCCTTTTTGTACATCAATAATGGTTCGACCTGTAGCCAAGAATGGTCTCCCAAGGATGATTGGTACGTCTGCGTCTTCCTCCATATCAAGGACAATAAAATCTGCTGGGAAAATGAATTTGTCAACCTTGACCAGCACATCCTCAACTACGCCTCTCGGAAATACGAGCGTTCTATCAGCAAGTTGCAGTGAGACTGAAGTTGGCATTGTTTCTCCAATCTGTAATTTCCTGAAAATAGAAAAAGGCATCAAGTTAACACTTGCACCTAAATCACACAAAGCCTTACCAAAGTCATGTTCTCCTATGACGCAAGGAACAGTGAAACTGCCAGGATCTTTCAACTTTGGGGGAAGTTTCCTCTGAATGATGCACTGCATTCTTCTGTTAATGCTACTGTCTCGTAATCTCCCAATCTCCGTTTTCGTGAAAGAATATCTTTCATGAATTTGGCATAGGTGGGCATTTGTTCCAACGCTTCTGCAAATGGAATGTTGATATGCAGCTTTTTGAAGATCTCCAGGAACCGAGAAAACTGCTTGTCCAATTTGTTCTTCTGAAGACGTTGAGGAAAAGGTGGAGGTGGAGTGATCTGTTCTTTTTCCTTTGCTTCTTTTTCCTCCATCTGTTGCTTTGTTCCTTTTGGAACTTCCTCAGCAGTTGTTTTGGCTCCAACATCTTTATTGATTTCAGTACCGCTTTTTAACATGATGGCATGACATTGTTCCTTCCCCATGTTTCTTGAATTTGGCTCAGTGTTGTTAGGAACGGTACCTGGCGGTCTGTAACTCTGAGCATTGGCCAGTTGTCCCATTTGATTCTCCAGTGCTTTAATAGAAGCAGATTGACTTTGAATTAATGCTGCTTGGGATTGAAACATAGCATCATATCTTGCTGCTTGAGAGTCGTGTTTTGCTTCTAACTTTTTCAAGTGGGTCAATACTTCTGTTATTCCTGGTTCATTTGCCTGCTCCTGGCTTTTGTTTGTGCTGGAATTCAGGTGGTGGATAGTTTTGCTGTTGGCCTGAATTGTTGCTCCTCATGAAAATTGGGATGATTCCTCCACCCTGGGTTGTAGGTGTTGGAATATGGATTGTTCCCTGTCTGTTGAATTGTTGACATAATTCACCGTTTCTTCAGGTTGAGTTGGCTCTGGTACTCCTCCATATGTTGAACTTGTTGCTCCAATATTGCTTTGAGTGTTGAGAGTCTCCATGAATTTGCATATCTGGTCCAGTTTGGCACTAACTGCTGTGTTGGCTCCAACTTCATAAATTCCTGCAATTCTTTGAATCAGCTCCTTTCTGTTGGCCACAAGGAATTGTTATTGGCCATCTCTTCGATTAGGTCCCAGGCTTGATCTTCTCCTTTTGACATCAAAGCTCCTCCAGCAGCAGCATCAATAGTGGTTCTCATCAATCCAGAAAGTCCATTATAGAAAGTTTGGACTTGAAGCCATTTTGGAATCTCATGGTGAGGACATTTCCGGATTAGATCTTTGTATCTTTCCCAAGCTTCGTACAGGGATTCTGAATCTTGCTGCACAAAGGATGTGATGTCATTCCTCAACTTTGCAGTTCTGGCTGGTGGAAAGTATTTTGCAAGGAATTTGGTGGCCAGAGTGTTCCATGTTGTGATGGAACCAGCTGATAGTGAATGTAGCCAAGCCTTTGCTCTGTCTTTCAAAGAGTATGGAAAAACCCGCAATCTCATTGCTTCTTCAGCTCCTCGGTTGTAATTGAAAGTGCCGCAAACTTCCAGGAAGTTGCTGATGTGGGCGTTAGGATCTTCAGTTGCATTCCCCCCAAATTGTACTGACTGTTGAATCATCTGAATGCAAGTTTTGATATCTCCTGCATTTGCTGGTAAGGGAGGAAGTACAATACAGGAAGTGAGGCCATCTACCACCGGAATGGTTCTGTCTCGAATGGGAATTGGTGGTGCAACCTCCAAAGGTTCAGGTTCCATGTTAACAATTGCTTCTTGGCCTTCTCGCCTTTCCCTTCTCAACTGTCTGATGGTTCTTTCAATCTCAGGGTCAAGCGGATGGATTTCAAAGCTTCTGGCTCGTCTCATTAAATGTCTGAGAACCTGCAACACAAGAAAACAAAAACAATAAGTAAAAAGAAAATAATACAAGTAACGAAACTAACCCGTAAACTAATAATGAAAGATAAATAACCCCGGCAACGGCGCCAAAAACTTGACCGGCGTAACACACACGTATAACGCAAGCGCACGTATCGTTCAAGTAGTATAAAAAGTATCGATCCCACGAGGACTTAAAACCTAAACTATTAATTTTATGAGGTCAAATGATTACTAATATCTAACAAGTTGATTGATTGATTTGGGATGGTGACGATTCTAAATTTAAAAACAAGTAAATAAAATTGTTCGAAAGTAGGTTTTAAGAAATTCAATATTAAAAACTATCTAGGGTTGTGATTTCTTCCAATATCATTTTAAAGATGAAGTGGTTATCTTATAGTTGGGTAACATATTGATTTATTAACCTGGAACACTAAATTATGTGTAAGCCTCTGTCGATGGTCAGACACAAATACCCAGTTTGACCCAATTGAACCATATGTCTATGTCAACCAAATTATCTGGATTCATTAAGATTAAGTTCCAATTATGGCTACCCCCGCCTGACAGGTATATTCCTATCCTGTAAGGAATCTATTAAGGATTAGGGTTATCTATCCTCAAGGAAGATCGTGGGCTATTGAGTCTAAGGCTGAAACCTAAAATCCCTATGTCTAGTTCATTTTAGATTTACCAGATCAATTTTATTAATGGCCAGTTAATGAAAAAGCATTAAGTTTAAGACTCAATAAATAAATCTTTATATTACCCAAGCTATAATCTAACCCTTATAAAACGGTGATATTTGATTTCATCACAACCCCAGATAACTGGCTTAGTTACGACACATATTTACGGGTAGTAAAAAAAAACTTAATAAAATAAAAGACATAAAGTAAAATACTGAAAATTAAATACTGAAAAGTAAATGCTGAAAGTAAATGCTAAATTAAATACTGAAAATTAACTGCTGAAAGTAAATTACTGAAAGTAAATTGCTGAAAGTAAATTGCTGAAAAGTAAATTGCTGAAAGTAAATTACTAAAAAGTAAAAACTGAAAATTAAAGAAAAGAAAAGTACTGTGCGTAAAAGTAAATTGCGGAAAGTAAAAACTGAAAAGTAAAGAAAAGAAAGTGCGAAAACGAAAATTAATTACTGAAAGCTGTAAATAAACAAACAAGATACAATCTTCTTAGTATTCTTAAGGAATTCCTTAGAAGAAAGTATGAATTTTACAAATGAAATGGCTTGGTATTTATAGGCAAAATTTTGCCACCATCAAATCATCCACCAAATAAATTATTAATTGCTCCACTAATTGCTTATCTAATTGCTCCACCAAATCCATTATTGCTCCACTAATTTCTTATCTTGTTTGGTGGATGATTGATAATTTTTATTAATTATTTATTAATTAATATTTTGCTTTGAAAATGATTGATAATGACTTTTAATAATTACACTCCACACACTTCTGGATGGTTCATCAATTCGGTCATGAAACATCAGATTTGAAAATATTTTCTCTTTCAAAGTTGTAGAGCTTGGAGTCTTCTTTAATCTGGAACTTGAATCAGCCCAATCGGATATCTGAGTAAGAAGTTATGCCCAAAATACAACAGATGCGCAAAACTGGAATTTCCAAAACTGCACTTCGTCAAAAACGCCATTTCAAGTTTCCAATCTCCAAAATTAATATATCAAGTCCAATAATTGCCCTTATTTGATCCACATTTCATCCTAAATGATTCATTAAGTCCCAATATATTTTATCTGCAAAATAAAATAAAACATATCAAAACGTTCAACCAAAAAAGAAACTAAACAAAATATTAAGTAAAAGGGGCGGTAAATATTGATATATTTTCCGCTCATCAGTACTGTAAGTCTGAAAAACTGAAATCTTCTGTACGTCTAGGACCATAACTCAACTGGACGTCTCTCTACACCCAGGACCATAACTCAACTGGGTGTACTCTATGCCCAGGACCATAACTCAACTGGGCATCTGAAATCAGGATTTTGGGACCTGTAGCCCCTAGTCCTGCTCGAGGATCTGAGAGCGTCCCCTCAGTCCTCCACATGTGCACATGCGTCTGAATCCGTCAATTCCACTGTAATAGTTACATACTGGGGTGAGGTTTTACCTCATGCCCCGAAAAACAAGAACATAAAACATGTACTGAAAACATAAATCTTAAACTGAAACATTTTTCTTTCCATAAAACTTCTCAAATCAAGCTAAATCATATATGATATAAAAACAAACTTGGCTAACGCCCTAATTGCTGAAAAGTAAGTCTGGTATTTAAATACAAGTAATAAAGAAATCAAGCAAAAGATAAAGTGTCCACTCACTGTGCTATGGTAAATCGAGAGCGATTCACGACGTGAGCTACCTCTTAGTATCCTGACATCAATCTAAGATCAATATGATCGTTAGTTTGCATAACTCGAAACATCTTCATATGACATAATAGAATAAACAATGTATGGATACACAATCTTGCTGAATATTGATGATATCTATGGTATCTATGAATTTCACGGACTTAGGTTTGGAGTTACACAAGTGCGGTAGCGGAAACTTAATTTATTCTAACGGCCAGAAATTTACAGTTTGTAGACCAACTTTGAAATTTCGGCATAATTAATTGGGAATGAATCTAAGGCTGAAAATTTAATACAATGGTCCTTAATATGTGTAGTTTATGTTGGTTTTTACGGATCTCAATTCTGACTTCAGAAACTCAACTTATAGACCGAAATTCAAGGGCTGTCCAACAGAAAAACTGGGCACTAGGGCAGCAGGTCGCCCCACTTCAAAAATTCGTTCCGACCTCGTCTTAAGTCCAAAAATTCTAAATTTTGGATATGTTACTCCCTTATGTGTCTAACGTACCCAGAATTATACAGAACTTGATTTCGACTTCTAAAACGCAAATTATAAAGTTTTCTTTACACCTTGTTCTGTTACCACAGAACCAGTAGTTTACTGCAGTGCGGCCAAGTTTAAAAATTCGGTACGACTCCCTCTTAAGCCTAAAAATTCTGAATTTTGAATATATTATTTGGACTCATGTCTAGTTCACTCAGAATTTTACTTTTTGGCAATCGGATGTCTAAACCTCAAGTTACAAGCATAAACGCAGAACCTGTTCAGGTTGTCCTGCAAACTGAGTTCGCTGCTTAAATTCATCCTCAATGCCTCCATAGCTTTCCTAATACACAATCCATCAAATTATCTCAACTCCACACATTCTAAAATACCATAATATCATCATTAACTACTCTTTTATCCACCATATTATCATTACTAAATAGTTCTCCAAACTTCCAAATTCAATCATCCAACTCCACAACCCATTTCTTTACTTCCCTACTAACTAGTATTATATACCCCATCTTTTACTCATTTTAACATACATCAATCCTTCAATTCAAATTCTAACCTATATCCCATATTCTATCATTCATACCCAAACTTACAAAATTGGGTTTATCTCATTTTCATCATTTCAAACAAGAAAATCATACAATCACTCATGTCCTCAATCCTACTACAATCATCAAATCATCACATTTATCATACAAATAAAAATTTGGGTCTTGGGTTTCTTACCTCTTTCTCTTGGTTTCTTCATCCTCCATGCTTCCAATGGATGCTCATCTTTTTCTTCTTGCCTCCCCTTCTCCTTTCTTTATTCGTCTTCTTCTTCTTCCTTTCTCTTCTTTCTCTTCTTTTCCTTCTTCTTCTTCCTCTTCTTTTCCCTCCATTTTCTTCTACGTTTCTCTCCTCTCTCTATTTTCCTATTTTCTTTTTTATTTCTTTTGTATTTGTGAATAGTGGCCCCCCTTTATATATTAGGGCTCAAATGATACTAAAGAAGTGTAGAATTGTCTAGAAAAATGAAGAATTTTGGTGTTTTACCAATTAAGCCCGAAATCACTATTCACTCAGATTTGTATCTGCGTTTTTGACTCAGTTCTGTTCCTAAGTTGGAAAAATGTTTAACGCGAAAGTTGCAGGTCTTGGTCTAAGCTTTCCGGTGATATAAAATTCATGAAATTCCGAGTTCTTATGAAAAAGTTATGCCCAAAATACTATATATAGTACAAAAGGGCATACGGTACAGTTTCTTCTCGGGACCTCGAAAATTTTACCGATCGTTCCCGAAGTCTTTTCATAACTGTATTTGAATCCCGTCATAATTTATTTTACATTCCTTTGTCTTGTACGCAAAAATATCGTCATAGGTAGTAGTAATATCTACCGGTCGTTACAAGTGTCCTCCCGAGTCGGCCAGAAATGCTAGCCAAGTTATGAGCGATGCCTATCAGAAATGGGTCGCGACTAATGAGAAGGCCCGCTGCTACTTGCTAGCAAGGATGTCCGAGTTTCTTGCTGCAAAGCATGAGCCTATGGCTTCAGCCTCTCAGATGTTGGAGTCATTGCAGGGCATGTTCGGGCAACCTTTGGAGGGTCAACATCATGAGGCTAATGTCTCAGCGATGATTGCTCGGATTATGGATGGGATATCAGTTTGAGAGCATGTCTTCAGGATGATGACCTACCTCAATACGGCTGAAACCCATGGTGCTCATATTGACGAGCGTAGCAAAGTGACCATGATTATGGAAAGTCTTCCGAAGAGTGTCCTGCAGTTTAAAAGCAACTATATTATGAACAAGTTGACTTTTATTTTGACCTAGCTGCTAAATGAGCTCACCCATTAGGAGTCCATGCTGATGGATCCTCGTAAACCTAGTGGAGAGGCAAGTGTTGCAAAGTCTTTCAAAACTGCAAAGAAAAGAAAGAAACACTAGTAAAGCTAAGGGTACAACTACTTGATACACGTAAAGACCTTACTAAAGGTAATTTACTATGAGAGTCATGACAATGGATGTTGTTTCAGTAAAGCAGTGGGAGTTATCGGTTTCAATTTTCAAATAAAAGTTATTTGAATTTAAACAAAGTGGTGTTTGTTCATGTTTCGTCATAGAAATTTGATTTCTGTTTCAAAACTATTTCATGATAGTTTTCATTTTATCTAATAATAATAGTTATTATTTCAAAATGGATTACCTATATGATAAGGAAACTATGAGATAACTTGTATTTATTAAAACCGTTAACACATAAGTCACTGCTCAACATTGAAATGTTTAAGGTTTAGAAACCTAAAACAAAATAGCAAAAGATTTCTCACAAAGACATATATCTGTGGCATCTTAGACTTGCATATCAGCCTTGACCGAATAGATTGGTTGATAAAGAACGGAGCTTTAAACCAGTTAAAGCTCGAAACTTTACCAGTCTGTGAATCATGTTTAGAAGGAAAAATGACCAAGAGACCTTTTACTGGAAAAGGTATTAGAGCCAGTCAACCACTTGAGCTAATACATTCGGACATTTGCGGAACGATGAATTTAAGAGCTCGAGGTGGTTATGAATACTTCGTCACATTTATTGATGTTTATTGAAGATATGGGTATGTTTACCTAATGCAGCACAAGTCATATACTTTTGAAAAGTTCAAGGAGTATCGTGCTGAGGTTGAGAACCAGTTAGGTAAGACAGTCAAAACTCTATGATCAGATCATGGAGGAGAATACCTTGACAGAGATTTTGAGAAATTCTTAGTTGAGCATGAGATAGTATCCCAGCTCACAGCACTTGGAACACCATAGTAAAATGGTGTTGCAGAAAGGAGAAATCGGACCGTACTAGACATGATAAGATCTATGTTTAGTTATAGCTCACTACCTAGTTTGTTTTGGGGATATGCATTGCAAACCGTAATGTATATCCTTAATGTATTTCCATTCAAGTCTATTCCTAAGATTTCCTTAGAGTTGTGGAGTGGCCGTGAAACTAGTTTACGATATTTCCGTATATGGGGATGTCCAGCACATGTGCTGAAGAATAAGACTACAAAGTTGGAGTAGCGTTTACATATGTTCCTATTTTTAGGCTATTAATGGAATAACCTAAGTCGACAAAGCACAAAATATAAATCCAGGATCTAAACAAGTGGGAATATAACCAAAGTAAAAAATAATCCTTTAGAAGTTTAGATGACCACCAACATAATTATTTCCAATATATAGCTGCAACAAAACTTGCCAAAATTACATGTGAAAAGACCAGAAGCAATTATAATTAAGACCCAAACTGAGATACTAAATTCTAACTGAGAATCTCTTGGTAGCAGTTTATTATATACTATGTGGCAATAAACCAGTTTAATAATATTCCTTTTCACTACCACGTATGCAACTGATTAACTCACATACCCATTTTGCAAAATTCAACCTAAACACAACATATTTTATTTTAGCTCACATATATTCTATCTACACTACTTACCTCATTCATATTTTAGCTCACATATAGAATCTTACCTTTGGAAATGTAGAACTACCAACTTCAGATTACCTAGACATATTTCTGATTTCATTCCAAATATCTTTAATCTCCTTATCATGCTTTGCTAACTATTCCTCAAATATGTCTATTTGTTTCTTCATCGAATCTGAATTACGTGCTGTGTTAAAGTAATTTGATGATGTCACAAACTTTCCTAACCCTTGCATATGTGTATTTTTGGACTCTTCCCAGAAGCCTTTGCAAGTAAATCGTGTTGTGATTTACCGATCACTTTAGAAAGTGTTTTGAGGAAAAAACCGAATTGCTATCTATTACTTTCAAGAATAGATTACAAGTTTACAAACAAAAAACTTAAGAAAAAACCTCACACTTTCTCTATACAATCACACTCTTTGGGATTGTTTTAGGTTCACTGGAAAGCTTGAATTTATAGGCAAGGGGGTGCACTCATTTCCACCAATCACTCCCTTAAATTGTGGCACCATTTGCTCAATTTGTTGACAATTCTTGCAATGACAACCAAGCCACCGAAAGTTAACTTGGACTCATGCATGATTGTTGATGCTTGCTGGAAACCATGGGGAAGCTTCTGTGTTGCTTCATGCAGGCCATGCAATGGATGTACCCTACAATTCTCCCCATCCAGCTACATCTGAAACAATCGTTATCTGACAGCTATCTCGCCTATGTCTCTGCACAACTCTAGCTTGTCTCGGGTAACTACCTTTGTTAACATGTCGACTGGATTCTCATCTGTATGGATCTTCACTAGTCTCAGTAGTTGTTGATCCATCACCTCACGTATCTAGTTATTGCAAATATCAATATGCTTCATCCGAGAATGATACATTGAGTTTTTACTCAAGTCCAGAGCACTCTGACTGTCACAATGTATCTTGTATTCTGTTTTCTTGATCCCTAACTATTGGAGAAACCACTTTAACCACAACATCTCTTTTCATGCCTCAGCTATAGCAATGTACTCAGCCTCTGTTGTGGATAATGCAATACACCTCTGCAATCTTGACTGTCAGACATAGCTCCCCCTGCAAAAGTGTAGATGAAACCTGATGTAGATTTCATACCATCAAGATCTCCTGCCATATTTGAATTTGTATAGCTTTCCAAGATTGGATCAGCTCCCCCGTAACACAGACGAAACTTCGATGTACCCTTGAGGTACCTGAAAATCCATTTGACTGCCTCTCAGTGTTGCTTTCCTGGGTTAGAGAGAAAACAGCTCACTACACCCACTGCGTGTGCAATATCTGGCCTGGTACATACCATTGCATACATTAGGCTCCCAACAGCTGAAGAATATGGTATTGCTGACATTTCCTTTATCTCTTTCTTGGATGAGGGGCACGAACTCTTGCTCAGTTTGAAATGGTGCGCTAGCGGAACACTGACTGGTTTGGCTTTCTGTATATTGAACCTTCTGATAATCCGTTCAATATACCTCTCATGTGAAAGCCATAACTTCTTGTTCTGTCTGTCACAAACAATCTCCATTCCCAAAATCTGTTGAGCTGGTCATAAGTCTTTCATGTCGAAAGACTTGGATAGTTCCTTCTTCAGCTGGCTGATCTTCACTGCTTCTTGTCCAACAATCAACATGTCATCTACATAGAGTAGAAGAGCAACGAAATTTCCATCTGGAAACCTCTTAATGTATACACACTGACCTGTTGCAGTTTTTTTGTAACCTTGACCCACCATGAATGAGTCGAACTTTTTTACCACTGCCTTGGTGCTTGTTTGAGCCCGTACAAGCTCTTTTTCAGCTTGCAAACAAGGTTTTCTTTTCCTGAAACCTTGAATCCTTCTGGCTGCTCCATGTAGATTTCTTCATTCAGATCACCATGAAGAAATGTTGTTTTGACATCCATCTGTTCAAGCTCCAAGTTCAATCTGGCTACCAATCCTAGGATGACTCGGATTGAAACCATTTTTACCACTGGTGAAAATATCTCATCAAAGTCAATTCCCTTTTTCTGTAGGAATCCTTTGACCACTAGCCGAGCTTTATGTTTCACCACTTTTCCGCTGCCATCTTTCTTGATCTTGAACACCCATTTGTTCTTCAGTGCTTTCATTCCATATGGGAGCTTGACTATCTCATAAGTGTTATTTTTCTGCAGATATTCCATCTCATCCTGCATTACGTGCAGCCATTTATCTTTGTCTTTAAGAGATACAACTTCGTTGAAGGTTTATGGGAGGGTTGTAAGACAACCTGAACGCTATCTAGGAAATGGTGAGGTACAAGTTGTTGCATCTTGTGATGGTATAGATGATCCATTGACCTATCGTAGTGCAATGGATGATACTGATAAAGAAGAATGGCTCAAAGCCATGAACCTTGAGATAGAGTCCATGTATTCTAACTCGGTCTGGGAACTTGTAGACCAACCTAATGGAGTAAAACCCATAGGTTGTAAATGGATCTACAAGAGAAAAGGAGGAATAGATGGGAAAGTACAGACTTTCAAGGCTAGGCTAGTGGCAAAGGGTTATACCCAAAAAGAGGGAGTTGACTATGAAGAAACTTTCTCGCCAGTAGCCATGCTTAAATCCATCAGGATTCTTCTTTCCATTGCCACATATTATGACTATGAGATTTGGAAAATGGATGTCAAGACTGCATTCTTGAATGGTAATCTTGATGAGAGTATCTATATGGTACAACCGGAAGGGTTCATTACCCAAGGTCAAGAGCAAAAAGTTTGCAAGTTGCAAAGGTCCATTTATGGACTTAAGCAAGCATCTAGATCTTGGAACATAAGGTTTGATACTACGATCAAGTCTTATAACTTTGAGCAGAACATTGATGAGCCTTGTGTCTACAAGCGCATCATTGATGGGAATGTGGTTTTCCTTGTGTTATACGTTGATGATATTTTACTCATTGGGAATGATGTAAAGATATTATCGGACGTGAAAATCTGGCTAGCTAACCAATTCCAAATGAAAGATTTGGGAGAGGCAAGTTATGGACTTGGGATTCAGATCATTCGGGATCGCAAGAGACGACTGTTAGCAATGTCTCAAGCAACCTATATCAACAAGATTCTTGTGCGATTTGGTATGCAGAATTCCAAGAAAGGTAATTTACATTTCAGACATGGGATTCATTTTTCTAAGGAACGATCTCCTAAGACACATCAAGGAATTGAGGAGATGAGACATATACCATATGCTTCTGTAGTTGGAAGTCTTATGTATGCTATGTTATGCACGAGACCGGACATCTGTTTTGCAGTGGGAGTAGTCAGTAGGTTTCAATCCAACCCAGGATTAGATCATTGGGTAGCGGTGAAACATATTCTCAAGTATCTTCGGAGAACGAGAAATTATATGCTAGTATATACAAGTCAGGATATGATTCTGAGAGGATATACTGACTCTGATTTTCAGACGGATGTCGATTCTAGGAAATCAACATCTGGATCAATGTTCACCCTAGGTGGTGGGGCTATAGTATGAAGGAGCATAAGCAATCTTGTATTGCTGACTCCACCATGGAGGCTGAATATGTAGCAGCTTGTGAAGCAGCTAAGGAAGCAGTCTGGCTCCGTAAGTTCTTGGCAGATCTGGAAGTTGTTCCAGATATGGATAAACCACTCACACTTTATTGCGATAATAGTGGCAGTGGCGAACTCCAAAGAACAAGAAGCCACAAGAGGGGTAAGCATATTGAGAGGAAATATCACCTCATCAGGGAGATAGTGCAGGGAGGAGATGTCGCTGTCACACAGATTCCATCCGCAGACAACCTGGCTGATCCGTTTACAAAAACCTTATCGGCTAAAGTATTTGAAGGTCACCTAAATGGTTTAGGATTACATGACATGTCCCATTTGCTCTAGTCCAAGTGGGAGATTGTTGGGATTTATGTCCTAGAGCTTCATGTATTGTAAATGGAATTGATTATTGTAATAATAATAAATGCATTATTCTTTTATCAAAGTTGTTTGATTTATATCGCATATTGTCCAATTGTCTTGTTTACCTTGATTACTATGTACCTTCAGACTTAGTGTATGTTTGATGCACAAGAGGATTTAAGTCTAAAGTTAGTAATCTAAATAGTCCATAGAGAGCAAACAAAGAGGGTACTTTGTTTGTGGTATATCTATAGATGCGGTCCATTATACTTGTATGACGACCTTGATCCGGGATCGTTCATGTAGTGACATGGGAATGGAGGCACCTTGTATGATAAGATCATATAGGACTGGACTCAGATAAATACGAATTTCTTTTAATATCCGTTAATCGAAGAAATTCATTTTATCTAATAGATGGTCATATATGGATTCGATCTTAATCCTGAGTGTACTACGAACTCCTGCATGACAGGTTATGTCCTTTGATTTACTATGGTGAGGTTGGTGTTGCATTCCCAGCCAATAACTACGTATTTTGGGGATATGATTTGGTATGTAGCTGGGAACGTTTTACATAGATATGGAATTCACTCCTTCTTACGAGAAGCAGATGAATATCTCTTTTAAGAGTTGATTCGGGACTTGAACAATTAGAGCGCTCAACTTTTCTATTACGAATAGAAAATATTTTATATTCATAATTGTTATGAATTAATTGTTCATTATAGAATAATGGTGCTTAAGAGACAAAATATTTAGAGGGGTTTTAACGGACTTATGACCCGGCTCTATTTATGAGATATTCGTGAAGGGCTAATCCATATGTAATGATATATCGATGGACACCGAAAATGTTCGTTTATTTAATCCATCTACGGTAACGAGAGTTCAACTTCGAGTTTTTAGTGGAATAACGCGGAGTTAATAATTCGTAATATTTGATTAAAGAGTTTAATTAATATTTCGGAATTATTGGAGCTCGGAACTGTAGGTCCATTTGGTCCCCGTGCTAGCTCGATTAACTGTAGCAAACCTAATATAACTAGATTGTCTAGTTATATGCTCACATTATATTTATTTATATATTAATAAGATTATAAATATTTATTGTCACAAATGAAAACTATGTTAAATTAGTTTAACTTAATGTTCTAGAATTCTTTGATTATGAGATAATCAAGTCTTGATTATGAGATAATCAAGTTAGTAATAATTATGAGATAATTACTACAACATAATTGAAGGTAAATAAATCATTATTAATATATTGATTTTTATTTACCATAGGAGACAAAGCCATATGGCTTACCATGTCATCCAAGCAATTATGTCTATTAGGTGGCTTGGATACACCTAATAGATTTGTCATTAGCTAATGCATTTTATGCTTTAGTATGGCCTTCACATTCATGTGTTTGCCATTGAAAGAAAGCATTGAATGCTTAATGACAAAGTCATTGTCTTTAGCTTAACATTTCTTATGCTTTGGTATGTCATTCACATTTTTGTGTTGGCCATTGCAAGAAAGCATTAGATGTTTAATGACAAGGTTAGTTGGCTTGTGTAAGAGAATATAATATCTACCATTTCTCTCACTTCCTAATGTTAACACTTTGCATTCATTCACAAAGTTGTTGTGAGAAAAATTTGAGAGAAAAGAGAGAAGAACTTCAAATATTCACAAGTGTTGTGAGAGTATTTGAAATTCCAAAAGGCCAAACACCATTGTGACATCCTAAATCTCTAAATAGTTTAGAGGTTTAATCTTTGTGAGTGAAGCCCACACTTCGATTTGTTGGTTTCGAGTCATAGTTCGGAAGATCGAGTGGTTGATCTAATTGTTGGACACTAAAGGATTGATCTTGGCTAATACAACAAAGGGAGAAGGCAAAGAAAATTTTGAAGATCCATACCGGACCCGGTGCCACCACAAGCAACTTCCACCGCGCTAAGGAAAGTCGTTTCCTACACATCTATCGTAGTTACTTCTAGTGTCTCCGCGTCATTCTTCTTCGGCTGGTTATTGCCTTGTCCCTACTCCCGTTGCAGTTTCCGACAATTTTTCTTCAAGTGGCCTTCTATGCCACAGTGGAAGCACTTGTATGTCTTTTTCCCGTCATTGGATTTACCTCTGCTTTTGCTTCTGCCTCTCCTCCCACCTTGATGTTTCTCATGTTGTCTTCCTCACTGCTCCGAGACAAGGGCTTCTGTTTGATCTGAGCCCACGTATTTTCTTCTGGCTTCTTCATTTGACAAGGCGTCTTTTACCATAGGCATGGTAAGTTTGCCTCCTGGATCTGAGTTGCTGAGAGTAACCACCAGAGTCCCCCAGTTATCAGGAAGATAACTGAGTAGCAAGAGGGCTTGAACTTCATATGCCAGTTGCTTGTCCACTGCAGACAACTGGTTCACCAAGCTTTGGAACTCGTTGGTGTGTTCTGTAACGGAAGTTCCACTCCGTAGCTTCAGGTTCACCAAACGCCTCATGATTAAGGCCTTATTCCGAGCTGTTTTTGCCTGGAAAATGTCTTCCAATTTTCTCCACATTTCATAAGCATCTGTGTCCTATTCTACGTGGTGGAAGACACTGTGACCGATCCACTGCCTAATCTGACCAAGAGTTCTGTTATTGAGTTTATTCTAGTCATACTCCTTAACAGACTCTGGTTTCACTTTATTCAACTCGATGACATCAAACAGATCTTTGCAATGCAAGAAATCTATCATCCGAGGTCTCCAGATAGAGTAATTAGTTGCAGCCAGTTTAATCATTGTACAAGAATGAGAATCTTCCATTTTCATTTAAATTTTTAAAGTTTAAAATGAAAATACACTAAAATAGGGGATGCATTTCACAAATTGGAGGTCACCGTTGCGTCCGGAACGGTCGAAAATGGTGGAATAGACACTTTGTTGGTCTAAATCCGACACATGGGCTGATTTGTAAATTCCTAAAAGTTTTAGGGTAAAACTGTAAATTTCAAAAATTCAGGGGGCTAAATTAAATTTACCAGGCTGCTAACGTGGCAGTGCTGACATGGCAAAGTGGGGCCGGTTTGCTGACGTGGCAGACACGTGGCGCTGACGTGGCGAATGATGTGGCGCTGGCGTGGCGGTTGATGTGTCTGCTGATTGGGTGCTGATGTGTCGCTGACTGGGCGCTGACTGGGTCTGACGTGGCGCTGATGTGGCAGTCCACGTAATCGTCTTCTACCTCCTAAGGTGCGTTCGGCGCGTGACCGAGAGTGGGCTTCACTCTCCGGCGCGTGTCGGCGCTTGTGCCCTGCTCAGACCTCCGTTTGATTGCCGGAAAATACCACCGAACTCGTATCACCATGAACTAGCTGATGGTACCCTCAAATTGGATTTTTGACAACTTTCGTCGAAACCGATTTTCCGAACCGAAGCTCTGATACCACTTGTTGTGATTTACCGATCACTTTAGAAAGTGTTTTGAGGAAAAAACCGAATTGCTATCTATTACTTTCAAGAATATATTACAAGTTTACAAACAATAAACTTAAGAAAAAACCTCACACTTTCTCTATACAATTACACTCTTTGGGATGGTTTTGGGTTCACTGGAAAGCTTGAATTTATAAGCAAGGGGGTGCTCTCATTTCCACCAATCACTCCCTTAAATTGTGGCACCATTTGCTCAATTTGTTGACAATTCTTGCAATGACAACCAAACCACCGAAAGTTAACTTGGACTCACGCATGATTGTTGATGCTTGCTGGAAACCATGGGAAAGCTTCTGTGTTGCTTCATGCAAGCCATGCAGTGGCTGTACCCTACAAATCGTCATTTCCACATAAGCTGACAGATTTATCATGCTTCCCTCCATCAGCCTTGATGTATAAAAGGATACATTCAATTAGATATTCATGTAATGAATTAAAATAATAATGGAACATTATAATATATAATTATACTTGCAAACATTAGGATTGTATCCTTCGCCCTTCTTTGTCCAGGCTCTAATCCAAGTTAAACTCTTGTCAATTTGGTCTTCAGCAAGACCGGTCGCAGAACACTGAAAAAATCGTGTTAAATATTCTGAATATGCAATATCTTCAAGAGGTTGCCCATAGTCACCTTCATTAAGAGAAGGTAGAACTAAGTCATAAACATCATAAGGTGATAAAGG
The DNA here is from genome assembly GCA_019454045.1 of Zanthoxylum bungeanum. NCBI lineage: Eukaryota > Viridiplantae > Streptophyta > Magnoliopsida > Sapindales > Rutaceae > Zanthoxylum > Zanthoxylum bungeanum. The sequence goes on along the minus strand of SKCR01033653.1, from coordinate 294,662 downwards.
GTCTTTGACATTAACATCATCCTTATCCCTATACATTGTCTTTTGTCTTGTAAGAAATACAATTGAATATAAAAAGATGAGCTATACATATAATGTAAATAAAAAGTTATAATAAATAATTGATAAATTATAACATGCAATCAAATTAATACTGCACTTACAACCTAAAACCAATAATTGTTAACTTCTCAATGCTCAATCTCAATAGCCTCACCAACATCACGTGCATATTCTTGATTTTCATCATTTGCCTCAGCAAGTGTATTTACTGTCGATAACTCTTTTATGAAAGGAATATGCTGAGGCGTGTTATCCAAATCCATATTATTTTCATTATTTGGACAGCCCCTATTAGGAATAAAACAAATCACTGACCATTTTTTATCCAATGGATCAGTGGTATAAAATACTTGTTTGGCTTCTGATGTAAAGATAATGAGATCTGACTTATGGCCTAATCGGTTAAGATCCACCAAAGTGAAACCAAACTGATCAAATTTTACATTCCCATTATGAATCCAATCACACTTGAATAAGGGTATTTTGAAGAGATATAGTCAAGTTTCCAAATCTCTTCAATCTGTCCCTTAAAGAACATACCCGAAAGATAACAAAGTGCTTGTATCGACAAACGTTATGTTTCTTTATGAGGACTATATGAGGGAGTTCAAACTTCGAAGTAAAGTGTTACTCGAGGAGTTACTTACTGGTTCAACCATCACACCATCGTCAACGACAGTTGACAAACACATAACACCTTCGACATCTGAGAATCAGATGCAAGTTCATCAGAATGATCTGTCACCTAGACGTAGTGGGAGGGTTGTGCGACAACCTAATCGCTTTCTAGGAGTTGGAGAGGCACAAGTTGTCACTTCCAGCGATGGTGTAGATGATACATTGACCTATCACAGTGCAATAGATGATTTTGATAAAGAGGAATGGCTCAAAGCCATGAACCTAGAGATGGAGTCTGTGTGCTCCAACTCATTATGGGAACTTGTAGACCAACCCGATGGGGTAAAACCTATAGGTTGCAAGTGAATTTACAAGAGAAAGAGGGGAGCAGATGAGAAGGTACGGACTTTCAAGGCTAGGCTAGTGGCCAAGGGTTATACCCAGAAAGAGGGAGGTGACTATGAGGAAATTTTCTCGCCAGTGGCCATGCTAAAATCCATCTACACTCTTCTATCCATTGTCGTATATTATGACTATGAGATTTGACAAATGGATGTCAAGCCTACATTCTTGAATGGTAATCTTGATGAGTGTATCTATATGGTACAACCAGAGGGGTTCATAGCCCAAGGTCAATAGCAAAAGGTTTGCAAGCTGCAAAGGTCCATTTATGGACTTAAACAAATATCTTGATCTTGGAAATAAGATTTGATACCACGATCAAGCCTTATGACTTTGAGCAGAATATTGATGAGCCTTGTGTATACAAGCGCGTCATTGATGGGAAGGTGATATTTCGTGTTTTATACGTCGATGATCTTTTACTCATTGGGAATGATGTAAATATATTATTGGACATGAAAACCTAGCTAGCTAACGAATTCCAAATGAAAGATTTGGGAGAGGCCAGTTATGTTCTTAGGATCCAAATACTTCGGGATCGCAAGAAACGAATGCTAGCTATGTCTCAGGAATCCTACATCGACAAGATCATTGTGCGATTTGGGATGCAGAATTCCAAGAAAGGTAATTTGCCTTATCGATATGGAATTCACTTGTCAAAGGAACATTCTCCTAAGACACCACAAGAAGTTGAGGAAATGAGACATATCACATATGCCTCAGCAGTTGGTAGTCTCATGTATGCAATATTATGCATAAGACCGGACATCTGTTTTGCAGTGGGAGTAGTCAGTAGGTTTCAGTCTAACCTAGGATTGGATCATTGGGAGGCTGTGAAACACATTCTTAAGTATCTTAAGAGAACGAGAGATTATATCATTGTGTATTCTGGCAATGATATGATCCTAAGAGGATATACAGACTTTGATTTTCAGACGGATGTCGATTCTAGGAAATCAACATCTGGATTCGTGTTTACCCTAGGTGGTGGGGCTATAGTATGGCGGAGTATAAAGCAATCTTGTATTGCTGACTCCACCATGGAGGCTGATTATGTAGCAGCTTGCAAAACATCTAAAGAAGTAGTATGGCTTCGTAAGTTCTTGGGAGATCTAGAAGTCGTTATAGATATAGATAAACCACTCACACTTTATTGCGATAATAGTGATGCAGTGGTAGATTCAAAGGAACCAAGAAGTCACGAGAGGGGAAAACATATAGAAAAAAAATATCATCTCATCAGATAGATAGTACAAAGAGAAGACATTTTTTTTACAAAGAATGCATCTGTATAGAACCTGGCTGATCCGTTTACAGAAACCGTGTCGGCTAAAATGTTTGAATGTCACCTAGATGGTCTAGGATTACGTGACATGTCCTATTTACTTTAGTGCAAGTGGGAGATTTTTGGGATATATGCCCTAGAGCATCATGTAATATAAACGACATTATGTTTTATGAAATAAAATGACGTATTGTTCATTTATCAAAGTGTTTGTTTAATATCACATATTGTATATTATCATGTTTACCCTAGATTACTCATGTGTCTTCAGACTTACTGTATGAGTGTCATACACAAGTGGATTTAAGTATGAAGTTAGTAATCTAAAATAGTCCATAGAGAGCAAACAAAGCAGGTACTTTATTTGTGGTTTATCTATAGCTGTGTTCCATTTTATAATAGTATGGCGACCTTGATCCGGGATCGTCCATGTGGAGACATGAGAATAGAGGCACCTTATATGATGTGATCTGATAACGCCCAAAAAGTCACTTTTTGGGCAACCGGGTGACGGCGTTACCGGGTGACTTTTGAGCCAACCGGGTGACGGCTGCCCAAACAGTGAATTTGTCATTGTTCAGATAGCCCATGAACTGCCCTAATACTGTTGGGGCTGACCTGGGCAGCCCTCATGTGTATTGGGTGGTCGGTTCGATCAAAAACGCGTTTTATGCCATTTTGCGGTAAAATATTTTTGTAAAAGTTTTGCGATGTTTCTTAACTATTTATATCGTTATTTGATATCGAATAAATATGTTTATGTGAAATATGAATGAATTATTCATATTGGATATTGAATAATATATTCGGTAATTTAAAAATCTTTAAAATTATGATTTGACCCGAACCGCGGGCTTCCGCTGTGCCCGCGCCAAAACCCCCAACATTACCCAAATCCGCAACTACTAAACTGTGTGCCATGATCAGATATAATGGAAATGGATATATCAAGAAAAGACATAATATTATCCAAATAAATCCTGGCATATTGAGAGGATGAATAGTAGTCGTCACCAGTAGGAAATGTGCTGATTTAGTCAGCATGTCGATTATTATTCAAATTGAGTCAAAGCCTTTCTACGTCCTTGGAAGACCAAATACAAAATCCATACAAAATACAGAATTGGGTGTGGTCAATTCTATACTGATTCAACTTTCTTCATATCCATACTTGTATCATCATTAAATACCATATTTTCATGGAAGGCCACCTGAAGAGCCAAAATCCATGCTTAGAAGATTTTACGTTGAGGTTATGCTTTCCTCAAAGTCTTGTAAGGCCATACAGAGATGATGTTCGCAACCTTACGTACATTTTGAGTAGATCATTAGGTCATCGATAACAATAATTATTAATCAACACCTAAGCGGAGCATTCCCTCATTCTTCCTAATAAGCAACACGGGGCACCCCAAGGTGAGATATTCAGCTAAATAAATCATTTAACTGAGAGATATCATAGCTACAATTGAAACTTAGACAATCTGTCATCCCCAAAATCTCGTCAAAACCAGTAACTTCCAGAATGATCAAGTCTGTTGGATTATATCCGCTACCCTAACGATATCTCACAAGACTTTAATTCTTTGGTTACTGCAGTGGTCCGGTCCAGTCCAATTCGCTGATTTTGACTGATTTTTATGTTTGGCCAGGCCAGACCAGACTCAGGGAAGGTTACCGATTCGACCGGTTGAACTGGCCGGTTCGGTCTGATTTTAAAAACAATACCAAAAACCACTCTTCCAATCAAATTTTTTGAAAAAAAAAAAAAATTAAATATGAAGCTTTTTCGTGTACAATTCATTACTCATTTTTATTAGGTTTTATAAATATTAGGGAAATTATCACATGTCTACCCAAAAATTATCTTATATTCGAAAAAATACGCCGTTTTGAGAAAATATCATTTATGTACCCGAAGTTATTAAAAATTGTCAATTACTACCGAAAAGTCTAAGAAGTTTTATAATCTATCTACCAGAAATTTGACGGACATCGCAGTTTTTGAATAATAACTGCTTCTTTTATAAGAAATTTGGTTGTACAAATATCATTTTCTCAAATTTATGTATTTTTTCGAATATTAGACAATTTTAAAGTGGCTAGATGATAATTTCCCTAAATATTATCTATAATATATTACCACTATATTATTTTCTCTTTTTTTCCCCTTGCTATGATTATTAATAATGAATGATGGGCTTTTTATATATTCATTTGTTTCAAATTTCACTTTTTTTTCTTCACATCTTTCTTTGTAGAGAAAAGGACGTGACAACCCTCGGTAAAATAATCACAAAAACTCATTTTAAAAAATGGCCACAAGAAAAACTCTTTTATACAAGAACCCAAAATATCAAAGGAATAAAAATTATATGTACTAGCCTTTTTTAACAATGAAAAATTTAAACAGATGGCTCGCGTACCACGTCACCCAAAGACACATCCAATAATATTTTTATACTATAAACTTATTTTAAAACTGAAACATGGTATGCATTTATTAGATAATCTCATAAGAACCGCCCTATTATAAGTTTCTGTTTTTGGCCAAGAGTAAAAATGCTCTAGACAGTAGCAGTTTTAAGCATAGGAGTAAACAACATGCACAATCCATTCAGAGGAACAGTATCATTAGATCAATTGTGGAGGAGAAACTCGCAACAAGTTAACTCAGAAAATTGCATACCGAGATAAGCCAAGGCGTCCGCGACATGATTTCCCTTGTGCATTCCATATTTGGTAAAATGAAATTAAACTTCTATCGCTTCTGGAAATTAAGCTGTTTAATTCCTAAGGCGAAGACAAATCCAAAGAGCGCAGCAAAGCAAGCAAGAACAACTGCAACTACACCCAGAAAATCATGTTTGAAACCAAAATAACTTCTAAGAAAATGTTTCACTGTTTCGCCACTTTCTAATTTGTCCTCCAGCTCCCCATACTGTGAAACAATCAATCCATACAAGGTCCAAGCTACAGGATTTGCCCAATAGTACCATCTCCACCATACAGGAATCCTCTGTTATTTGACAGGTTAAAAGGTAAGGAAAGATATGGTAACAAAATATACGTAAGCTAGAAAAATCTAGCATATATAATGGAAATGGGAATACAATACTTACGGGTCTTGGGATTATAAACCCGCAAAAGAGGTACCACAATCCAAAAAATGCAGTTGAAACAATGGCAGCAATGTGGTCGTTTGGCGTCAAAGCAGCACATGTCATGCCATAGAAGGTGAAGACCAATAATGTGATGTATGTGAAGAATAAATACCAAAAGAACTTCTCGGCTGTCCATTCAAATCCAATCATAGCATAGACTATAAGACTGTACACTACTGACTGAACAAATATATACGGAATCTCAATCATAACCTGCAAGAAAGAAAATTATAAATCAGTAATGAAACATGATTATTTTAACTTTTCAAATATAAATGTACCATGTCAAAAAATTACTTGTGCTAATGCCCAAGGTATGCCCGAATACATGCCAGCGGCTTTTTCTCTGTAAAAGACTGTCCTTTCAACAGAAATTATTGGCAGCACGGATGAACAATATTGAAGACCAATGAAGAGAATTGCAACAAACATGGAACCCATTGCATTAAAAAGATCTTGTCTCCTTTCTCTATAAATTGAAAAGACAAAATAAAGATTAAATAGCAGATGAAATAACAGAGCTTCGAATAACAATTAAATAAACAATGTTCAGGTTTTCTATTCGGAACTCACGTTGTAGTGCCCAAGTCCCAAAATAATGAACCCAACAGCAATGCTATGAAGGTCGTGAAAAAAAATCTAACAGCTGTGTATGGTGGATTTCGCCAGTATGACCAGTATTGTTTCCATAAGCAAGCCATAAATTGGGTGAAAGCTGGCTGAGAGTACTGAGTAGGAAAATAGAGGTCCTTTGAACCTATAGCAGGCTTGCTTAAATCTTCAATGAGTGCTTTGTTTCTCCTGATGTATATGGCATGCATCCATGTTAATTTTGAGCTAAGCAAATGCGTTGGCACAAATGGATTTTGGTATATACTTAATGTAACCTAGTAGTACATCATAAACATACCGGTATAAGTCTGATCGTTTGTAAATATCAGTAAAATCAACCCCCAAAGCTGATTCCTGAGAAGCAGCTGAAACTTCCAACATCCAAGTTGCCGGATTGTAACCGTCTTTAATTTTCTCGACTCCAGGAATTGCCTTAAAAAAAGTATGTGCATCAGCTACTTCCATATAAAAATTAAACAAGTCACTTTGTAAGGTTATTTCTAGTTAGATTTCCATTGTAATATGAGAATGTTCATCAGGACATACTTCGAAATAGTGGATAAGATGGCAAGAATGGCGACCCAATGGCCCAACATAAATTTCTTGTCCCCCTCGCTTCATTAGGAATAGCTGCAATGCATTGTTGAACAATTGTAATCAATAGAGATGGAAAAAAGGAAGAACCTTAAGTTCATTTGATCCAAAATTAACACTTCTTACCTCATCAAAAGATTCAAATACGTCAATGCTTGGTTGATGGATGGTGCACACTACTGTTCTTCCAGTGTCCACTGTGTTTCTAACAGTTCTCATAACAATTGCAGCAGCCCTTGCATCTAGCCCTGACGTTGGCTCATCCATAAATATGATGGACGGGTTAGCTACGAGCTCAACCGCAATGGTAAGCCTTTTGCGTTGCTCTGTCGACAGACCGTTTATACCAGGCAGACCAACCAGTGATTGTCTCAATGGTTTCAGCTCCACAAGCTCCATGACTTCCTCAATAAACATCTGTATATCAAGGGTAAAATTAGAAACTAGTATGACTGTATCCAAGAATATATCTACTGAGTCAAAAAGTTTCTATTCTCGGTGACTCAATTTAAGGTGTCTTAGCACTCAATGACTCAGCAATCAGGTGATTTTAGTACCAACCTTTCTGGTTTCAGAATCAACTTCAGGTGCTAAACGGAGCCAGGCCGAATAGAGCAAGGACTCAGCTAAGGTAACAAAAGGAGAGTGGATGTCATTTTGTTCACAGTATCCTGAAATGCGGGCAAATGTTTCTTGCTTCTTTGGGTAACCGGATATTGTTATGCTCCCAGTAATATATCCACCTGTTTTCCTGCCAGCCAACACATCCATCAAAGTGGTTTTACCAGCACCACTGACACCCATTAAAGCTGTAAGAACACCCGGCCGGAAAGCTCCGCTCACAGCATTCAAAAGCACTAATTTGTCTTCAAGAACACCTTGAAGTTTCATTTCCTAAAAAAAATCGAACCAATTGGTCTTCTCTTCTGGAGTACATTGTATTGAACAAAGATATATTCAAACTTTCTAAATATCCTAAATTGGTTTCCAAATTAATGTTACCTGTGGCATGTCAACAGAGTATACCACCTCATCAAAGGTAAGTGAATGAGGTTCAAATGGAAGAACCATTCCCCTTTTCCTTGGACGACTAACATCAACAACAGCTTCTGTCAGGGATAAAGACTGTGAAGAGGAGTTTCTCACGCTCTCTGTTTGTTAAAATTAATTTATTAATATCAGAAGGCATTCCAAAATATCTTATAATTTGTCAAATTTATCAAATTTGTTTTATCACCTGAGTGAGTTTTGTGACTAGAACTAGCTCTACGGGTTGATAGCTCAACAGTTGCTCCAATTCTTTTATCTTGCTCATCACTTTCAAAGTCCTCTGGTATAACAGCCCGAGGCTTCTCAAATCCTGCACGTACAATTTTTCCAGAAATTAGAACATAAATTCACTGCTTTAGAAGTAATTAAAGTGAAGAAGGTAAAGATACCCACGGTTAAAAAAAGCAAGTGCCAGAGTGAAACCAAGGTTGAACAGTAGTATGAAACCAAACAACGCTGCCAATCCTAGCCAATACCAATATGCATGTGCGAAGAACCCACGAGACTTCAAAACTTGCACTCCAAGTGATTCAGTTGAGTTTTGAGTAAACTATGATATGAACAAATTACATATATCAGAATTTTCTATAAGACAAATATACAATCATGGACAAGGGTCATTCAGATAATTACCTTTCTCCAACTGTGCCCAAGAAATTCATTAGCCACTATTGAATTTTGTGCATACGTCAAAGGTGAACACCAGTAAGCCCATTTCCACCATTTTTTGATGTCCTCTGCATTATCAAACAAAGAAATGGAAGTATTATAGTTAAAATTTGATAAAGAAGCCAATTTTGTTTCTTTTATCTGTATAGTTTTTGTACCTCGTGAAAGCACAAATCCACCCAATGATACAAGCACGAGTAATGCAAATGTACCAAATGTATTAGCGACAACCAGGTTCCTGCCTGTTGCTGCAATGAGTCGGAACAATGCAGAAGCCATCTGATTAAGGGCCAAGAGCAGAAAGTACTGCTTAAAAAACCTGCAACAAGAAAAACATCACGTAAGCTAGTTCGATAAAAAGATAATGTAATAAAAAACCTCACTGGTTACCTTCCAGCATTGGGATCATTCCCTACTACATAATAGGTTAAGATTACCCAAACAGCAACATCCAGGAACGAGATAGGGATCTTGAGGATCCAAGACGGAAGAGCATATGCCCACGGAGGAAAGAATCGGTAATCTCTTTGCTTGTAGAATACAGGAAGCTTTGCTATGGTCATTGAAATCTCCGAAAATCCATTGAAATTGACCATCATAATAGCAAAGAAAAGGGCACCAGCGTAAATTCCTCCATCAGTTACTGAATCTTTGTGCATTTTTGTTCTGAAGAAGAGTGTTGTATAGGCCAGTGCAATAGAACCAATCTAATAGCAGGGAGAAAAAATAATCAAAAGCAATGACTAAAACCATTCAAAAGTAAGTTAATACTCACTTGGATGAGCTTGAAGAAATAGACAAATGAGTTCCTCTTCATCAACAAAAGTTCTCTTGAGATACAAGCTTTCAACAATTCCCTCTTGCCAACACCATACACTTCCGTTGTCAAAGCAGCTCGATGGCTCTTGCTCTTATCAAATGGATTCCGAAGCTCATCAGAAAGTTTCTGTCCCACATGGAATGATTGGAATGCCTCAGCAAATTCCTGGACTGTGACAAACCTGTAAGGCATCTCCTTATGTACCCAATACTGCTGCTGATCTTTCCTTGATGTCACCTGCAACATATTATTAGTAAAGATTGAATATGAGAAGTTACTTGCTAGAGTCATCATCGTTTTATAAAATCATAAGCCACTATAGTATTTATAAATATTAAGAAAAATAAAGATCAAAAGACAGCTTTATGTGCACATACTTCTTGCAAGAAGTCAGCCACGCCTTTCCTTTCGGGGCATTTAAAGCCCGTGGATTCAAAAAACTCTAGCACCAGATCGCGGGGACCCTGGTACACAATCTGGCCATCAGATAGAAGGATAATATCATCAAATAGATCATAAGTTTCAGGAGCTGGCTGTAGGAGTGATATCACAGCGGTTCCTTTATTAATGTGGATATTTTGCCTGAGACAATTAACAATTTGGAAAGTCGTCGAGCTGTCCAAACCAGTGGAAATCTCATCCATAAATAGTGCCAACGCTGGACCAACCATCATTTCACCTATAGTTTTAATTACACGTTTTCAATTGTTTGAATATAAGGGATAATTGCTTCCTATCTGTGAATTCAACAGATGAATTTATAGAGTTTGGTATTTACCAGTTGTAACACGCTTCCTTTGTCCTCCTGATATACCTCTTATCATTGCATCGCCTACCATGGTATCTGCACAGACATCCAATCCCAGAACCTATATATTTATGATGAAAAGCGTTCAAACAAGGGATATTACTAACTTGTTAATTCACAATTTTGAGTGATCATAATGATGCTACCTTTAGATAATAATCAGTGATCACATTGGCTTCTTGTCCTTCAATTGCAATGGCCTGATACATGAGAATTGAAAAGAAACACAAGAAACTCAATCATCAAGAGTTCAAATCCAACTCCATAAGGTTGAATCTGATCTAATTCTATTTTCTAGTGAGCAAAAGGTAAGCTTAATTTTCCTTTTTTTTTTTTTTTATTTTACTTTGGAAATCAAGTTCGTTAAATTATAAACATGTTTTAAACAAACTTCAGATTTCCTCACCTTCATGTAGACATCAATATCAGGATCAGGCTTAATACCTGCTGCTTTCTCTCTTCTTGCCAACTCCTTTAGCATCTCTGCATTTCCCAAAAGCAGTTACCTTTAATGCTTATACTGTATTAAAAAGTCATCATACTACAATCTGAAACTAAAAGAATTTAATGTAAATAAAAGATGTACCATAACGAGTTCCAACCCCCTGGCATCTAGCGGAGAAGGCCAATGTTTCCCTCACAGTCATTTCGCCTATATGATTATCATGTTGACTAATATAAGCAGCCGTTCTCTGAGGCACAAATTCATCCATGTCGTGGCCATTGTATGTTACCCTACCAGAAACCTACAAATAGACATTTTGGTTTTCGAATTAGATTGCTAAAAGCCAAACCCTCTTAAAAAATATTTAGAGCATAAGAGCATTTAACAATATAATCACCTTTAGAGTAGGATCAAGCTTCGCAGCCAAAGCCAACAATAGTGTGGTCTTTCCAGAACTTGGGGGACCCAAGAGCAATGTCAATCTATACAACAACAGAAATGACACGATTTGAATAACGAGTAAACTAAGAAGCCCATAGATATTTTCAATTCTCACCTTCCAGGCTTTATGATTCCACTGACATCCTTCAGGATTGTCAAGTGTTTCTTTTTACTTGAAAGAATGTGGAGATAGTTCAGGAAACCCTTCAAACAACACACACATAATATTAAAATTTGAGAAACAAATTACAATTAACTTTACAAAATCAATGATTTATATTTGAAGATTGATACCTCAATGATATTTGTATAGAATTTAGTGAATGATGGCAAGGCATTACTTGCTAGAAACGCTTCTGCTTCAATATTCAAATGTTCATATCGAACTTCGACTTGGGGAAGGTCAATTCCAACTCTGAGAAAAATCAAAGAAAAATGAAAATCGAAACTTAAATACAAAAACGCACATGAAAATTATAGATGCGCAGGAGTTTGGTTTGATAGTAAATAATTTAAGATTTGATTGTCAAATCCTGAGTATGTATTTCTATAAGACTCTGATTAAGTCAGGGTCGGATAATTTAAGGGTTTCTAAGTTTTCCAAAAAAAAACTGCCAAATTTTATTCTATTTCGTCAGTCATTGCTTCACATAATTGTTTTAATTTCCCAAGCCATGTTTTTGGCTCCCTTCTTCCTCTTTATGTTCGGCTGCAACAAGCCTTATTCTCCTCTCTCTTGCTCAAATTATAAGCTCCTTCTAGCATCATTTTCTTCCCCTTAGCCTTCTAGCTTAGTGATTGTGTTTCTTTTGTGATAAAAAAAAAAAGCGAGCAATTCAAGCCTTAATCCCTCTCACCTCGACCGAGTCTTGAAAGAGAAATTGGGGGTTTTTTATTTTTTGAATTTAAAAGGTAATAAACTTCACCCACTTACTTCTTCTGAGTTGTTAATCTAACTATTGCATTTGGACTTGTAAATTGGGTTTTATTATGTTATTTTCTATAATGGATTTCACTTAGATTCTTAGAATTGAATGAATAATTGAAAGATTATGTTTCTTGGATGTGTCAAGTAGAGATTGTGATTGAATGAAGGAGATTTTGAACCTAAAAATCGTAAATTTCTACTAAAACTAGACTAAGTAAGTAATAAAATATCCAAAATTCAGAATATTCTAATGAAGGATGGATTTACGATGAATTTTATAACTTGGCTACTCTGCATAAAGGCCTGATTCTTTTTTCTCCTAAACAACGTGTAATAAATCAATTATAACTTGAGTTATAGGGATCGAAATTAAAATCCTTAAAATTCTGAGTAAACTAGACACATTAGGGATTGATATATTTAAATATTAGATTTTTTGGACTCAACATGAATTTAGTCTGAATTTGTGAAATTAGGTATCATGCAGTCACTTTATTTTGTCTTTGTCTAAACAACCCTTGAATATTCTCTTATAACTTGAGTTTCGGACGTCGAAATCAAAATCTGTAAAAATTTACATACACCGACACATTTAGATTCATCCTATTAAAATTTCAGCCATCGATTCACTCCCAATTAACCGTAGCGAATTTCCAAAAATAGCTGTTAAGAAGCGAATTTTCAGCGAATATGCAGAATCTAAGTTTTCGCATCCATAATTGCGTAATTCCAAATCGAGGTCCGTAAAATTCCTAGACGACCTAGATATCCCCAATATATAGTGAGGTTGAGTGTTTGTATATTGCATATTTTATCACGTTATACTAAAAGTATTTAGTGTTATATAGTCTACTAAATTGAATGGGTTTTAGATCGACATCAACAATCGCAACATTCGCCGACTACGTGATTCATATCAGTCCATCCTAGCACTGTGAGTGGATATTTTTATTTTGATGATGCTTTCATTTTTTGATACTATTGTTTTGATGATATTTATGTTTTATGTTTCTGATGATATTTTCACTTTATACTTCCGCTTTTCTATTAAGTGATTTGATTAGAATGGTTTTGGATAAATCAGTTTTACGGATGAGATATGAGACGTTTTTGATTGGATGTTATATGTTGTGTGTTCCGTCACGGTGTTTGTATGATGATTTTGATTTCTGGATTTTGAAAACTCTGTGGTGTCTGTTAGGGTACTGTCCATCTGAAAATGGCAGACCTACTATCCTGTGTCGACATGGTCTTGATTCGTTCATTGTTCGGTCTTTGCGCGCGACCAGACAATCGATACTTGTATAGTTTGCATTTATGGTATCATGCATCCCAGATCATCTCAGGGATTTACAAAAAAAATACCAAATAATTTTTTTTTTCTATAGTGAGTTGGTTTGGGTTTTCACAATCCGATCCAACTAAACTCTTGTCTAATAACGACTAAACCCATAAATTAGAAAATTCTCATTCCCTCTATGAAATTGCGAAAAAAAATTATAGACTTTTAAATCTCACTCATTAACTTATGAGAATAAAGACTCAATGTAAACAAATGTTTGAAAGATAGAAAAGGACATGAAATAATCAAAGATAAGTTGGGAATAATGACTGATTAACAAAAATTGAAAGGAAATGAAACAATAAAAATAAGTTGGGAATAATGATCGATTAACAAAAATGGATACAATTTTACATATTATATATTTCATATATTTTTTTATTAATTTTTTTTAAAAAAAAAAACATAACATTTATATTCAAACAAAAATGGAAAACAAATATTTCATTCATACCTGTTTCAAACTTCAACTAAATTCAGATATTTTCAGTAAAAAAAAAAAAACACAAACATTAGCTCAATATTGAGTTTCAACCCTGTTAATTTACACGTCTAATTTCATATTTAGTGTCTGTTTAGTATGAATTTTAATAGAGGTAAAAGAGATTTCTTAACCATAAAAGCTCTTTTCAAAAAATTTGGTTACGTTTGGTTACATTTTAAATCTCTTGAGGATTAAAAAAGTTATTTTGCCGAGTAAAAACTCAAAATTTGGGTTTTTGTGAGTAGAACTTGGAATATTTTTTTAAAGATTTAATACCCTTATTTAATTTAACAACATTAATTCATTTCTTTCATAACACAACTTAAAAAACTTGTCCAATAAAATAATTTATAAATTTTTATAAAAACTTTCACTCACAATTAAACACCTAATTTTTTTATTTTTTATCAAAAGCTCTACTTTTAAAAGCTCTATTAATAAAAACTTTACTTGAAGAAACTCTATTTAAAAAACTATATCAAACGGACCCTTAGTCTTTCTCTTTGTTATTCTGTAAGCTGAGCTGGCTGACTGTTATTCCAGCTCAGCAATGTTTGTTAGGTAGTTTCTTTTTATTAGCCTAGTGCTGTTATACAGGAATCATAAATACTCATTTTCTCTGAAAATTTTCTCACTAACTTTCCTTCATTTTATCACGAAACAAACAACTAAAACAGTTCAACTTAAACCAACCCAAAAGATTAGTGTGATTGCAATGTCATCCAATATTTACTAAACATTTGTATAAGTAAATCATTTAACTTAATTGACACGTGTTGAAGACAGAAGACACCATTACTTTAAAAACTCCCTCTCCACTTGACGACTTTGTATGATGAGTGATTTTTTGATACTATTATTCTATAGTGACATTATACTATCAATTAATAAATATATATTATATAAAATTGTATCTATTATTTATTTAATTAGTTTTTATTATTTTACACGTATGATAAGATATTATTAAATTATTACACGTATAATAATATGCTATACTATTATATAATAGAATTTTACCTCTACGAGCTACAATATTCATCGGATGTTTGATACATGTCCTGTATAAGAAACTTTTGACACACACAAAAATTCAGAAAATGGGCGTGGTTTGATGGTGTAGAGGTCAATATCTGACTTTCAGATCATTAATAAGAGTTTGTGATAGCCAGAGATTTTATCTGGTCTACTTAAATCTGGATCAGGTGGTTTCGCATTAGGATTTATAAGGTTTTTTTTTTTTTTTAAAAGAAAAAATAGACCACGTAGGGCCGGAGATTCTTAGTTTTGACCATGGTCAGGGTGACAGCGTAGCACTGGGTGACATGGCATGGGTGATAGCAGAGATTCTCGTCGTGTGGCAACTTTTTAAAATAACTGATTTCTTTTTTGTTTTTATAAATATTATCTAATTTCTTTAATGTTTTTTTTTTTAAATAATAATAAAAAAAAATTAATTCGTTTTCCATGTGAAAAACAACAAAGTTGGCTACGGTGTGAGACTGGATCGGGGGATGTAAAATCTTGACTTTAATGAAACGGTTTAGATTTCAAGATTTTTAAAAAAAAAAAAAAAAAATAGAGAGAGAAATTGGAGTTTTTTTTATATAAAATCTGGATTGTTGGATTTTGAACTAACGGTCCAAATTTCAAGATTTTAAAAAAATCAAACGGTTCTAATTTAACTAGAATGAACTCTAGTACAAAATATATTGGAGACCGAGTCCGTAAAACTGAGCTGTGATAGTGAATCATCATTCATCAACCTAACCAATTTCCTCTTAACTCAAAGCGAATGGTTGAGTCAGAAGTAAATCCTAATTAAGCAAATGCCTTGGTGGAGTGGAAGCAAATTCAGCTCACTATTCATCTTCTGAAGAAGCAATTAATCTGCTCCTAATACTTTTTATACACAACATATATAAAGTATCTGAGTTACCAGTCAGTCATATAAACATTGGACAACTCTTAACTCTCAAGCTGCTTTTTGGGTTGAGTTAGGCCCACGAATTTCAATACATATACCAAGTCACATTCAATACATATCTATTCTCATGAGCGGCCCTAAAGACAATTGACATAGGCGGTTGGTTAGTAACCAAATACATGGCCCAAAAATAATTTTTACATACATAGTATAATTTATATATTTTTATCAATTATCAATAGGAAGCTCATATTATGAACTCGTATAAGATGATTTATCGATAAGAACTTTATTTATTCTAATATAGGGTTTCACATCCAAAGATATTGTAATTTTTAAGTGTATAATATAACTTATATATTTTTTATCATTTATCGATAAGAATCTTATATTATGAATTCGTTTAAGATCCCCAAAATTTAGGGTAACTTAAGGCTACCATTGTCTATTCTCTATCAGGTTAGTTATACGTTTAAGATGGAAGAACAAAATCATTGACAGCATGAAACTGATATATATATTTGCACTAGTGGGAAAAAAAAAAAGATAAAATTTTTTACCTGTCAATACGGTCCTTGAGCTTCAATAAGAACTTCTCATTATCAACGTCAGTGACTTTCACCAATTTATCAATCAGCCTTTGCCTTTCTTGCAGTCCAAGATTAAAAATATTCACTTCATTAGCTTCACCTCGTGAAGTTGTAAGTATCCCTTTCCTCAAACGATTATAAGTAGGCAATTTCTCAAGAGCAGCCCATTTTAGAGCTTCCTCATCATCTTCTTCCCTCGAAGACATTGAAAATGCACCCACAGAATTTGTTCTCCATCTAGAATGACTTCCAGACAAGCTAGTACTTGCCTTGTAAATATCATCACTAATATTCTCCATTGCAACTCAAGATGATAAGTGCAACCAGCCAAAACTTACAAGTGCTTTTCTCTCTTTTGTTTATTTGAGAATGCTACAAAGAGAAAATTCACGGGTTTTTTATTTTTATTTTATTTTTTATTTTAAAGAGGAATGACTCCTACTATTTTATATAGGAAATCATATATGTGAACTACCTCACTTTTAACTAAGGTTCAAGTAGTCAATAATGTGGCATTCGAAGGTAATTGTGTCATTCAATCACTTTTCCCTAATTTTCCATTAAATAATAATAAAAAGGGTTATTTACGTTTTACTACTAAAGTTATGATAAAATAACAATTGGGTACTATAAATATTAACATATTACATTTTACTACTAAACTTATATAAAATTTAACATTTTACTACTTTTTCATCCAAATTGTTAGTTGACCGTCAGTTGACCATGACATCATAAGGATAAAAGAGTATTAACCCACAAATTATTATAAATTATAAATATTCTAAAAAAAATTAAGGGTAATTTTGTCATTAAGAAAGGAAGAATAAAAATAAAAAATAAAAAAATATTGATAATATGATTATTTATTGTCTTTATTGTTCCCCTCCATTGCCAAGAATATAATTGAATAAATAATTAATAATTCTTGAGTACATCTATTTTATTATTATACTTTAAAGTATTTTGGATATTATGAGAATGTTAATTATTAAATTATTTTGGTAAATTAAATTCTTTATTTTGTTGGGTTTTATGGACAGTTTAGAGACTAAAATATTTTTATAAATGTGATTGTTGATTGCATCTCTTTTATTGTTATATATAAGATTTAGATATGTTTTTAAATGGTATAATTGTAATTTTCACTTTTATTTTATTTTGAGGATAAAACAGTCTTTTTAAATGTCAACTGACGGTCAACTAACGGTTTACATGGAAAAGTAGTAAAATGTTAAATTTTATATAAGTTTAATAATAAAGTGTAATATGTTAATATTCACAATACCCAATTGTTATTTTATTATAACTTTAGTAGTAAAACGTAAATAACCATAATAAAAATTTCTTTTCAAATTTTTAAACTCATCAGTAAGAAAAACGTGTTTGTAAATAATTTTTTTTCCGTACTCTATCATGCAT
The DNA here is from genome assembly GCA_019454045.1 of Zanthoxylum bungeanum. Taxonomy (NCBI): domain Eukaryota; kingdom Viridiplantae; phylum Streptophyta; class Magnoliopsida; order Sapindales; family Rutaceae; genus Zanthoxylum; species Zanthoxylum bungeanum. The sequence continues at coordinate 277,001 of SKCR01033653.1, read as the reverse complement.
GTAAAATTTTTATCATGATTAATTTAATGTATACAAAGAAATTATTTTACACTTAATACAAAACACTATTTCCATACTTTAATGCATACAAAGTCTTGATAAATTGGTATGCATAAAAATTCAAGGGTTTTAAATTGTTGTGCAAATATTGACTATTTTGATATTATTGGCATGTAGTGATGGAGCTGGACCCACATAGATCAGGTGAGCGGGGGCAATTCTAGTTCGGGTTATTTATGGTTTAATCGAGTATTATAGCGGAATACGAGTTTTCGACAATTATGAGATTTTTATGCAAAATATGATCATTTTAATCCTAATTAGTCAAATACAATGATATATGATTTCCAATCACTGTCAAAATGATTTTTACATCTTATATACATCCAATAGATGAAAAGCCCCAATTTTGATTTAGACATATACCCTAATTTTGTCAGTTAATCAAATTAACCAAAATTAACTAAAATTAATTCAATAATATACTTTAATCCAATCTCTACAATACCAATTAAGCCTCGCCACTTTGAAATAACTCAATAATATTTCTAGGTCATTATTGAGTGACCTAACAACTCTAGAATAACAACAAGTCATCTAATGACCATTATAAGCCTTATTTACACTAGATAAGCTTACTTTAATTATTATACACACACATATATTCAATATTCAAGCTTCCAAACATCTCAACACAAATTCAAGAGAGTGAAAAATATATTTACATCATATATTATAATTTAGAAAAATAGAAATAATTTTTCTATATATAGAAAGAATGAAACTACCTTGAATTTCCAAGCTTTTCTTTGTAATTTTTTTAGCGCTTCGTTTTTCTCTGAAGCTCTCTATTTTTGTGTTCTTAAAAACTTAACTCAATGAAGCAAAATAAAACAAATCACTTTGTATTTTTTTCAAGCTTTGGCCGAACCAAGGGAGAGACAAATATCTATTATTTTTGCTTTATTTAATCTTTATTAAATATTAAGCAAGTTACCAAAGTTAAATTGATAACTTCATCATTTATATATATGGCCATTTACAACCAATTAAAAGATGCCATTTCCAATCTCATCATTACATTAGATATTTGTTATTTTTAATTACTTGATTTAATTAAATAATTTAAATATTTAATAAATATAAATATTTAAATATGTGATTATTATTTACAATAAATAACATAATACATAAATTAATGATAAGTGTCAAAAAATCATATTTAATAATTAATTAATGTGTACTTAATAAAATAATGTATTAAATACAAATACATATTAATTAAGAAATGACCGAAATATCCATGAGCATGTAATTATTCGTTTAACCGTTAAACGATTTATGAATAATCAATATTATTCATAATCGTTGCCTTAGTGCTCTACGAGAATATTTCATTATGTGAGACTCTCTAAGTTCTGATATATCCGTCATGAAATCCAATTTCGTGTCCATAACTTACCCACCCGTAAATTATGACGACCACAGATAAACTCGTTGAACTATACAAGTCGAGGTCATTGCATACGTATAATCCATCTGTCACAGGTATCTTGATTATACTAGAGATACTGTAACATCCCCAATCCGGAAGATGCTACCGACATGGAATATGTCGTACTATCCCTTGAGCCTCTGACTTCTGACATCTGCTATTCTTATCTCATATATAAACTCATGCATGGGACCATTACCCAACTCATCAACCATTAATGCAAAACACTTTGAATACTAAGTACTTTATTTTAATACACATTGCAACTTTGACAATGATCATTAAAATGCAATATATAAGAAATCTTTAATATTCAAGATATATGTTACATGTCATTTCCTGACTCCAACTGGACTGGACTGGACTTTGTTTCTAACTTGACTTGGTGGACCAACTCCCTAATGACTACAATCAGTATCCATCCTCCCGAACTCGTCCTCCGGGAATACCTGCAAAATAGAGAAATTGGAAGTGGGGGAGGGGGTTAGACCGTTTGTACGATCTAAGTGAGTAGACGATTTAAACAAAAACTGAAATACTATTGTGAAGATACTTGGTTTTAAAACCAAAATTCTCTCAGGAAACAGTCTTATATAAAAACTATTTTCTTGTCTGAAATCTCTTCCGTAAAACTTATCTTTTCTGAAAGTCTCTTATAAATATGTTGTTTTTGAAAATTTTTCTTTCTAGAAAATTTTTATATGGAAAACTAACTTTGAAATCTGTATCTGAAAATTGTTTCTGAAAATTGATCTCTGTCTCTGAAAACCTGTCGTATGGGGGCGTTACGTATCGTCGTCCCGCCATACACCTAACTAGAGCCATAAGTGCAAATACATGACTTTGGGGCGTTACGTATCGCCGTCCCCCAAAACATGCCACTCTTGTCCCTGAACCTAGTGGTCTTGGGGCGTTATGTATCACTGTCTCCCAAGCCACTGAACTAGATAAAGGGGTGGGAATCTATGCTACTCTCCAAGCTTTGAAATTAGGATCTAGAGGCATCTGCCATCCCTAGTTCCGAACTTGGATATGGGGACGTTACTTATTGATGTCCCCCCAGTCCTCTACATGTGCATATGTCATCCGTCAATTTCATGTTTGTATCAAGTTATATACTGATGTGAGTTTTTCCCCCATGCCTAAAAAAATCTCAAAACTCATGCTATTAAAATCAATCTTTCTAAAACATGTTTTTTCTTAAAATAACTGAAAGTAAATTTGGCTAACGCCCTATATACTGAAAAGTAACTCTTTACTTAAAACAATATGAATGAAAAATCAACTTAGAAAGAGAGTGTCCTCTCACATATTTAGAGTTCCGCTAGCATGACGTCACTTCGCTGAAAGGTTTTGTGGTTCCTGCGATAACTCCTAATTGATAACTTTGATTAGAAAATAAATCATGGAATGTATTACGGAATTAAACTAAATTTATTGATTTAAATACTTGCTATCGCTTTCAGACATAACATACGTATATTATGGTGTATTGTATGTATACGAGTCGATATGAGACCCTTAGGGTGGCCTCCAATACGCTAGAATGGAACTAGAATGAATTAAACTAATTTGAGAAAAATTCTGATCTCGCGTCACGACGTAAGGTCTTGCGCGTCGTGACGCGTACAATTCTAGAAACTATTACATGAAAATTTCCAGTGCGTATCACGACGCAAGTCCTTGCGCATCGCGACACGTACATTCCATAATCGATTCTGCCTAAATTTTCTAGTACGCGTTGTGACGCATACTCCTTGTGTGTCGAGATGCACACTTGTTTTCCAGGTTTCTACACTTGCTTCCTCAAATCTATCTTACCCAAATGCATTACCAATGCTTTCATACTAAAACCAATACTCAATCCATCTCATTACATAGACTTCACATATTCTAAACTATCATTTTATCATCAAACAACTTTTTAATCTCATTATCCTTGTTTTTCAACTACACCCTTAACATTTTCAAAATCTGGGCACTTAACTCTACATTTAATTTCTTTACTTATCAATCACTAATATGTAATTCCTAACATGCCAATAATCTTATTCTATCATCATACTTTCAAAATCTTAAAATCCAAGTTTTAGGTTAACTCATTTTACCTTATTTTCTTGATTTCTTCATACTCATCAAGTTTCTAAAGGTTGTTAATCTTCTTATTTGATTGGTGTATGAGTATTGGAATTTGATTTTTCTTCTTTCTTCTTTCTTCTCTCTTTCTTCTTTTTTCTTTTTGCTTCTTCTCCTTTCTCCATCTTCTTCCTCAAACATTTCTTTATTTTCTCTCAATTTTTAAGGATTGGGGAATAATATGCCTTATATAGTAAGGGGATATATGACTAATTGGTAAAAGCTTAGAATAACAAAAATATTAGAATTATTGAGAGAATTTGAGAATTCTCTAGAATGATTCCTTATTACTATTCATCCAGATTTTTGATCTGAATATTTAACTTGCTTCTAGTTCGAATTTGGAAAATTCATAAAAATCGATCTAAACTTTCCGACGATATAAAATTCGTAAAAATTAGAGTTCGTATGAGACAGTTACGACCTAAATACCATGGGATGTCCGGAGCAGAACACCGTATCGTCTAGTATCGGAATCTCAATGAATTTTCCGATCATTCCTGAAAGCATTTCATAAAGGTATATGTGGTCAAACATAATTTATATCATGTGACACTCTTCTCACATTGTAATAATAGTCGTAATTACCGGTCGTTATAAATTATCCCCCTCTTAAATAGGATTCTCGAATCCTTTATGGGGTTCAACTCGTAGATTCATCCTGGTTCGATGATATCTGTGTTTCTACTTATTCTTATTTTCCTTAACTTCATTTCTATTCTTCTATTCGAAAACTTAATATTACAACTCCTGGAAATCTTTTGTCATTTTTGTACATACCACTTCAAAGTCCGTGGTTTTTAGTGAATTATCCCTTGAATTTTCTGATTGAAAGATAATTCCTTATTCTCATCCCATTAACTTTTTCTTAGTATTTTACACTTACCAGCATACTCCAACTACCTTTATGCATCACAAAAATCTTATTCTTGGTTAGGGTATTACTATGTGCTTTATATTATAGCAAATAATCTTTACTTCCTTTGACTTGTGTGTACTTCAGGTTCTCCAGCTGTTCTTCATAATGTGACTGCTTAAATGAATTTATAAGATATATCTTAGTAGATATCTTCTTAGCTCCGATCTTAGCTAACTATTTGATCTTTTCTCTTTTTCTCTTCATTAAACCCTCGTTACTTATGAGCTTCTTCCTTTGAGTTCTCATATATACAACTATTTATAGGTTTAGGAATTCATAACTAATAAGTAACATTTTCATGTACTCTCACTATCAATCAATGGCTCCCATACTAGGATGTTACTTTAGGGTAGTTTTCTCTTCCAATCCCCTCGGTTGGCTAAGGAGTTTGGGACAAAGTATTTATACTAAGCTTAACCTCGTATATCTTTATGCTAAAACTGTACTATTTACTATCAATGTTGGCTCTGGCCAAACTGGTCTAATTTACTCTTCTACACCTTTGGTTTCTTTGCTGGTACTAGTACGGTTACTGTCTTTTATGCTGATTATTCTTTATTTGCTTACTTGTACTCTAGAATGCTCCACCTTCAATTATCTCTCGAATCCTATCCTATTTTAAGAGTTATCCCGATCTCAATAATTTTGGTATTCTTAGTTTCCTTGACTGTCTCTAAGTTGTACTTAATCTCTTCTTGAGGTATTCTATATATTATCCTTAACGGTGCATTGCGAAAAGAACATACAGGTCACTATCATCCAAATTTCTCCCTTTACTTATACGATAAATTTCAGTCTTATCCCAGTTCTAAAAAGCTTACTATTTCGTAGTACCATTGAAAATTTGTCTTATCATTATACACCTTTGTCAATGTTTGTCTGATATCTATTTTATTAGTGTCCTATCTCAACAGTTTTATCTTTACATTCCAGCTGACGTCCTTCTTGTCTTCTTTTTTGTTCTTAACTATTTTTGGAATTTATGATCCCTCTGTATCTGTCTTTTACCTTGTGGGGCATCAACCTTTTCAATTCCCTGGTTATGTCTATCATTGGTTCTCTTATATTTCGTTATTTCTTAACTGCTATTTTCTCTTTTAATCATTTCAAATAGGCTGTCTTTCTTCTGAACCTTTTTACTTAACACAACTTTCTCCTTTTACCCCATTCTTGTACTAGATCTGAAAATTTTATATTTCGGCCTACTTTACTGTATATTTGATTTCTCCAGGGAATGTCTTTAAAGTAAAAATCGGGGTCCATCTTTTCTATTATTGTATAGCGAGGGTTGGGAGAGTGGGGTTGAGTTTTGACGTCTTACTGTTGGTAGTAATCTCAATAGCTTCTCATGCCATGGTTGTACTCATTGTTTACCTATAAGCCTATAACTTTTCGTGTTTACACGTCTAGCCTGACTGTCGGACTAAAATTCTTCTACTAGGTACTACTTGAGTTTCATGCTTTTATTTCATTCTTAATTATTTTCTGACTATCAATCATACTGCCTCTTCTAGAGTCATGCTCTCTAAAAACTCTGAAATTACTGCCTCTGTATTTCTTTTCACTTGTCGTTGTCGCTTGAATGTCTGTAATCATTACTTACTCTTTGAGTCTTACTATACTTTTTCTATTATTGCTCCTTATGAAGTTTACTCCGTTCACTTAGATTTTATCCTCATCTCAATTCCTTGAACTTCTTTCATCTCTACTTCCCTGAAAATTCCATTTACTTTGTGTAGGAAATACTTTCCTTACGCAGTGAAAATGATTTAGGCACACATATCGGAGTTGAAAAATTTTATTTAGGCACACAGATCGGAGTTGAAAATTTTTTTCTTCTCCTTTATTTGCTGAATGCTACTGCCACACTCACTGAAATTTTACTTCAGTTATAGATAAAATTCCAGCCCCGAAACAGCTCCGGAATAGTCCCCGAATAGCCTCAACAGTCGGACAAAACCTGGACTATTTTGGACCCGATATGCTCACAGTGCACTGCCGAAACAGCCCCTGAAAAGCACAGACATTGGCTGTGTTTTGGTTCTGATTTTTCACTTGAAAAAAGCCCAAACACAACCCCAAAACATCAAAAAATATTCCGAAAAAACTGGATTAAAACGAAACAAACCGAGTTCCGTTTCACAAAGTAAAAAGGCAGAAATGAGTTAAACAAGCCCTTACTGCCGTGAGCAATAAGATAGAGATGAAGATGATGATTTGTTCGACACCACAAAGTCTTCTGAACTATATCTTATGCCAGTTATATCTGAACGACTAGTAGAAATGATTAATCGTGCTGATGTTTTTATTGCTTTGCCAAGTGGCTTGGGCATAATGGAGGAAATCTTTACAGTACTATCTTGGGTGAACTTGAACATACACCAGAAATCAATTGGACTGTTCAACGCAGATGGATTTTATGATTTTCTTTGTGTATTTCTTGATGATGCCTGGAGAAATGGATTTGTGTCAAAACCTTTAAAAGAACTCATTTTTACTGCCAGGACTGCCCCAGATTTAATTGACCAAATCTTAACATTTGAACCACAAATTGACCCTATCATTTCTAAGATAAACTGGTCTGATAATGATCATAAGAAGCGTCGGATAAATCTGGATCTTAACCTTTAAATTTCCTTTGTAGATGTAAAATTTCAGCTAACCAGGTATTATCTTCTAAACTCATATTCTACTTTTTAAGACATTGGGGATAATATTTCATTTAGGTTTGGGGGTGGGGAATAGTTGTAATATTTTTTTCTTTTTATTTTTAGTCCTAAATTTTTCGAAAAATTCAAAAAAAATTGAAAAATTTTACAAAAAATCAAAAAAATATTTCTTGTTTTTGTGTTTTTAATTTGATTAATCAGGTGAAATTGGTGTGAGATAGTTGTGTAAGGAATTTCCACTCCTAAGACGTATCTCAACCTGTTTCGGAACAAGTAAATTTTTATTTATTTCCTTTTGAATTATTTAATTTGTGAATTCTCCATAAAACTGATTAAAATGGATCTTCATATGCTCATTTGACAGGTATTATCAACTTGCATGGTAACATACGGACATGAGAAGTAATTGACGAGTTTGTAATATTCAGTGCTCTTGTTTAATTGGAAGAAACATTTAAAAAAACGATGGGATAATAAAAATAAAAAACAAAAAAATAAAAAAATAAAAAAATAAAAAAAACGTCTGAAATCTGAGTTATTAAGATTGTAGGGGTGTCTAAACACCTAGTGCCCTAAGGCCAACTGGTTTTGAAGTCATTGACCTAAAGCTCGCTACATGGATCGAAAATTTTACAAAAATATATATTTGAATTCTGAGTAATTAAGTCCGTAGGGGTGTCTTAACACCTAGTGCCCTAAAGCCAACTGGTTTGGGAGTCACTGACCCAAAGCTCGCTATATAGATGGAAGATATTGTATATAAATAAAATAAAAAAATAAAAAAAATCAGAAAAATCAGAAAAAATATTCCATTGCTAAAAAAAAGTGTGAATTTTGATATAACTCTAGGACAAAAATATTACTCTCTTTTCAACTACGCTTGTGACTATTGTGGGCACAATGACTTGATTAATTTCTTGTTCGCTGTGAGTATGAAGAATGGTAAAAATAATCGGAGAGATTACTCATTCGGTAATTTAGAAAGAAACAAAATAACTATTACCTTGGATAAGAAGTTTCACTTGTTTAGTCACTAACTTCTTTATTCTCTTTTCTCTTTTCTCTTGACTTTTTACTTTTGTGTGCATTAGTTTTACTATCTTTTTACTTTTATAAGACGTTTGTGGGTATCATCGCTGTAAACCCTCACGAGACTACAACTTGTCCACTAGGGACACCTAGGGGTTTAAAGGCTTCTTCCATATGCTAAATGCAATGGTGATCCCTACGAAAGTGGCTTAGTTTAATTTTAATTGTTTATTATACTTTATTATTTTGCTCGAGGACTAGCAAAATGTTAGGTTTGGTGGTGTGATGAGCGAAAAATATATCAATATTTACCGCCGATTTTACCTAATATTTTATTTATTTCTCGGGTTTAATGAACTTTTTGATGTGTTTTACAGATAAATAAAGTATCGAGACTTAATGGAATCAACTCGGGGCTAAAACGATGAAATCTGGAGGAAAAAATGGCAAAAATGGAAATTTATTATACGTGTCACGAAGTGCAGTCGTAAATTCCAATTTTGCACAAGTTTGGTATTTTAGCCATAACTTTTTTATCTGATATCCGATTGAACTAATTAAAGTTCCAAATTAAAGAAAACACAAAGATATACAACTTTAAAGATTTAAATATTTTCGAATTCCGAAGTTTACAAGACCGAAATTGATGAATAATCCAGTATATTTTGTGTAATTATTAAAGTCATTTTCAAAACAAAAAAAAAAAATAATGAAAATTGTCAAACTTCCACCAAACATGCTTGCATGTTTGGTGGAGGATTTGGTGCCATGTTTAGTGGCATATTTGGTGGAGAAATTAGTGGAGAAATTGATAGAGAATTTGGTGAACACAAAATTTTGCCTATAAATACCAAGCCATTTCATTTGTAAATTTCATACATTCGTCTGTGTAAGTCCTTAAGAATACTAAGAATATTGTATCTTGTTTGTTTATTTACAGCTTTCAGTAATTAATTTCTACTTTTGCATTTTCTTTTCTTTACTTTTCAGTTTTTACTTTCCGCAATTTACTTTTACGCACAATACTTTCCTTTCTTTACTTTTCAACAATTTATTTTTTAGTAATGAGGAGGTAACTCCCCCCTGTTGGAGTAAGAGTTAAATCTTTTATTACTAATGTTTAGATTAATCTCCCTTAAATATAATATATCAACTAGTTAAAATCTGACTTAATAAGGATACCGCCTAATTGATCGGTTGGTAATTATTGAAATTGGTTTTAACCTGACTAAAATGGATACTGCCTGATTGGCGGTTGGTAATTTATTATTAATTTGACTTAATGAGGATACCGCCTATATGGTTGGTTGGTAATTATTACGCAAAGTAAATATATTATATTAATGGAGATGTCTAAAATAGTAGTGATAAAAGTGGATCATTTTACTACAGTATTTTCTTTTATTGTGTTTTTACTTTTTTAATTTCCAGCATTTACTTTTTCAGCTTTTACTTTCCAGCATTTATTTTTCAGCTTTTACTTTTCATTTTTTACTTTTCAGTAATTACTTTCAGCATTTACTTTCAGTATTTATTTCCAGCAATTTACTTTATGTCTTTTATTTTATTTAAGCTTTTACTAGTTGTAAATATGTGTCGTAACTAAGTTAATTATCTGGGGTTGTGATGAATTCCAATATCACCGGTTAATAATGGGTTAATTTACAGTTTGGGAAATATAAAAGTTTATTTATTAAGTCTTAAACTTAATACTTCTTGTTAACTGTCCATTAATAAGATTGAACTGGTGCACTTAAAATGAACTTGGAAAAATTATTTTAGGTTAAAGACCTTAGACTTAATAACCCACGATCTTCATTGAGGATAGATAACCCTTTAATAGATTTCATTATAGGATAAAAATATACCTGTCGGGCGGGGGTAGCCATAATTAGAACTTAATCTTAATGAATTCAGGTAACTTGTTTGATTTAGGAATATGATTAATCGGGTGACACTGGGTATCTGTATTTGACCATCGGAATAGGCTTTTACATAATTTTGTGTTCTAGGTTAATAAACCAATATATTACACAAATGTAAATTAACCACTTCATCTTTTAAAAGATATTGGAAAGATTCACAACCCTGGATAGTTTTTATAAATTTGAATTTCCTCGATCTACTTTCAAGCAATTGCATTTACTTGTTTTAATTTTTAAGTCACCACCCAATCAAACAATCAATCCATTAGATATTTGTAAACATTTAACTTTATAAATTGATAACAAAATGTTTTAAGTCCTCGTGCGATCGATACCTTTTATACTACTTGAATGATACGTGCGCTTGCGTTATACGCGTATGACAACACCGGTCAGTCATATGGGGGGAGAACGTAAACAACCAAGCAACTGTGAGAAGAGACATGGTCGTCAGGCGACTTCTTGTGCAAGAACTACCTCTTGGGAGAACTTGACAAAACCATGTACAATGTGTATCAAGGCATGATTTCTACGAAGATTTTCAGGGAATCTCTCGAGAAGAAATACAAAATCGAGGATGCCAAGCAAAAGAAATTTATCGTGGGTAGGTTCCTAGACTACAAAATGGTAGATTCAAGAACGGTAATGTCTCAGTTGGGTTAACTAAAATTGATCATTCACGAAATATTGGATGAAAGAATGAAACTCTGCGAGACGTTTCAAGTTGCCACAATTATTGAAGAGCTGTCTCCATCATGGAAGGACTTCGGGAGCTATATGAAACATAAAAAGAAGCAGATGAGTCTTTAAGATCTTGGAGTTTGATTGAGGATCGAAGAAGACAACAGGAAGTCCGAGAAGGCCATCTACAAGACTATGGAGTCTAAGGCCAACTTTATCGAGGGTGGAAAAGGTAGCAAAAAGAGAAAGAACAGTGAAGCTGATTCTTCCCAAGCAAACAAGAAGTTCAAGGGGAAGTGCTACAATTGTGGAAAAAGCGATCATGTGGCAAAGGACTGTAGAAACAAGAAGTCTCAGGACAAAGGCAACAAAAAGAAAAATGAGGCCCATGTCACTGAGAATGAACAACTAACTGATGAGATCTCAAAGATGAACCTCTCAGCAGTTGTAATAGAAGCCAACTTGGTTGGAAATTCGAGAGAATGATGGGTAGACACTGGGGCTACTCGTCATATATGTGCTGATAGCAATATATTTTCCTCGTATCAGAAGGTCGATGGTGGTGATCATCTGACAATGGAAAACTCTTCTACCTCTAGAGTGGTCAAACAAGACAATGGTTCTGAAAATGACATATGGGAAAGAACTTACATTGAAGAATGTCTTGCAAGTTCCTGATATTCAGAAGAACTTGGTTTCAGGTTTACTCCTTAGCAAGAATGATTTTAAGCTTGTATTTATTTCTGATAAATTTGTATTGACCAAGAATGATGTCTATGTAGGAAAATGATACCTCACTGAGAGCTTTTTCAAGTTCAATGTAATGACTGTCAATCGATAGAATAATAATAATAAAGCTACATCTTCCGCTTATATTATTGAGTCACAAAATGTATGGCATGAGAGGTTATGACATGTTAATTATGATATAATGCGTAATTTAATTAATTTGGACCTTATATCTAAATTTACAATTGATAACCAACATAAATGTGAGGCATGTGTTGAAGCAAAAATGCATAGGGCATCATTTCATTCCATAGAACGGAGTTTTGAACCATTGGAACTTGTACACTCCGATGTGTGTGATATGAATATTGTGCAAACAAGAGGCAGTAAAAAGTACTTTGTCACTTTTATCGATGATAGCACAAGATTCTATGATGTGTATTTGCTGAGGAGCAAAGATGAAGCTATTGAGAGCTTCATACACTATAAGAACGAATTTGAAAATCAACTTGGCAAGAAAATCAAAAGAACCAGGAGCGATAGAGGAGGTGAATGTGTGTCACTATTTGGTGAATATTATTCAAATCATGGAATTATTCACGAAACTACTGCTCCTTATTCATCTCAATAAAATGGGATTGTTGAGCCCAAAAATCGAATGTTGAAGGAAATGATGAACGTCATTTGACAAGCTCTGGTTTACCCCAGAACTTATGGGGGGAAGCCTTGATTTCCACCAACTACTTTCTGAACAAGATACCTCATAGAAGATTGGACAAGACACCATATGAATTGTGGAAAGGTAACGTACCTTCCTACAAATACTTGAAAGTGCGGCGGGTGTCTCGCCAAAGTGATAGTTCCTAAACCTAATAAGGTTAGAATAAGACCCAAGACTGTTGATTGTATATTCATTGGATATGCTCACAACAGTAGTGCGTATCAATTCTTGGTACATAAGTCGAAAATTCCTGACATCAATCCAAATATGATAATTGAGTCAATGAATGCGACATTCTTTGAAGAGACATTTCCTTGTATGGAAAGCCATTGTATGGAAAGGCAAAGAACAGAGTCTCTCAAAAGAACTATTGACACTGTCAAAGGTAGTGATCAGTTTGACCAAGAATCGGATCAACATGAAAATATTGAGAAATTTGAACCTAGATGTAGAAAAAGGGCTAGAACGGCTAAGTCTTTTGGACCCGATTTTCTGACATAATTGTTAGAAAATTATCCTCAAAGCTATAAAGAAGTAATGTATTCATCGGAGGCACCTTTTTGGAAAGAGGCTATCAATAATGAGATTGATTTCATCCTACAAAACCATACTTAGGAGTTGGTTGATCGTCCTCCATGTTGTAAGCCACTGGGCTACAAATGGATATTCAAATGGAAGATGAAACTGGATGGATCAATAGATAAGTACAAGACAAGACTTGTCATAAAAGATTATAGATAAAAATAAGGCTTTGATTACTTTGATACCTATTCACCAATGACTCGTATCATGTCAATAAAAATGCTCATAGCCATAGCAGCTATATTTGATCTTGAAATACATCATATGGATGTAAAGCCAACATTCTTAAATGGTAAACTAGATGAAGAGATTTACATGGAATATCCAGAAGGTTTCAATATTCCTAGACAAGAAAAAGTGTATAAACTTGTAAGATCCTTATACGGATTAAAACAAACACCTGAACAATAGCATGAAAAATTTGACAAAAAGATGTTGTCAAGTGGGTTCAAAATCAATGAGTGTGATAAGTGTGTATACACCAAATCAACTAAAAAATGATATGTCATTGTGTGTCTCTACGTAGACGATATGCTGATAATTGGTAGTAATCATGAGATAATTCAATCTACCAAGAAAGTATTAACCATCAAATTTGATATGAAAGATTTAGGAGTAGCTAATGTGATCTTAGGAATTAAGATTTATAGAACATCAGAATGGTATATATTATCTCAGACTCACTATGTTGAGAAGATACTTGAGAAATATAATAAAGGAGATCTAAATGTGGCTAGAACTCTTGTGGACCTAACTCTTCATTTATCAAAGAATACTGGCTCAAGCGTATCGTAATTAGAGTATTAGAGAATCATCGAAAGTCTGATGTATCTCATAAATTACACACGACCTGATATCGCTCAAGCTGTAAACAGGCTTAGCAGATATACGAGCAATCTAGGATATAACCATTGGAAAGCCATTGTAAGTGTTTTGAGGTATCTAAGAGAAACTTCAAAATACGGTATGCATTATACAAGATATCATATTATTCTAGAGGGATACATCGATGCTAACTGGAAATCTGATACAGTGGATTCCAAATCTATGAGTGGATTTATTTTCACACTTGGTGGTGCAGTCGTGTCATGGAAATCCTCGAGGAAAACATGTATTTCCCGGTCTACTATGGAATCAGAATTCGTAGCATTAGACAAAACAGCGGAAGAAGCGGAATGGCTTCGAAATTTCCTGAAGGATATTCCAAATTGGCCCAAACAGTGTCAGCAATAAGCATACATTGTGATAGTCAATCGGCTATTGGGAGAGCCCAAAATACAATGTATAATGGTAAGTCTCGACACATACGTCACATAAATAATACCATACGACAACTGCTCTCAAGTGGCATAATTTCGATCGATTATGTCAAATCGAAGGAAAACCTAGTGGATCCACTTACTAAAGGTTTACCTAGAGAGCAAGTTGAGACGTCATCGATGGGAATAGGCTTGAAGCCTATAAATTAAGAATTGTCACTGTGGAAACCCAACCTAGCTGACTGGAGATCCCAAGATCTAGGTTCAAAAGGGACAACTGAAACTTTGTGCAATTCAAAACAAGCACTGTAGAGTTTTATACTCTTTCTCATTCCTGTAATGACGCTGAGTGCTGTATGTCAAGGTTAGGATAAGCTAAAGCTTTTAATGATCACTATATTAGGAGAAGAGTCCTAATGGGGGTAAAGGCAGATTACCTCTTTATAGTAGATCACCTATTTCTAGTAAGAAGTGAGGCTACTTCCATGGGAGTCTTTAAAGACTGAATTCCCTAAAGGACTTAATGAATCCAGGACCAATGTTCATAGCCGAAATGAACATATCCGTAGAACGAGAAATGGTCGAAGTAAAGCTATGTGTTGGCAATTGTCTTTGTTTACACCAACGGCGGAATAGTTTAAGAAAATGGGTCACTAGTTCACCAAGTAAATCCGATTGTCATTCACTAGGAAAGGTTCAAGGCGAAAGCTTCATATTTTGATGCAGTTTTATTTCACGGAAACTCTTTTAAGTGTCTGCATTAATATTTAGATAATTATGGGGGATTGATGTAAATTCTCTAAATATATAGTATGAGTGTAGGAAGGTCATGTCATTTGGGTTGTGCCTTATAGGAAAGTCACAAACATATAGGGACATGTCATCTTAAATGAAAGGATGAGACTTTAGGCCTCAAAAGGCATTAGGGAAGGGGTATAACCCTTAAGTATACCCCAAACCAAATGGTGCTCTGAAAAGCAACATTCCATGCCTATTTAAAGAGGCTTTGGGTTCATTCTTAGTAAAATAGGAAAGCATATAAATCTTCCATAGTATTAAATAGTCATTTCAAAAGAGAGATTCCTCAATTTCTTTGTTCAAGTTCTTGTTAAATGAGTGCCCCTTGTACAAGAAGCATCTAAGTAATCCTTGGATAATATTAGCCACAAAACCATCTGTAGAGCACCGATACTGGGCTAATAAATTCTTAAGGACAGAGGCAACTCGACTTAGATTCTATTTTTTGTCATCTTCAATTTTCCAAGTTTTTCTAAATCCTATGGTTTATGGTTTATGTTTAATATTGACATGATAGTTGATAATTTATTTATTTGATACATGTTAATTTCATTTAATCACACATACTTGACAACAACTATATCACCAGTGGCTGGCTACTTCTAATATTATGTAAGCACTTCTCTATTTTTCCCTGCATCTTTGGTTGGGAGAATGACACTGTAGTCACTTCTAAAAGATATTTTTTTTCCATTTAAATTGCCAGTCAATTTTATTTACCCCTTTCATCAATAATATTAAAATAGTAATCGAGAAATACATCGTTTAATGCTAAGTGAGACATTTTCATTGTTGATTGGTTTAAGCTACTTATAGATAATTTTTTTTTGAGAACCTCAACAAGCGTTAACTCATTTATATCTTGTTCTTATTTCTTTCGGGTCCTTATCAATAGTGGTCACTTGCATCCGTATGAAATTTTTATACGGGCACACCGTAGAGTATCGGTAATTTATGATACCAATATTTTACAGTACATTCTTATAAAAAAAATTATACCATCTCCCGTACTTTTGAATTTCTATATATAGGTGGGTATTTATATGAATGTATTATGTGTAGATAACAATTATTACAATTATTACACGGTAATTGGGAAATCCGAATATGACAAAATTACAATTATAATTATTATCCTCGGAGCAGACCCTAACGGCAGACCCTGAAAGCGGAGGCAGGGACTGATGAGCAGAGGCAGAGGCAGATGGCAGAGGCAGATGGCAGAGGCTGAAGCAGAGACTGACAGCAGAGGCTGAGGCTGAAAGCAGAGGCAGAAGATGAAGCTGAGGCAGAGGCTGAAGCTGAGGCAGAGGCTGTTGGCAGATGCTGATGCTGAGACAGAGGCTGTTGGCAGATGCTGAGTCAGGCAGAGGCAGAAGCTGAAGCTGAGGCAGAGGCTGTTGGCAGATGCTGATGGCAAATCAGAACTTTCCCGAGGCTTGTTGTAAAACAACAATATCCTTAAAACAAATTCGTCCCCTACCGTAGGTGCAGTAGAACGTGAGACGATTGTTTCCCAGGATACAACGGAAACGTACGAGAAAGGGCACCACCAGACTCGTATCCAACGAACCACAAAGTGTTTGAACTCTCCTTTTAACAAAACAAAGAAAATGATCTTTCGTGTGTGTGCTATGTCTTTCTCTATTTTCTTTTTCATATCTTGAAAACAAGAACTGATGTTGTTTATATAGGAAAAGAAAAACACATCTCAATTAATAGAAATTAACTTGCCAATTAAATTTCATAATGGGAGATGTTACACATTGTTGTAACCACTAAGCTAATTAAATTAGCACTAATGGAAATTAAACTATATAACCACCAAGCTAATTAGATTAGCACTTATGGAGATTAAACTTTGTAACCACCAAGCTAATTAAATTAGCTGTTATGGAATTACAAAAGGCTTGAAAATTGTGAACTTTGAGCAACAATTTCTCATTCACCCAAGCACCATTTTAAGCATATGAATATACCATTTCGAAGTACTCACGGAGGAGTATCCGAATCATTCAATAACAACCACTAACACGAAGTGGACCATGCTTAAAATTGAGCCTCAAAATGCTTATAAATAAGCATTTTTCCAACAATCCCCCACATGAATGAAATTGGCGAAAAACGTCGAATAAAATTATTTTTATAAAACATTTTATTTTGACCTAGAAGAGTTCAACGGTTCAACACCTGCATAGGATAGGTAGGCCACAGCCTTTGAACCTTCCCTTGTGAAAATATATCTCATTACTGGCTGACAGTTGACGCGATGTCATTGAACTGTACTGCCGTTCATGTAATTGGAGAACACATATCACACAGATATTTTACCTACACATTTGAGTTCTCATTATTATGTTCATTTTGGCCATGAACATCTACCTGGTTCTGCAAGAGTTTCTAAAATTGTGCCCCGTACAATTCCCTTTGAAGCGGCCCCACTTCTCTCTCACATAGGTGATTTCTTATTTAAGAGTATCTCGTAATACTCTGCTCGGATTCCCGACGCATAAGAATCATTAAAAGCTTTTGCTTAACCTCTATCCATACGAGCATCACTGTTTCATTTCATCATAGGAATGGACTAGAGGGTAACCCCCACAGTGATCCAATTATGTCTTTTACGAGTAGGTTGTCCCATTGAACCTAGATCTTGGGATCTCCAGTCAACAAGGTTGGGTTTTCCTTCGTAATAAACATTTATCTAATGGGCTTCAGTCCCATTCCCCTCGATGATTTCACAACTAACTCTCTATTTAACCCTTTGGTTAGCGGATCCGCAATGTTATCCTTTGACTTTACATAGTCAATCGAAATAACTCCAGTAGAGAGTAATTGTCTAACGGTATTGTGTCTACGACGAATATGTCTAGACTTACCATTATACATATTGTTATGTGCCCTTCCAATTGCAGATTGACTATCGCAATGAATGCAAATTGCTGGCACTGGCTTAGGCCAACTTGGAATATCCTCTAGAAAATTTCGAAGCCATTCTGCTTCTTCAGCACACTTGTCTAATGCAATGAATTCTGATTCCATTGTAGATCTGGCTATCACAGTCTGTTTGGAGGATTTCCATGATATAGCTGCACCTGCTAGTGTAAACACATAACCACTAGTAGACTTTGAGTCTTTCATGTCAGATATCCAATTAGCATCACTGTATCCTTCGACTACAGCTGGATATCTATGATAGTGCAACCCATAATTACGAGTAAAACGTAAGTACCTAAGTACTCTCACTATTGCTTTCCAGTGATCAACCCCTGGATTACTCGTATATCTGCTGAGCTTGTTTACTGTACAGGCTATATCAGGCCTTGTACAACTCGATAGATACATCAAACTCCCGATCACTCTAGAGTATTCTACTTGAGATATACCATCTCCCCTATTCTTCGATAGGTGTAAACTCACATCTAAAGGAGTTCTAGCCACAGCTGAATCATCATCGTTGAATTTACCAATAATTTTGTCCACATAGTGCGACTGATCAAGAATAAGTCCATCTGGACTTCTCGAGATCTTTATTCCCAGAATGACATCTGCAAGACCCATGTCTTTCATGTCAAACTTGGATTTCAGCATATTCTTGGTAGATTTCACCATTTTGACATTACTCCCGACAATCAGTAGAGACATAAAATGACATAGCCAACTTCTGTCTCTCTGACATAAATGCATTTATCACATTCATTGATTTTGAAACCATTTGCCAACATGGTGTCATCAAACTTTTTATGCCACTGTTTCGGGACTTGTTTCAATCCATACAAGGATTTAACTAACTTACAGACTTTCTTTTCTTGTCCTGGAGCTATAAAGCCTTCAGGTTGTTCCATGTAGATTTCTTCATCTAAATCTCCATTCAGAAAGGCTGTTTTCACATCCATCTGATGTACCTCAAGATTGCGCAAAGCTGCAATCGCTAGTATCATCCTTATGGAATTTATTCTCGTTACAGGAGAATAAGTATCAAAGTAATCAAGACCTTCACGTTGTCTATAACCTTTAATTACAAGTCTTGCTTTGTACTTGTCAATTGATCCATCTGCCTTTATTTTCCTTTTGAAAATCCACTTGGACCCTAAAGGTTTACATCCTGGAGGAAGATTCACTAACTCCCAGGTGTGATTTTGTAAGATGGATTCAATTTCACTATTGATGGCATCTTTCCACAAGGCACCATCAGCTGACCTTACAGCTTCGTTATAGCTTTGAGGATCATTCTCTAACAAGAATGTCAGAAAATCTGGACCAAATGATTTTTCCGTTCTAGCTCTTTTGCTACGTCTTAGTTCAGGTTCAACAACTTGTTGATCCTCTGGAACATTAATTTGTTCTCGGTCCTGACTATCTTCAATGATAGTCTCATGTGCCCTTTTGTGCACATCTGAATTCGAATTAGTTTTACAAGGAAAAACGTATTCGAAAAAAGATGCATTCCTCGATTCCATTATCGTATTCTTGTGAATATCTGGTACATTAGACTCATGCACAAGAAATCGATAAGCATTACTGTTATGTGCATATCCTATGAAAATGCAATCAACAGTTTTTGGTCCTATCTTCACCTTTTTAGGTGGAGGAATGACTACCTTGGCAAGACACCCCCACACTCGAAGGAATTTATAGGAAGGTACTCTTCCTTTCCACATTTCATAAGGAGTTTTCCCTGCTTCTTTCCGTGGTACCTTATTTAAAAGGTAATTAGCTGATAAGACAGCTTCTCCCCACATAGTCTGAGGTAAGCCAGAGCTGATTAACATAGCGTTCATCATCTCTTTCAAGGTACGATTCTTACGTTCCGCAATCCCATTGGATTGAGGCGAATAAGGAGCTGTGGTTTGATGTATGATTCCATTTTGTTCACAAAGTGATTCAAAAGGGAAAACATACTCACCACCACGATCACTTCTTAACTCCTTAATTCTTTTATTCAGTTGGTTCTCAACTTCATTCTTATAGAGAACAAATTTCTCTATAGCTTCGTCCTTGCTTTTCATTAAATACACATAGCAAAATCTTGTGCAATCATCAATAAAGGTAATAAAATATTTATTACCGCCTCTCGATTGTATTGAATTAAAATCACATACATCGGTATGAATTAGATCAAGTGGTTCAGAGTTTCTTTCAATACTATGAAAAGATGATCTTGTTAGTTTTGCCTCAACACAAGTATCACACTTATGTTTGTTATCAATTTTAAAATTGGGAATATGATTCATGTTAATTAACTTTCGCAATGAATTAAAATTAACATGTCCTAATCTACCATGCCAAAGATTAGAATACTCAACAATATAAGCAGAAGAACTAGCTTTATTGATATTTTTGGGTTTAACACCATTACATTGAGCTTAAAAAGCCCATCAGTTACATACCCTTTTCCCACATACATCCCATTTTTAGTCAAAACTACTTTATCAGACTCGAACACCATCCGGAATCCATGCTTGTTCAGAAGCGATCCAGACACAAGATTCTTCCGTATTTCAGGTACATACAGAACATTGTTCAGAGTCAACTCTTTCCCAGAGGTCATCTTCAGAATCACCTTTCCTTGACCTTCTATCTCAGATGTTGCTGAATTTCCCATGTATATCTTTTCCCCATTTTCAGCAGGCTCAAATGAAGAAAACATGCTCTTGTCTGAGCATACATGTCGAGTGGCACCAGTATCAATCCACCACTCTCTTGGGTTAGAACCCACCAGATTCACCTCAGAAACCACAGCAGAAAGGTTAATGTCTGAAACATCTTGAGTCATGTTTTCTAGCACATTAGCCTCTTGTTTCTTTTTCTTCTTCGGCAGTCTGCACTCAGAAGACTTGTGACCCATTTTGTCACAGTTGAAGCATTTTCCTTGAAATTTTGATTTCTTGGAAACTCCTCCTTTAGGGCCCATCTTTGACCCTTTGTTCTTGAGGTTCTTGTTCTTATGGCCATGTTCGACAACATTTGCTTTGGCCTCATGAGTCATTCCTCTCTTTTCAGAAACTCGGTTATCTTCCTCAATTCTTAGCTTAAGAACCAAGTCTTCAATGCTCATTTCTTTTCGCTTATGCTTTAAATAATTCTTGAAATCTTTCCAACCAGGTGGTAGTTTCTCAATTATCGAGGCTACTTGGAAGGTTTCACTTAAACTCATCCCCTCAGCATGAATTTCTGCTAGAATAATCTGCAGTTCTTGTACTTGGCTTATCACAGTTTTGGAATCAATCATTTTAAACTCTAGGAAACGGCCTACGACAAATTTCTTAGTACCGGCATCCTCAGTTTTATATTTTCGATCTAAAGATTCCCAAAGCCCTTTAGCTGTTTTCATTCCAGCGTACACACTGTACAAGGAATCACTTAGCCCATTCAGCACATAATTCCGACATAGGAATTCAGAATGTTTCCAAGCTTCAATGGCACTGATGACTTGGATATCAATCTCACCCTCTTTGGGTACATGAGCATCTTCCTTTAGAAACCTCGCAAGGTTCAACGTGGTCAGGTAGAAGAACATTTTCTGTTGCCACCTTTTGAAATTCTGACCACTGAATTTTTCAGGTTTTTCCGCAGCAGGATTGACATGGCTCACATGTCCAACAGGTTGTCTAGCCATTGAGGCAGAAACACCTTGGCCAGCCACAACGGCTGCCATATTAAGCCCAGAGGCTGATGCAAGTTGGCCAGCCGAAGGGGCTGCCACTGCACTTTGGTCAGCCACGGGGGCTGCCACAACATTCTGGCCAGCCGAAGAGGCTGCCATATTCGGATCTACTGTGTTTGGACTGATTTCCATATCCACAGAGTCTCGAATTTGTTTTAAGACTGTAAATAACAATTATTACAATTATTACACGGTAATTGGGAAATCCGAATATGACAAAATTACAATTATAATTATTATCCTCGGAGCAGACCCTAACGGCAGACCCTGAAAGCGGAGGCAGGGACTGATGAGCAGAGGCAGAGGCAGATGGCAGAGGCTGAGGCTGAAAGCAGAGGCAGAAGATGAAGCTGAGGCAGAGGCTGAAGCTGAGGCAGAGGCTGTTGGCAGATGCTGATGCTGAGGCAGAGGCTGTTGGCAGATGCTGATGCTGAGGCAGAGGCTGTTGGCAGATGCTGAGTCAGGCAGAGGCAGAAGCTGAAGCTGAGGCAGAGGCTGTTGGCAGATGCTGATGGCAAATCAGAACTTTCCCGAGGCTTGTTGTAAAACAACAATTTCCTTAAAACAAATTCGTCCCCTACCGTAGGTGCAGTAGAACGTGAGACGATTGTTTCCCAGGATACAACGGAAACGTACGAGAAAGGGCACCACCAGACTCGTATCCAACGAACCACAAAGTGTTTGAACTATCCTTTTAACAAAACAAAGAAAATGATCTTTCGTGTGTGTGCTATGTCTTTCTCTATTTTCTTTTTCATATCTTGAAAACAAGAACTGATGTTGTTTATATAGGAAAAGAAAAACACATCTCAATTAATAGAAATTAACTTGCCAATTAAATTTCATAATGGGAGATGTTACACATTGTTGTAACCACTAAGCTAATTAAATTAGCACTAATGGAAATTAAACTATATAACCACCAAGCTAATTAGATTAGCACTTATGGAGATTAAACTTTGTAACCACCAAGCTAATTAAATTAGCTGTTATGGAATTACAATAGGCTTGAAAATTGTGAACTTTGAGCAACAATTTCTTATTCACCCAAGCACCATTTTAAGCATATGAATATACCATTTCGAAGTACTCACGGAGGAGTATCCGAATCATTCAATAACAACCACTAACACGAAGTGGACCATGCTTAAAATTGAGCCTCAAAATGCTTATAAATAAGCATTTTTCCAACATTATGTATATATGAGGAGGTTCCATTGAAATAAATTGAGGTTCTAATGAGGACGTGTTCAACTTATTAAGAAGATACACTCACATGAAACACACACATTTCATATTTTTGCGAAAAATGGCTAGGCATTAAAAAACGCTCCTGCTTCATATCGAACTTCGAATATTCCAACGTAACTCTGAGGAAAATCAAAGAAAAATGAAAATCACAACTTAAATACAACACACAAATGAAAAACAAGAACCCTAGCTATTAGGTCCAGCTCTGATATGATCACATGAATGTATTTTTTTGTTTGGATTCCACTAGTGCAAAAAAGTCAAAAATGTATCATATTAATTTAATAATAATAACAACTACGTTTCATTTTTTTTAACTCATCAGCTAAAAAACGTGTTTGTAACTCATCAGATTAGACGTCAAATCTCTAGAATTTTTTTTAACAAAATATTCCAAATTTGGAAAGAGTTCAAATCTTCAGCTGCTTGGGTTCAGATAAGGTGTCCATTTTTGTGTTGACAGTAGGGATGGCAGTGGGTAGGGTATGGTGCGAGTTTGTCATTACCAAACCCGCACCCGCATATGTAAATAAATTACCAAACCCGCACCATATCCGTTGCGGGTTTTAAGTTTCATTACCAAACCCGCACCGCATATAAAAATAAATTACCAAACCCGCATTGGTACCAAACGGATTTTTTGCAGGTTTTTAAAATATTGAATTACTTTGTGTTCTTAATAATATAACTTTTTTAATTAAATAATTTATTTTTAATTGCCAGCTGTAGTTTTCACATTTGTTTTACAACATGCAATTTATGTATATACAGTACATAGATAAGATAACATAATGTATGAAAAACTCGATACCATATGTTTATTTTTTCATATAAACATAATTAAAACGAGTTCTTCCCTTCATAATTATAATGATCAAAGTTAGCAAACTCAATCGACAATAAGCTAAAAAGTAATCACCAATCTTTGGTCATATTTTTATGCTAAGTGTAATGAAAGTGATGCTTACAAGGCTCAAGTGGTGTAAGTGTAATGAAGAAGCAGGAAAACAACTGAAGTTACAGTAAACACTAGCTTATTTTATTCCTCTCCCGTTTGATCATGTGAACTTAATCCAAATTTTTGTATTATAATTTTATTAACAAGTGTGATTAAAAAAAAAACAATAATAGTCATGCAAAAAATCTTCAGTTGGGCAGGTTGCGGGCTGCGGCTGAGTGGGAGTGTGGAACTGTGGATTAATGTTTTAGGTTTAGGTTTTGTTAGTTGTTTTTACATGAAGTTTTTTTATATTGTCCTAAAAATATTAATTAATAAAAATTAATATTGCGGGTATGCGGATACCCGCAGCGGATACCCGCATTTTTTTCTTAAATACCAAACCCGCACCGCACCCGCAGCGGGTTCTGCTTTAAATTACCAAACCCGCACCGCACCCACTAATATATTTACCAAATCCTACCCATTGCGGACGAGTTTTTGCGGGTTTGTGGGTTTGTGGGTAAAATTGCCATCCCTAGTTGACAGGTCACCTTGACAGAGCCAAGACTAAGGTCAATCCATAGCTGGTCAAATCAGCCATTCAGAGTATTCTTAGAAGGCTTATATTCCTCCCTCCTCTGTCACATTTTATTTTTTTTATCTCCCTTATAATTTCTTATTTGCCATCTTCCTTTCACCAAAATTCCATTTTCAAATAAACCATATATATATAATTTTTATTTATTTATTGATATATACATATATATATATATATATATATATATTAAAAAAAAAACATATTGAAGGGGAACGCCCGTCTTTTTTTTTTCTTCTTTTAAATTTTTTTTCAAAAAATATATTTTATAATTTAATTTTATTTGGTTAAATTATATTATTTTAATACATAAATAGTATTAATATTTTTTAATTTATTTAACACTACTTATGTATTATAAAAATGTTCTCATGTATATTAGAAAAATATTTATTTAAAAATAGTACAAATAACAATATAAAAAGTTACACTTAAAAATATAAAAACATAAATTCTAATTTATGTTGCCTCCAAAGTCTCATTCTGGCGCAGTTGGTGATATACCCAATACTTCGTACCATAATTTATTACGAAATCATATAACGAGTGACCCATTCTTTAGCTTCGTACGATGAATGTTCCCACCACCACATTGAGATGGGTGATACAGGGTAATGATGGTGTAAAAAAACTTGCACAAAGTGTCTCCCAACATTAGCAATAGCTATTTCTTGACGCTCTTGCTCTGGAACTGCTGGGGACCTTAATGGCAAGTGAGTAAAACAACTCCAAACATTCTCAGCAAATGTATGCAGTACAAGATTGTACCTCGAAGCGATGACAATTCCTAAACTCATTGAGTTCATTCAATGTACCTCTGGTGCCGGCGATTGGAAGAAATGCAGTAAGTGTAATAGATTGTCAGCCCATCCATTTGATGGATAAAGTCGATCATATAAATCCTTATTTTGTTGAATCTCTTCAATAAGATCGCATTGTACTTGACCCCAACCTTCTTCGCCATACCCGATTAGTGCAACTATTGCTCTGAATCCACAATGACCATCAGCTTGAACGTCAATAGTGTGAGAAATATAACGTTGATATGCCACATGTAATTTCTGAATATAGGTATCACAGATCGGTGGAAGTTGAGACTGGTCATGAGTTGATCGCCTCCCACGGCCCCCTCTCCCTAGAGTCGGTACAGTTGGTTGAGTGACCCTAGATCCTGAAGTGGAAGCATATCCAAAAGAAGGTATGCGACATTTGCTTTCCTCATCTCTGCTTGTAAGTCGACCTCTATGTTCAGTGTTGTACGAAGGGACTCGAACTGTGCTTTGAGATGGATCTGCCATATCGAGAAACTTGTCTATCATATGCTCCCGCATACATGGATCTATCTCATGTAATAATTCAACAACGTTTGATATCCTGTTAGGCCGTATTGTATCATAATTGAACTGGTGTACGTGCATTGATAACTTTCTCCAATGTGCGTCAACACTTTGTATCGAAATTGGGATGGAAAGATGAAGACAATATGGAATATCGTGCATACATGGCAATCCATATATTATTTTGAACGAGCAGTTGCACATGCCGGCTAGTTGGTGACATGTTTCATCAACGCATTTCAGCTGATCATAAATAAACTCCATTGCCTCTAACGAAATCTGACACCTTATTTCATTAAAAATCTCCACACGCAAATGTGTATGTCGTGGAATGTTCAAAGATTTCTCGAATGACTTGAATTTCCCCAAACTGATTTCTCAACATCTTGTGTATTTTTTCAAAAGATAATTGTAGGGATGACATGATATTTCCCAAATATAATTTCAGTCTCGAATGTACAGACTCTGCCCTGTAATTTAAAAAATATTATATTTTTCATTAGTGAAATTTACAATAATGACCAATAATTTAAATAGTAAAAAAATAAAATAATTGTACATATGTCCGTACTATTTGACGAGTCTCTTTCTTTTAAAACACTAATAATTTCACGAGGTGCGGTGCCGTTGGCCATATGGATACTAATTTACGAAATTAAATAAGACAAATAATTTTTAATAAAGAAAATATAAAATCAGAATCGGAATCAAAATCAACACAACTTTTAATAAAATATATTAAAAAAAAGTTATGAAACCCATTTTTTCGGAATTAAAAAAAAATAAGAAAAGGGGATGGTTCCCCTTAAAGGGGAACGATCGTCCCCCTTGGACGATCCAAGGGGGAACTCGTTCCCCATTTTTTTCTTTTTTTTTAAAAAATTAATTTCAAAAAAATAATTATGAGTATATATAAAATTTATTTTATAATTTAAATTTATTTGGTTAAATTATATTATTTTAATAAATAAGTAGTATTAATTAAATTAAAAATGAATCAAAAAAATAAATGAATAGATACGAAATCTGTAATATTTATTAACAAAAATCAAAAAATAAAAAATTATAAAATAAAAAATAATTATTAAAATCACAAATGGAGATATAATTAGTATATAATTATTTTTAAATTAATATATATAAATATATAAATTTTGTAATGTATAATAGTTGAAGAAGTCAAAATTGATAATGAGAGAGGCAATTTGTAGAGTCCAGCAGCATGGTTAAACTCTCATGCATGTCCCATGCATAAGATGAAACTGTCATGAAGTTTCAGGTGATACCGCTGCCAACCATTGCCATATGAAGCAACCAAGAAGCCTCCCATCACGTTCCAGCAAGGACCAACTAACTTCATCAACTTGAAGATGCATCCAGGAAACTTTCGGTGGATCCACAATTTAAGGAAGTAATTGGTGGGTTTACTGTTCAAGTGTTGACATTTTGGTACTGAATGAGAAATATAAATTCAGTGCTTTGTAATGAGTTATGGGCACCCCCAAATGTGAGTAAGCTCCATGTGCAGAGAGCTTGAGAGTGTGTGAGGTTTTGTTTAAGTTTTTGTAAAAACTTGTAAATCTATTCTTGTAGTAATAGAAGCTCGATTCGGTTTTTCTTCTTCAAATACATTCTAAAGTGATCGGTGAATCACAACTAGTGGTATCAGTAGCTTTGGTTCTTCATTGGGGTCGAAAAACGAAGAACCGAGCTTGGTTCGGAAAATTCGGGTTCTAGTAAAGTTGTCAAAAATCAACTTTGACCATACCATTAGCTAGTTCACATCGAGACGAGCACGGTGGTATTTTCCGCGATCAAACGGAGGTCCAGAGAGCCCGCACGCGCCAGGCAGAGACATCCCACGCCCCGAGACTCGCAGCACGCGCTGAGACTCGCAGCACTCGCCGCGCGTGTGGCTGAAGATTGAAGACCCTGACGTGTTCGCCACGTCAGTGCACAGTCAGCGCTGAGTCATCGCCACGTCAGTGCCACGTAAGCGCCACATCAGCAAAGTTGGTCCCACTTTGCCACGTCAGCAGCCTGGTAAATTTCACTTAGCCCCCTAAAGTTTTGAAATTTACAATTTTGCCCCATTACTTTTAAGAATTTATAAATCAGCCATGTGTCGGATTTAGACCAACGAAGTGTGTATTCCACCATTTTCGACCGTTTCGGACGCAACGATGACCTCAAATTTGTGAAATTCAGCCCTAATTTTAGTGTTTTTGCATTTTAAACTTGAAAACTTAAAATGGAAATGGAAGATTCCCATTATGGTGCAATAATTAAACTGGCTTCAACTAATTACTCCTTCTGGAGACCTCGGATGATAGATTTTTTACATTGCAAAAATTTATTTGATGTCATCAAGTTGAAAGGAGTGAAACAAGAGTCTGTTAAGGAGTATGACTGGAATAAACTCAACAACAGAACTCTTGGTCAGATTAGGCAATGGATCGGTCATAGTGTCTTCCACCATGTAGCACAGGATTCAGATGCTTACGGGATGTGGATAAAATTGGAAGACATGTTCCAAGCCTAGACAGCTCGGAATAAAGCCCTATTAATGAGGCGTTTGGTGAACCTGAAGCTACGGAGTGGAACTTCCGTTGCAGAACACACCAACGAGTTCCAGAGCCTGGTGAACCAGTTGTCTGCAGTAGACATGCAGATGAGAGATGAAGTACAAGCCCTCTTACTACTCAGTTCCCTTCCTGATAGTTGGGAGACACTGGTGGTTACTCTCAGCAATTCTGCTCCATGAGGTAAAGTTACCATACCTATGGTAAAAGATGCCTTGTCGAATGAGGAGTCCAGGAGAAAAGATATTGGCTTAGATCAGACAGAAGCCTTCGTCACAGAGACTCGAGGAAGACATAAAGGAAGAGACGAATAGAGAGGTAGAAGCACAACCAGGGGTAGATCCTCAGATGGAATGAAGCCTACCTATAAGTGCTATCATTGTGGCATTGTAGGCCACCTGAAGAAGAATTTTCGAAAACTACAACGTGAGTAGAGAGAAGGCAATTACCAGCCGAAGAATGACGAAGGAGAGACACTGGTCGTTTTCCAAGCAGATGTAGCAATATGCTCCATGCAGGAAGAGACATGTCTTCACAACGCAACCAAAGATGTTGAGTGGGTGGTAGATACTGCAGCATCCTACCACGTCACTCCTTACAGAGATTTCTTCACAACCTACAAAGCGAGAGACTTTGGATCAGTGAAGATGAGAAATATCAGTTCCTCTGGGATAGTAAGAATGGGTGATATTCAGTTGCGGAAAAATGTCGGGTGTACATTGACCTTGAAGGATGTCCTGCATGTTCCAGAACTTCGGCTGAATGTACTATCGAGGATAGCTATTGACAAACAGGGATATGACAATCATTTCAGAAATGGCACATGGAGAATGACAAAAGTGTCATGGTTGTCGCCCGAGGACATGCTTGCGGCGCACTATACAAGACTCATGTGAAGATTTGTGCAGACAGCCTCAATGTAGCTAAAAAATAGGCTTCTCAAAATCTGTGGAACCAGAGACTCAGACACATGAGTGGGAGAGGGTTGTCTACCCTGAACAAGAAGGAGCTTATCAAGGATGTTGCACGAGGTCATTGCAACCACTACTCAATTGGTAAGCAACGCAGAGTCTCATTTGTTTTCTCTTTAGAGAGAAGATCAGAGTTGCTCAGTCTGACGAAGAATCAGGTCCTAGATCAGTTCAAGTTGTTCCACGCCATGACAGAACATGAAACATGGAAGAAATTGGAGTGCCTTCGTACAGTCGATGGAAGTAAGTACAGTTCCAGGGAGTTCGAAGTCTACTGTTGGAGACACGAGATTCGACATGAAAGAACTGTTCCGCACACACCACAACATAATGGTGTCGCTACGAGAATGAACCGCAACATTTTGGAGAAAGTCAGAGGAATGATCAGTATGTATAAGCCACCAAAGCCATTCTGGGGAGAAGCTGTTCGTGCTACCGTTGAACATGGAGATTCCAGAGAAAGTGTGGTCTAGTAAGAATCCCTCCTACATTCACCTTAGAGTATTCGGTTGTTTAGCCGTTGCACATGTATCCAAGGAGCTCGGGAAGAAGCTCGATGCAAGGGCAACTCCATGTATATTCCTAGGCCATAGAGATGAAGAATTTGGATACAGACTATGGGATTCGAAGGTGAAGATGGTCATCAGAAGCCAGAAAGTAGTGTTTCTTAAAGAATAAACAATTGAAGACATTGAAATGCCCAAAATGTCTTCCAATTCCAGTGCCAATAGAAATCTAGACCCAGCACCAGTACAATTGGCCACAGCATGTTCCATTAGAGATTTCAGAAAAGAGTGTTGAGCAGGGGTAGCCGCAACCCACTCCACTAGAAGCTACAAGATCATTCACAGAGATGGATGATGATAGACCTCCTGAAACCAGTGGACCTCAGACAAGAAGATCTGAGCGAGGCAGGATTCTATCAACCAAATATCCAGGATCCGAATATACTCTGCTTACTGATGAGGGGGAGCCAGAGAGTTTCCCACAAGGCAAGAAGGCACTGAAGAACAAATGGGTGAAGAAACATGGCAGCAGAACTGTGTAGATACACAACAAAAGATTAATGTGCAGAGACACAATGGATTGTACTATGCAGAGACATAGAAGAATAATACTGTACATAGATGCAATGAAGAGTGCTGTGCAGAGACATAGCCGACATGTCAACAAAGGAACAATGATCAGGACAAGCTAGAGCTGTGCAGAGACATAGCCAGGATAACTGTCAGGTGAAGATTGTTTCAGATGCAGCTGGAGGGGGAGAATTGTAGAGTCCAACAGCATGGTTAAACTCCCATGCATGTCCCATGCATAAGATGAAACTGTCATGAAGTTTCAGGTGATCCAGCTGCCAACCATTGCCATATGAAGCTGCCAAGAAGCCTCCCGTCACGTTCCAGCAAGGACCAACTAACTTCATCAACTTGAAGATGCATCCAGGAAATTTTCGGTGGATCCACAATTTAAGGGAGTAATTGGTGGGTTTACTGTTCAAGTGTTGACATTTTAGTACTGAATGAGTAATATAAATTCAGTGCTTTGTAATGAGTTATGGGCACCCCAAATGTGAGTAAGCTCCATGTGCAGAGAGCTTGAGAGTGTGTGAGGTCTTGTTTAAGTTTTTGTAAGAACTTGTAAATCTATTCTTGTAATAATAGAAGTTCGATTCGGTTTTTTCCTCAAATACACTCTAAAGTGATCGGTGAATCACAACACAATTTAGTAAGTTGACAATAAGACAAAGATGGGGGAATGTGTCTGGTGTGTCAGGGGAGTGGGATGATCAATTTTCTTATACTTATCCACAGCATTTTGATTTACTAATTAATTGCCCAAGTTTTTAATTAGGCAGTTGAATTCATGGCTTCATAATGTTTTATGGACTGGTAACAGTTCCTCTCGTAAGATAGTCACTGTTTATTGAGCTAAGGTTTGCATTCCTATCTCTGAAGGGACACTACTACAAAACTGAGTACACAAATTTAATGACGGTTTTACAAAATAAAAATCGACATTAAAAATATATTAGTCATAGAATTTTTGTAATATAATAATGGTTTATCAAACAATCAAATCATTAATTATACTATATTCGAACAATGACAGTTTATTAAAATAGCCGACGTTATTATTAACAACATTTTAATGATGGTTTTTATTAAAAAAAAAAAAAAGTCATGAAATGGTTGAAGAAAAATGATGAAATATTATGTATAAACCGTCATTGTTTACATAATAATCATCTTATTTTATTTATAAAAGATATATATATATATATATATATATTTTGTGTAATAACCGTTATTTTTTTGCAATAAAAAAAACAATTGATCAGAATCCTTTAATTACACAACACAGCATAAAATCCCTCAAAACGACGACTATGACTGCAACTGTTCAAAATCTTCATTGTTGGTTTCACTAGGTACAAATTTCTTCACTTAATTTCTTTAGTTAGTTTCAAATTATTTTTAATCAAATCTTTAACCTAATATATTTTTGGGTCTAGTTTTGGTTGGCAAAGTTCGTAAAATAATATGTCTAATTGAGTTGTAATGGGTCTTAAAGGCTACCAAATAATATGTCTAATTGAGAGTAAATAATATGTCTAACACCAAACCTTGCCAAATCCTAACCTTCAGAATTCTGAGTTGGAGATTGGTCGTTGCAGTTCCGGCAAGAGCAAGTTCGATGTTGGATATACAACAAGAGGCTTCAGAGGTTA
Organism: Zanthoxylum bungeanum; assembly: GCA_019454045.1. Classification (NCBI taxonomy): domain Eukaryota; kingdom Viridiplantae; phylum Streptophyta; class Magnoliopsida; order Sapindales; family Rutaceae; genus Zanthoxylum; species Zanthoxylum bungeanum. The sequence continues at coordinate 244,987 of SKCR01033653.1, read as the reverse complement.
TAGAGAAGTGTAATATCTCATGTTTTTAGGAACAGTGTTGGAAGGTTTCCGAATTAAAATTAAGGATTTTGAATAGGATGGTTATGAAAAATCAGTATTTATGTGTTGGGAAATATGTTGGAATATTTTAAAGTGAAGATTCGTTTCGTTGGAAAACGCGTGGTTTCGAGAACCGGTTACATGATTTCTATTTATATCATTTTACGTGTGAAAATTTATTATTTTGACTATAAAAGTAGCAACAGAACTCCGATTGAGCTGATTCTTGAACTATCAGACTCGTTTTTCCGAGATGAACAACGTTCATGTTGAACACGTTTTTAAATTTGCATCAGAATGACTTTCAAAATGTGAATTTTCGAGAAAATTCCATGACATGGACCTTATTGTAATTTTCGGGGGTCTGAACGTAAATTCTAGAAATGTTTCTATAAATACCATGAAGTTTCCCCTAATTTGCCAAAATGGCAAAGTCTCACAAAATAGACACACGACCCCATGTCCCCAATATCACGTTCTTGACTTCCTGTCGCGCCGGCGACTTGTAGGCAGTCGTCGGTTGGCATGACAGGACAAAGGGGTGTACTGGCTACCCCTCCACCTTGTGGTGGCCAGCGGCGGCCCCGGATCGCCGTCAAACGGCAAGAAAAAGGGGAGACACGGCTATTGGTATCTCGATCTCGACTCGTCATTTCGTTTCATGGCCCGAGCTACCAGCCAAATCGAAACTCTCAGAGAGTATTACAAGATGGCGGTGATGATTTTTTTGATTCGTGCTCGGTTGCATGCCAAACGAAAGAGGAAGAAACAAATGAATAGGGACCCCATGTTGAATAGTAGCTCCGATCAGAATTCCGTCGATTCCAGCACATTCGTGGGATCATTTGGAGTCCGTATATGCCCTCGAAATCTCGGTAAGACCACCCAGTAAAAATCCGTTAATTTCAAGTTTTCTATTAAATGTTCGGATGTATCCAGTAGTTTCGTAGAGTAGGGAATTGATATAAAATGAATTGTTTGAGTATTAGTATATTAAATATGTGTATTTGGTAGAATCCAAGTGAAAACGGAATGAGTTTGGTCGATCCGATAGAATATGTAAGTTTCCGATAAAAGTGGGTTTTTGCGAATAATGATGTGTTTTGATTTTAGTGATTTTTATGAGTTATATATGATATTAAGAGCATATTTAGATAAATCCCGGTAGATTCGGAGGGTTTGGGATCCTTCCGTAGCATTTGCGGAAACATTTTCTGTAACGACTGGTAGATTTTACTATTGTATACAACTGTACTGTTACGAAAGGGATGAAGGCACATAAAATAAATTATATTGAGATTCGAATATACTCATGGGATGACTTTGGGGACAATCGGTAAATTTCTCGAAGTCCCGGGATGAGACTTTACAGTGTTCTCTTTGGACAGCCCATGGTATTTGGAGCTTAATTTTTTATATGAACTCTGATTTTTAGGAATTTTATATCGTCAGAAAGCTGAGATCGAGACCTACAACTTCTGTGTTGAACATTTTCCCAAATTCGGACAAGAAGCTGGTAAAAAATGCAAGTCAAAATCCTGATGAATAGTGATTTCGGGGTCAAATGGAAGAATCTCAAACTTTCCACACTTTTCTACATTATTCCAAATATCAAAAGAGCCCTATTATATAAGGACCTTACTATTCATGCTTACAAAAGTTAGAAAGCAAAATGAAAATGAAAAAGAGGGGACGTAGCCAAGAGAAAGAAGAAGAATAAGAAGAAGAAGAAGAAGAAGAAAAGAAAGAAAGAAAGAAAGAAAAGAAGGTGAAGCAAAATTGAGCATGACAACCATTAGAGGCTTTGGAAGAGTTGGGAATCAAAAGAAAGAAGGTAAGGAGACTTGACCCATTTTCTTATTTTTAGTGTTTTTAAGTTTTGGTGATGATAATAGGTTGATTAGATTGGATGTGATGATGGATGAATGATTGTTGTGCTAAGAAAGAGTGATTGGGGGAAAACCCCCAACTTGTTCAATTAGGGTGAAAATTTAAAGAAGATAATGGATTGAATAATTGTTGATTGTGATAGTGTTGTGAATGTTTATTGAAGTTTAATAGCATGGTTTGTGTATTGGAATTGATATGGTAGTGTTAAAGAGGCATTTCGGGTAAGAAACATATGTAAAAACCAGTGCAGAACCTGGAAAATCAGGTTAGCGTCGCGACGCCAAAGGGGGCATGCGTCGTGACGCATGCTGGAAACTGAGATTCATTTCTGGGTTGCGCGCAACACCTTACATCGCGACGCGAGGTCAGAATATTTGCCAAAACAATCTTGATTCACTCCAGTTCGACCCTAGCATGTTAGAGACCACCCTTAGGGTCTCGTATCAGTTTGTATACATACATTACACCCTATTACTGGCATAATATACCAAGTTACACTACCACGTACATTACACCCGAAATTATCTCATGGTATATAATCTAACCAAGTTACCATTTATAGATCATTGTAGGAGTTGCAGTTTCCATCGACGAAGTGATATAGTACCAGCCAGATTCTAAAACAGTGAGTGAACACCTCTTTCTTCAAGTTGATTTTGTTCATTTATTTATTTGTTCTTTATAAATTGAGACTTACCTTTTTCCAGCACATAAGGCGTTAGCCATGATTTATTTACAGTTGTTTTCAGATAATAGTGATTTAGAAAAAGAAATATTTTTCAAACTCGAGTTTTATTTTTCGGGGCATGGGGTAAAAACCCACCCCAGTTTGTAACTTATACAGAGATGGAATTGACGGACAGAGAACATGTGTAAATGTAGAGGACTAGGGGGACAACGATACATAATGCCCCAGATCCTAGAGCAGGGCTAGGGGGACGGCGATACTAACTCCCCTAGACCCTAGTTTCAGAGCTTGGGTGGTAGCATAGATCTGCACCCCCAGTTCTAGTTTATGGCTTGAGGGACGACGATACATAAAGCCCCAAGACCACCAGTTTCAGGGACAGTAGTGGAATGTTTTGGTGGACGGCGATACGTAACGCCCTTATAGGTCAAGGGTTTTCTGATACAGAGCAGTTCACAGTGATCAGATTTTCAGTAAATAGTTTTCAGAAACCAGAATTTTAAAATTAGTTTTCAGAAAGACAAGTTTTATAAAAGGGATTTCAGAAGAAGTTTTTAGAAAAGAGTTTTCATATAAAGATGTTTCTGACACTATAGTTTTGAAACCAAAAGCTTTTATATCAATTTTCAGTTTTTTGTCCACTCACTTAGATCGTATAACGATCTAATCCCCCACTCCCAGTGTTTGTTTTGCAGGTATTCCAGGAGGACGAGCTCGAGAGAGGAATGATACTGATGCAGTGACTAGGGTTTGGAGTCCACCAGTCCAGAGTCAGAGAGCATAAGAATCCAGTCAGTGTATAAATAGAAGTCATGTACCAGTTTCTATTCATGTTATAGTCATTGCAAAGATACATGTTTTATATATATAATTTTTAGAGCTGAGCTTGTATGATAAGTTTTTGAGTTTGGGCTACGATCCCTTACATACTATATATATATTAGAGAAAAAGGGTATTATAAATTGAATAGCAATTATCAGAGTCACAGGCTTATGGGGTTAGTACGGTCTATCCCCTGCCGGTAGCATCTCCCAGATCGGGGATGTTACAAAGATGGTATTAGAGCATGGTCTAGGGAGTCTGTGACTGCAGTGGGTAGAGTGATTGGGTCTTGTATACATACTATATCCGGGATACTTGTATGCGGGAGACTACCTCTCCAGTATCCGATCCTCGAGTACGTCCTCAAGATCCATAGATAGGTTAGTAAGCTTTCTTAGATCATTCGAATAATATTCCTTATGAGAACAATTATAATCTAGATCCAAGTTAGGAATCTTCTTGAAGATATTCGGCCTATTACCAGAAGTACAAACAAGCTACGAAACCATATGGTATGATTTTAAGAAAAGTACCCAATGGAGTAGGGAAAATGAGTTATAAGAAAGAAATAGAAGATGCATAGAAGCTTAAAATAGGTAGAGACAAAAAAGTAAAGATACAGAAAGAAATAGAAAAAGTTTAAAGATATCCACTCAGAAAAGTAGAAAGAGAGAGAGAAAACTAGAAGAAGAGTAAGGAAAGGTATATGAACGCCTAAGTGATCAGAAGTAAGAAAGAAAGAGATACAAATTCAGACTAGTATAGGAACCCATAGTAGCCAAGAGCATAGTAAAGCCCTAGCAAGTAACAGAATTTCCTAGTAGATGTAAGATTTCATCCATCCTTATAAAAGTTTCCTTCAACCCAATTCAATAGCCCCCAAGTACTTCGTATAGATAGTAAGTTCCCCTAGTTACAAGGTGTTGGCGACTTGCCCAAAGTGGACAATATCATACCAATGTGGAGATAGGTGGTGTCCTAGGTTCCTTACACAAGGAAAAAGCCAGCAAGATAACAGAAGTAGGAAATCAAGGTTAGTCTTGAGAGTCCCAATAGATCGAGATGCCAAAGAGGATTTAGAGAATTCCAGATCCCCAAACCAAGACCCAGATCCACAAGCAGGAAACATGAATGGTTAGTTACCTTACCCCCAATAATCTGATAGAGACAAGAACTCAAACTATCTCGTCTTCGAACCCTCAAGTGGCACCAGATGAGGAAGTTATCCTGATAGAGCGTACCTCATACCTACCTTACATGAGGAATAAACCCTACCAGGACACAAAGCACCAGAACAAGGATACTGAAGCCTTTTGAAACATAAGATGTTTACCCTAGTCCCTACCAGCATAGGCATAGACGACCAAAAGAAATCTGAAGAGAGTTCACATAGGATCTTGGAATGTCGATCACCCGGAAAAAGATTAAGGAAGTTTCGAGATTATTAGGAAGAGAACCAGTGTAGCCCAGAGAACAAGACAAGTCAGCATAAGGTTTGCAGCACTAGTAAATGTCCACATGATAGACCAATATGATAGAACCTAAGGATCAGCCCACCAGCCACTAGAAAATCATGGAAGTATAAAGAACAGACTCGTGAGGTTGGGAATATTTAGAAGTGATGAAGGTACTAGTATGGACCACAGAACAAAGTGCCATAGTTTTGATTGGTGGCAAGAGAAAAGAGCAGAGATATAGGAAATAGCCAGAAGAGTGAACCACCACTAGCCTCAGTAGCATGGCGTAGAGCCAAGGAATAGGATATGAAGAAAACAAGAAGGAAACAGAAGTGGCAAGAAGATTTAGTACGTACAGTGAAATAAGAAAAGAAGTTTGGAGACAGTAAGATAAGTGAAGACCTCATAGAAATCAATAAAGAGCAATGAATCTTAAGTCATGGAGTAGTCGACTAGGTCCCCGCAGAACCAATGGCGACCCTCCCTTCCAGAAACCTCAATTCTAGAAAGCGTGCAAACACCTAACCAGAGCGTCACCGAGCTTAAGTGTAAAGCAGAAGTACGTTTTTGAAGATCCTTATGGAAGGAATATGCTCAACTTAGAATCTAGTAAAAAGAAGGAATAGTGAAGAAGGGCAACTGACGGATTTGGTAGATTTGGAGATAGCTAGACAACTAAATCGATAAGTCCAGTATAATAAAGATAAAAAGCATGAGATAGAATAATACGATGCCATAGTAAGTTGAGTTAAGTTTGGAAGCCACTGATGAATTAAGGAGCCCTTAAAGAAGTAATGACTTAGAGGTATGAAAAGACCAGAAAAAAAATCACTCTTAGGAATATGGTGTACAACTTATACAGAGTCTCATGGTAGTGAGAAGGAAATACTAGGGTAAAGAGTAGCCCCTAAACCAAAAAATTTAGTAAGAGATATCATAAGCAATCAAGTTAATAGAGTCTTCAGGATAATAAAGGCTTAAGGAGTTCAAAGATCTGAGACAAGAAAGAAACCTTGTAGCAGAGTAAGTTTCTTAAGGAAGAATAGCAAAGAGAGGTTAGCGGCATTTAGAGGGAGAAAGCAACGACTTCGGAAAATTTAATAATAGAGACTAAATAGAAAAGAGAGTAGAGATGGCACGAGAAAGGTTTTAGAGACCATAAATCTAGAAGAATTTTGCAGAAGAAGTGGTGTTTATAATAGTTGAAAATGATCGAAAGTAAAGTTTGAGAAAGCAAACCAAACACTTATAGCAATAGTACCCTAGTGTAAGGAGAGATATCAGATATATACATTCATGAGAATTCTAGGCTCATAGATGAGCAGTATTTGTATTTAGATCATCATAATTAGAAAATCTCGTGATAAGCTCCCATCCTCCCAACCCTCGATGGACAACAATCGTAGAAATGGATCTTCACAGTTACTTCAAGATATTCCCAGAAATAAGTGAAAGTAAAGTAAAGGAAGATCAGAAACATAAAACTTTCAAATGCAGTTTAATAACGAAATAAAATAAAAGATAGTTATGAGTAAAATAGTTAAGAAAGAAGTTGATAAAATGGAATAGTATAGAAATAAAGTAGTAGTCAAGTAACTGCTGAGATTCTAAGGAACCAAGGTTTGATGAATTGTGAGTCTGTAAAGAGAGAGGATAATTCTCAGAAAAGAAGACAGGGTCACAGACCACGGGAATTTTTAGTAGAGCATAAGACAAAACAGAAGGCAAGAAGAGTCCAAAGGAAAATGTTTAGAAGTAAAGCTGCGGAGGTACAATGGCAGTAGTAAAAAGATACCTAATAAGTAAAGATAAAGTGTGTAACTACAAGGTTTCATAGTATGGAAATGCAACCACAGATCCCTTACTGATAAGTCACGTAAAGCACATTATGTACCAAGCCCCAGACTTAGTTGACCAAACCACTACGGGTTTGGGACGGCCTAAGCCACGGGTATGGGTGGTTTGATAGACGTTTAGAATAGTACGAATCAATGAGATAAGTTATTGTAAGTTGCGATTAGTGTAAGGAGTGAATCCTCAAGGGATGTGATGTTCACATGTATTTGAGAGATGACCTTTAACAGTACTAGAACATGGAAGGAAAATCAGTATGGAACACCATAACTAGATTTATAGCAACAATGAACATAAGGTATGAAAGGAACATGGACTATAGCTAGAACCGAGTCGCCAGGGTCCCCATTTATAGCAAGAAGTGCAGTTTAAGAAAAAGTATGCATATAGTTCAGCTCCCAGCAAAAGTACCAGAACCTAACCTACTTAGTATAAACCTGTTGGATAACAACTATAAATGACAAAAGGCATATAAAGAGTCAGACCTTACACCACATGGTCCTAAGTTATACAGATAAGCAGAGGTAAGAAAATTGTAGCAAGGAACTGGTAAGAAGCCTAGTACGAAGGTAGATGTATATACCTTATGGAGTCAAAGCCAAAGTAAACGAACCCAGTTAAAAAAGTGCAAATACCTACAGAGATAAAGAGCCGTAAGTAAAGTTGAAAAACCTAACCCAATAGTTATACGGAATACGTAAAAGGGCATTGAGTTCTTAGTAAGGAGATTCTTTGAATATATCTTCTTATGGAATAAATATAAGAAGTCTTGACAGTCAAGAAATAGAAGGAGTGGACATAAACCACAAACCTAGAATCATTCAGAACTGATAACTCATGTGGGTAATGAGCTAGAATAAGCAGAGTATAATGGAAGATTTCGAAATAAGGCTCCAAGGACTTTAGCATGGCCGTAGTGTAAAGTAACTAGCAGAAGTTATAGGAATAGGATGGAGAGTCTCCCTCTCGATCAAGAATTTAAGAAGCATAAGGTATGAAATAGAAGCCAAGATAATAGAAAGATTAAGGCGAATGTGAGTTAGTTCACAGAAAGGTAAAAAAGCCCTAGCATATGAAACAAGATAGTTATGAGTATAAAGTCAGTTCAGCTAGTGGTAGAAGAAGAAGAAGAAGAAGAAGAAGAAGAAGAAGAAGAAGAAGAAGAAGAAGAAGAAGAAGAAGGAGAAGAAGAAGAAGAAGAAGAAGAAGAAAAGAGTTTGACCCATTTTTTTATTTTTAGAATTTTTAAGTTTTGGTGATGATAATAGGCTGATTAGCTTGGATGAGATGATTGATGAATGGTTGTTATGCTAAGAAAGGGTGATTGGAGGAAAACCCCCAACATAATTGTTGATTGTGATAGTTTTGTGAATGTTTATTAAAGCTAAATAGCATGGTTTGTCTATTGGAATTGATATGGTAGTTGTAAGGAGGCATTTGAGGTAAGAAACATATGTAAAAATCAGTACAGAACCTGGAAAATCATGTTAGCGTCGTAACTCCAAAGGGGGCCTGCAATGCGTGCTAGAAACTGAGATTCATTTCTGGGTTGCGCGCGTCGTGACGCGCAATACCTTGCGTCGTGATGTGAGGTCAGAATATTTGCCAAATTGATCTTTATTCACTCCATCTCGACCCTAGCATGTTAGAGACCACCCTTTAGGGTCTCGTATCAGTTCGTATACATACATTGCACCATATTACATGCATAATATACCAAGTTATGCTACCACACACTTGAACTAAAAAGTTTAGCCTAGTTCAGAAAATATCTCATGGTATATAATCTAACCAAGTTACCGTTTATAGATCATTGCACGAGTTGCAATTTCCATCGACGAAGTGATATTCCAAAACAGTGAGTGAACACCTCTTTCTTGAAGTTGATTTTGTTCATTGATTTATTTGTTCTTTATAAATTAAGAATTACCTTTTTCCAGAAAATAGGGCGTTAGTCACGATTTATTTACAGTTGTTTTTAGATAATAGTGATTTAGAAAAGAAATATTTTTTCAAACTCGAGTTTTATTTTTTGGGGCATGGGGAAAAACCCACCCCAGTATGTAACTTGTAAAAAGATGGAATTGACAGACAAAGAACATATGCACATGTAGAGGACTGGGGGGACGGCGATACATAATGGCCCCAGATCCTAGAGTAGGGCTAGAGGGACAGCGATATGTAACGCCCCTAGACCCCAGTTTCAGAGGTTGGGTGGTAGCATAGATCCGCACCCCCAGTTGTAGTTTGTGGCTTGGGGGACGGCGATACGTAATGCCCTAAGACCACCAGTTTCAGGGACAATAGTGGCATAATTTGGGGGATGGCGATACGTAACTCCCTAAAGTCATGGATTTGCACTGCTGGCTCAGTTAGGCGTATGGGGGACGACGATACGTAATGCCCTCATACGTCATGATTTTTCAGATACAGAGCAGTTCACAGTGATCATATTTTCAGTAAATAGTTTTTCAAAAAAAGTTTTTAGAAACGATAATTTTAAAAGTAGTTTTCAGAAAGACAAGTTTTATAAAAAGGGATTTCCGAAGAAATTTTTAGAAAAACGTTTTCATATAAAGATGTTTGTGACACTATGGTTTTGAAACTAAAAGCTTTTATATCAATTTTCAGTTTTTCGTCTACTCACTTATATCGTATATTGATCTAATCCCCCACTCCCAGTATTTATTTTGCAGGTATTCCAGGAGGACGAGCTTGATAGAGGAAGGATACTGATACAATCACTAGGGTTTGGAGTCCACCAGTCCAAAGTCAGAGAGCGTATGAGTCAAGTCAGAGTCAAAATAGAAGTCATTTACCAGTTTCTATTCATGTCATAGTCGTTGTAAAGAAACATGTTTTATGTATACAATTTTTGGAGTTTAGCTTGCTTGATAAGTTGTTGAGTTTGGGCTACGGTCTCTTACATAATATATATATATATATATATATTAGAGAAAAGAGTATCAGAAACTGAATAGCGGTTATCAAAGTTAAAGGCTTATGGGGCTAGTACAGTCTATCCCCTGTCGGTAGCATCTCCCAGATCAGGGATGTTACATTTTCAGAAGATTTTCCACAAATACGTAAACCGAGGATTTAGGTGAACTAGTGGCTTGGAATAGTTTTTAATGGTGTTTTAAGATTATAGAAACTAAGAACATTAAAAATGGACTTGATTTGGTTGTTCCGGAATGATCCAGAATTTTATCAAAGTTTAGTCGAGAACACTGTAAGTCGCGATTCTGACGGTATTTCGCTATTTGTTTTGGCATATGTGACTGGGACCTGGAGTGTTCGCGAAACCAAGTAAGTAACCTATGCAATGAAAACTTAAATTGGTAATTTTGTGTTTGATTATATATATATATATATATATGATTGACATGTTAGATTAAAAAATGATAGGTAAGGGATATTCTTGAGAACGAAGTTCGAGATTACGTATGGTTAGGATAATCGACTACCACAGGTATGGATCTTTGTTATTAATATGATATGAAGTGAGGCATGAAATGAGCTTAATGTTTATGTGTATGTATGGATGTATGGAAGTGTATGAATTGGAACTAATATGTATCCGTGTATGTAAATGTATGAATATCTATAAGCATGTGTATAAGCATATGAACGCATATTTGGATATGTATGCTTTGGGTTAAAGGCTCGGTAAAGGAAATAAGTTATGACTTCAGAATTTGTAATAGTATGTGTAGATGTGTGTCACTAGGATAAGTTTGTTATTGATTAATATATACGATTTAGCGGTATAGAGGTTGAATGGGTATAGGCTAAGTCTTTTCCGAGTGATGGAAGTTCGTGATTGATTGGATACATCTATGAATGGTGAATATTAATTGATAAGTAAAGAATATGAGGATTGTAAAGGTCATGGTATCAAAATTCAAAGTAATCAGTATATTTATATGTTTAATATATATATATATTATATATATATATATATATATATATATATATATATATATATATATAAACATATTTGTATGGCGATGCTGAATGATTAAGCAATATTTGTCATATATATGATTGTGTATGATAAATTGTGTAAAGAGTTTATGGCACGTGATATGTATGCATGTGTGTATTTTTAGTTGGTTAAACATTTCATGATGTAATAGCCGAGTTGGTTAGGAAATCCGTTTGGACGACATTCATTTCATACCTGTTCTAAAAAAGGTAATGAGTCATGTACAAGCATTGTATGTGTGAGCCAGCTCATATGTATATGCTGTCTTGATTGTGTGTTCCTAGATGCCTGGATGTGTTCTTGGTTGCCTGGATTGTTGTGTATCCTTGAGTATATGTGATGTGATCCTAGCAGCATGATCGATTTTTCGTTTGTTTAGGCTTATTTATTATTTATTTTTATATATGGAACCAACATGATGTCCGTTTTTATTTATTATTTGGATTAGTTTATTTTATTTAATTATGGGTTCAAAATGGGCTGGAAATTAGGAGTTATGGGTTTTTAGTTGGTAATGGGTAGTTTAGGGTTATATTAGTCTTTTTAGCTCTCTAGGGTTTGAGTATGTTACTATTAAAACTCAAAAACAACTCTTAATGAGGACCCTATTATTTGTGCGTGAATAGTGAATTTCTTTGAGATTAAGAAAATTTTATCATCGTTCAATGATTGAACAAAGACTTATCAAAGGGTTGGCATCCTTTGTGGCGTCCTATTTGCTGGCAAAATCATCTGAGGCTATCTCCAAGGGTTTTCAAGGACAGGTTTCTTGGGGGTCTACGGGATCTTGGATCGGGTTTCGTCTTTTCGTATCCGGTTTCGTATCAATTGGTATCAGAGCCAGATTTCAGGTCTGACTTTTTTTTTCTTTCTTTCCGCTTCTTATTTGTTTTCTTCCCTTCTCAAATTTTTTTCTCCTTTATTTACTGTGTTGATAAAAAAAAACAAAAAAACCAAAAAAGTTAAGTTCACGCCTGTGAGGCTGTGAACCCAAAAAAAAAAAGTTTCCTGGAATTGTGTTTGTCAGTCAAAATTTTTTTTTCCTTCATTGGCTAGTGCAGATCAGTAGGCAGTAGGGTTTGTTTAATTTTGACCTTTTTGCATGAGAACTTTGTTAATAGGCTGTTGCTGTTGTTAAAAAAAAATCAGATCTGGTCAGTAAAGTTTGATCAATTATCTTGTGTGTTAAGTTGTGCTAGGGATTGTCTTAGTGTTCCTTAATCGAAAAGAAAATTTTTGGTTGAATTTGTCACTGAATTTTGAATCTTATTTTTTTGTGTTTTGTTTTGAGTCTCATGTGATTTTTTTTAGTCTTATTTTTGTCTCGCTTTGTCTTTGTCATTTTTTTCGTTTCTTTTTTTTTTTCTTTTCTTCCTTCTTGAGTTTGTTTTTGTCAAGATGCCAAGTGCATTGGTTGATATTATGGGGCACCCAAGAGATAATATCTCTCGTACCAGAGTATTTGTGAAAGATGAGGTGTGCAGTGTGATTATTGATGGGGAACAGTGGGCTAATTTAGTTAGTACCAGCCTCGTGGAGAAATTGAGGTTGTCATTGCGAAACCATCCTAAGCCTTATATGTTGCGAGGTTTCCCTAATTGTGATGAGGTTAAGGTGGAGTATCAAGTCATGGTTGCCTTTATTACTATGAGGTTTCATGATGAAATATTATGTGATGTGGTGCCTATGCTTGATTGTCACGTATTGTTGGGTGGGTCATGGAAGTATGATAGGCAAGTGTGGCATCATGTTGAGAGGAGTAGGTACATTTATGTCACGGAGCGGAGGTCGGTGATTATTTCTCTTTTAACACCACAACAAGCCTATAAAGATCAATTAATAATGAAGAGGGAAGTGAGGTTGAAAAGAGGAAAAAAGAAAGAGTTGTCGAGTGCTTAGCAAATAAACTTTCTAGTGATATTGTTAATGTCAAAGAAGAAAATATGAGCATGGTAGTGAGTAAGCAAGTAGTGATGAGTGAGTGTGATGCGAAGGTTGTTGCTATTTCTGAGGTGGATGACGTAGCTGTTGCTGGTGATGATAAATTTGAAGCTCAATACATGGCTAACTGTATTGATGCAATTACATGTGTAGTCGAATGTGTTGAGAGTGTTGAGCATCCAAATGAGAGTAGTGAGCCGGGAAACACATGGGTAAATACGTGTGAGAGTTTTGTGAGTGTTAAGCATGTAGAATTTGTTGTGAATGAGAATGAGAGTGTGAACTTAATTAGGAATCTCATTGGGACGGTGGGTGAAATAAAATTAGATATTGCGGAAGAGTATGGCAAGAGGGAACAATACACAAGCATTATTGTACTAACATTGAAACTTTTCTTCCATGTGATTTTTCCTTGTTCCAGAATAATCGTCCAATTGATTTTATCATTACTATCTATGATCCGGGCACGGATTCGAGGACGAATCCTTTTCAAGAGAGGGAGAATGATGTGATCCTAGCAGCATGGATCGATTTCGTTTGTTTAGGCTTATTTATTATTTATTTTTATATATGGAACCAACATGGATGTCTGTTTTTATTTATTATTTGGGTTAGTTTATTTTATTTAATTATGGGTTCAAAATGGGCTGGAAATTAGGAGTTATGGGTTTTTAGTTGGTAATAGGTAGTTTAGGGTTATATTAGTATTTTTAGCTCTCTTAGGGTTTGAGTATGTTACTATTTAAACTCAAAAACAACTCTTAATGAGGACCCTATTATTTGTGCGTGAATAGTGAATTTCTTTGAGATTAAGAAAATTTTATCATCGTTCAATGATTGAACAAAGACTTATCAAAGGGTTGGCATCCTTTGTGGCGTCCTATTTGCTGGCAAAATTCATATGAGGCTATCTCCAAGGGTTTTCAAGGACAGGTTCTTTGGGGGTCTACGGGATCTTGGATCGGGTTTCGTCTTTTCGTATCGGTTTCGTATCAATATGTGTACGTATGATAGATCCTGTGATATGTATGGATGATGTATGTGTGCATGGAATGAAAGAATGACATGTAAACTGGTGTGACCATAAGATGCTATAAAATGTATGTGCTAAGTTTGTATTTATTAATATTGTGAAAGAGATACGAATGTTAAGTTATCATAAGGTTTTTGGTATTGATGAAAGTTGGTCAAGAATTAAAGTAAGTTTGTATTGGTATTGAAGATAGTTGTATCCGAATAGAAGATAATTTATTTGAGTTGCCGATTTGATGATATTTCTGAGATGGATAATTGTGATAAAATTATATATGTGTAACTTCACGTTTCATGTGATTGAAATGTATTTGATATTAAACGATGTACTATATGGTATTCACACTTAGCTTTGTATGTTTTGGATGTTAGCTATTAGATTAACGCATATGTAGATATGTAAATATGAAAGTTTGACATGGGTTAAGTATATGGATAATAACAAGTTAATAAAATCTGAACTTGTAACAATTTAGTAATTCTGATAAACTACTGATTTGTTTGATTTGTTTATTAGAAGTTTATATTTGACTTATTTATTATAATACTAACATGGTTACTTAATGAGTTTTTATAACTCACAACAAATCAGTTTGATAGTTTTGCAGGTTGGCTACCAGATGAGACAACTATTTCAACTTTGGAAGTTATGCTCGAGACGAGGATAACCCAAGCGGCAGTAACCCTCGCAAGTGTCTTAAGATAAGCTTTAGAAAGTGTAGGATTTGGGATTAATATTTTATTTGTCGTGTTTGTTGGAAAAATCTACGGTCCTGAGGATCGAATAAAGCTATGAAACAACATGCGAATACATCGAGGAAGTTGCGGAATACTCACATCGATCGGTTGAGGCGATGCAACGAACACAAAAAACATTTCTGCCCTCATTTGGAAGTCTCAGCAGTGGCTGATTTGGTGTTCTTCATTTTCGGCTTTTGCATGATCCATGAAGCTCCAAGCTTTGTTTGGTCATTCCTAGCTCACAAGTGGGTTTCCCTATCACCTTCACAAGACTCCGGTGTGTGCTAACACTCTTGATTTTGAAACAAAATCATCACATTTCTTCTTCCTAGTTCACGGCAGTAAGCAAAACCAGAAGAGAAAAACAGGTCCAAGACCGTGAGAGAGAGAGGGAAAAAATGGCTCCAAACCGTGAACCAAAGAGAGAGAGTTGGAAGTGTTGTGTTTGGTATTTCATTTTGTGTATCTAATACACAAAATTAAATTTCCAAAAATCAAATAAATTGATTTACCAAATACAAAAAGTCAAGCCAATTAAAGGCTTTGCCAACAACTACCATCAATCACATCAATCAATCAAATTGTCACATCACTCAAAGTGACATGTGATTTGACGTTTGATGTGACTAATGATTTAAGGCTTGATGTGACTTGCGTGCCGTGCTCGAATTCAAAATGCGAATGCGCTCGTAAACACTTCTGGGCTCGGGTTCGCTAATTTCAAATTAACGAATTTTCCGTTGCGACGCAATTAAAAAATAATGCATAGCAAAATCACTATTCACGTCGCTAACGAATTAATTCTAAATTAACTCGTTCACCCGAATTAAAATCTAATTTTAATTCGACATTGAAATCCAATTTCCTATAATATATCGAATATATTATTTTATCGATCAATTCCAAATTAATCGTTTTCTCTCTTTAATTGATATTTTATCCCAGATAAAATATCTCTGTAATTAATCCAGATTAATTTTCTCTCTCATCTAATTAATCCCAGATTAATAAAGTGCGAGTCATATGTCAACGGTGAATCTTCGGGAAGCGACCCATGAGATCCCCGAATATGTTGGCAGTAAATCCAGTCGTCGGACTATCCGAACACGTAAGTACCTAGTACTACGTTTTTACCGATTTACAAGACAAGGTTGGCCTCTAGCAAAGTGCCATGCCTACCCAATTCTCCAGAAATATCCTTACAGGAATAAGGTGATCTATATCAGGCGTAGTATACGAAGTATTGCGTATTTCGATCCAGTATCGGATGATCACATGTAAGGCCTGGGGCTGGTACAGTGTCTGCCCCGTACGAAGCATATATCGGATCACTAGCAACTAGTCTCTTTATTATCGGATAATCATGACCAAGTCATATTATCCCGATGGTTGCAACCCTTAGAGAACCCAGTTCTGTATCCATGCGCGATCATCATCTCCATATGACTGGAGTGATACTTCGAATTGACATCACACCCAACACACTACGATTGTTAATATATCCAGCAGAGGCGTACATAGAACCTGTTAAAGCCCTGGATGACCAAAACCAAAGTATATTGATTGTCGCAAGTATTAGCAGTGCAAGTCTCAGGTTAAGACCAAATACACCTACCCTGATTTCGGACTTTCATATACACATAGTCATACTACCAATGGAATTTCGAGGGGGTCTATCCAGAGCGAAGCTGTTTCCCATACCATCGGTAAACACAACCTCCTATTACATTTGCATGAGTATCCTATACTCAAATATATGAGAACTATGCCGTTATGCCCTCACAACGCGCACAAGTGTAATACTAGTCTTTTACGCATTATCGATGTCCAATCTCGATAATACTCTGGCTAGGGATATTTCATGATTTATCCTTCGTGGATTGATACTGTCTTATATCATCTCAATCCAGGATCTACTCATATGGACCTCCTATCATTTATACATCTTGGTGATCTAATCACAAATGATAAGAGAGCAATCTCCTTTGTCACATAGTTAATTTGTACAACATCACCATGATCTGTACAAATAGTGACGTTATGGGTCATAATTGTCCAACAATCTCCCACTTGGCCTATAGCCATTTACTCAAGTTTCTACCACCCGAACTATGTACGGTTTGCTCAAACTGCTGAGGAAAGGTTTTCGTCAGCGGATTTACATGATTTTCATCTGATGCGATTTATTCGATCATCACATCGCCACGATGTATAATACGAACGAATCAGATGAATAGTCGAAGTATATATCTAGATCGTTGATGAGACCATTAATTCCTTAGCCTGTGTTGTAGCCTAGCTCAGCTACTAACATAACTATATCTAATCTAATTAGATTATTATCGACCCAAATGGCTTCTATTGCTGCCTCAGCTGCAGCAATAACCCGTATTTTTTGTTTATTCGGTAACAGTATCTTGCTTGGAAGATTTCCAGCTCACTGTTCCGTTATTCAAACTTTATAGTACCGTTTGTGACTTTTAGTTGTTTTATCGGTTAGGAAACTTGCAACAGTGATCCCAGTCACTTCAAGTTCTCATTCTCCATAGTATAAGACAACATCATTAGTTTTCTAAGATACTAATTGATGTTTTTAATATCAATCCAATGACTATCACTTGGATTGCCCTGATTGTGACTCCATATGCTCAAAGCGTATGAGACACCAGGTCGCGTACATTTTTCAATGTGTGAGTTCTCGAAGAGTATTAACAACTTTAAATCTATCCCAGTAGATCTTTATTCCTAGAATAAAGGTTGTTTCTCCCAAGAATTCTACGGAGAATTATCACGAAAGCCAAGCTTTCACCGATGATATTTATAGGAATATCATTTCCAAGAAATGACATATTATCATTATTTATGTAGGACATTTATTGTCAGTGCACTCCCACTAACCTCCTTATATACACAAAATCATTTTCGTTTTGAATTAAATCATATACCATTATGATTACATCAAAACGATAATTCCAAGAACCTTATGCTTGCTTCAATCCAAACATGGATCGAATAACCTGCAAACCTTGTTTGCTAGTTATGGTACGAAAAAACCGTCAGGATGTTGTAAACATCCTCCAAAAGGTTTCCGTTTAAGGAAAGCGATTTTCCCATTTAGCTGACACATTTCATAAATGAAACATGCAGCATTAGCAAGCATTATCCAAATGGATTTACCATGGCAACAGGTAAAAGATTTTGTTGTAATCAACACAATATTGATAATGATACCTTTCCGCTAAAAGCCTAGCTTTATATGTTGGTATGTTGCCATCCATGTATGTCTTCCTTGAAGACTTATATAGTACCAATAGGCACAATGTCTTGCGGTACATCAACTAGTGTCCAAACATAGTTGGTTTACATGGATCCATTTCGGATATCATGGCACTTTGCCATAATAGGGAGTCGATACCTTGTATCACTTCCTCATACGTAGTCAGTTGGTATTCCTCAAAAGATTGACATCTTTATGAGGTGAGATCAGAAACTCATACCCTAGGTTGTTTTCTGACTCTTTCCGACATACGCGGTTCTTGTGTATTCGAAGATTACTGGTATAGTATCATCCTTGATGAACTATTTATGTTCCATTAGGATTTGGTGCCTGGAATAGTATTACTCCGATTTTCATCGAGTTTTACTATCCTCCCACTTACCACTGCATATAGGTATTCCTCTTAGGAAAACCGCATGGTGAGCAACAATTAAATTATTCTCTTGTGAGTTGTATAAGTACTATACTTTGGTATCCCTAGGATAACCTACAATTTGGCACTTATCCAATTTGGGTTCTAGTTTGGTATCATCCAAACATATGCCTAGCATACCCAAATCTTCAGGAATGTGAAACCCTGTTTCTTTCATGTTCATATCTAATATGAAATCTGTCAAACAGATTTTTATGGAACCTTATTCAAAATAAGTTCTGCACTGTTTATTCTTATCCGTTGAAGGAAATGGTAGCTCAGAGCGACTCATGATTAACCTTATCATGTCTAATAAAATTCGGTCACTCAGTTCAGACAAACCGTCAAATTGACGTGTTCCGGGAGAGTCCTCATTGAAAGAATACTATACTCTTTCAAGTATACGAGAAACTTATTACTTAAGTATTTTCCATCTCGGTCTAACCGTGACGGTTTAATACTTTAGCCGATCTGTTTGTCTATTTCGTGTCGAAACTTTAAAAGTTTCTGATTTTTGTTCTTCAAAAGAAACACATAACCGTAACGCGATGCCACATCCGTTGAAGGTCACAGAATATTCATATCCACCTCTAGCCTAGCTAGACATGGGCCCACTTGCTTCACTATGAACTAGGGCTAACAGATCGGTGACATTTTCACTTTTACCAAGTAAATAGTGTTATAGGCACTTTGCCCAATAAACTAGATTCGTAGACTTTATTTGAATGGAATCAAATATGTCCTAGTACCCACTCTTCAAAAGTGCGGATATACGAGTCTTGTTTAATTGTGTCCCAGACAACAATGCCACAATTAAGTCTCTTCTGATCAAATCAGTTTGAGCTATTTGTTTGTCATGTTATATGCTTGAGATTTTATTTATATTCAAAATATAAATTCTGTTATTCACATCTAATGTGTTTATCTCAATATCATCTTTATATAATAAAACACTTTAGTGTTCTAGAATATAAAGGTACATCCGCAATGGATAAACACTGATATAGAGATAATGTTCATAGTCAAACTAGTTACATTATAACAGTTTCATAATTTAAGTACGTACCCTTAGGGTAGTTCCTAAACTTAGGTGTCTACGGTTAAAACAGCGACTTTCGTCCCGCTTTCAATTCGCAGATTAATCTCAATAGAAGTCAGTATCCTGCTCATAGCAGATTCTGAACATCAATGCATATATTTATGTATCACACTAAGTATCTAAAATCTAATTTTAATACTAATAGTGAACATGTTTATGACAAACATTTTTGAAGTCGGAGCCTTGCACCGTCTTCAATTCCTTAATGTCAGCTTTGTTCAAATGGCAGTCACGCTTCCGCGATCCCATTTGCCACAATTTAGGCAAACATTTTGGGATATGTCATTTATCTTCCTAGAAGATTATAATGATTTTGCCTTTGCCCTTTTCCACACTCCAGAAGACTTTGGCCAAGCCTTGGCCTTCTAGAACATCGAAGTAAGGTGCGTCTTGCGCTTCTTGCCTTATTGCAAACTTTGGCTTTGTCTCCTTGAGAATAGCCATTAACTCTCCAAGAATTATTGGTTGCAATTTAGTACTTCTAAGATCTAAAAATAGATCTATGAAGATCCTTCAATTTCAATATCATACTATAAGGATCTAATCGTCAGTTCTGATTAAGAAATTAAGTAGTCTATTTGACAAGCTTAATGGATTAAGCACGAAAGTTGTCATCACATGAATCTTCCAAATATCATGCTCTACTATTTGCTTAACTCCGGGCTTAGGCCTAATATGTTATTTTATCAAATAAAGTAACTTATTAGTTTCCAGGACTATCCTGAAATTATTCCCAATTTGAAAATTAAACCATTTAAATACATTTTCCCTAGGATCATGTTTTAAATGTCAATCTTTCAATTTATCTTGATTCTAATAGTCCAACTATTTAATCAACGATTTCTGGTACTATTTATTATGATGATTACTATAATCCAATTATATAATCAACTATTAATGAATTGTTTGAATACAGTCCAACTGTTTTATTTAAAACAATGATTAAATATTAGTCCAACAAACATTTAATTAATTTGACGAATGATTTGTGATTGAGCGCGTATGGCAAGTAATTAAACGAATATTGCAAATTTAATTCTTGCATCCCACTATTTTTCGGCGAGCCTCTAACCCTCTGTCGAGTACTCGGGAAACCGTGTTTCCTAGTGGGCTAGGATCCCATTAAATGTCACACAATCTTGACTTTGGCCAAAAAATTGTATGATAATTAACTAGGTAGATCTCTAAGATCAATTGGATCCCATCCAATTCCTAGATCCAGTAGGTGGACGTCCAAGTCCGAAACATATCTTATATATGCCAATATATCCAATATATTGCCTAACCTTTTTCCTCTGAATCAACTAAGCCTTGGCTTTGGCACAACAAACTTAGTGATCCCAGTTAAGCGTGACCCATTGACCTTGGAAAGCTTCGTAATCAATGTCGATGGACAAGAAGTGATCTTGACTTTGGCCAAAAAATCACAACTTGGACAAGACACCGATATGGAACAAAGCTTTCATGATTCAAACACATCCTCGACGGACAAAGGCCTTGACTTTGGCCAACAAACCAATGCCAGTCTTGGATCTTGAGTAAGAATCACTCAATGGAAGGAAAAACACTTAATATTTTGTGAGGGTTTTTCGCGTGCAAATTGGCAACCAATTTATTATCTTTGTTAAGGTCTCATCATCATACACCCTTAAACATGCATTCTAAACACATAATAAAGCGCGTATAAATAAAATAATAATGATATGCAGATGGATACTTTACACATTGATCATAGATCAAATCTCTCCATTTTCTCTCTCCCGCTAGCATAAGTATTTGCTTCTACCCGTTACATAACATTTCTAAAGAAACCTCATTTACATTGAGGGGAATATGTGAGAAGAGAAATACAAAGAGTATGAAGGTAATAGGCTAGACACGCAGGTCCAATTAATAAATTCCAAATTTATTACAACAATTTCTAAAATTGCCCCACCCATCTAATATCCATCTGATATACATTATTCATGCATCGCAACCATGTATTCACACAAGCATGTTATCAATCAATCTAATCCAATTAATTAATCTGATTATTAATGACCATCCAATGTTCAAACAACGATTTGATTTTGCGCGAGTCCGACTCGTTTTGCGAATAAGTAATCAAAGTACGAATTCTTGAATTAAATTAAACTATAAAATTAAATCCAATTCAATTTGTATTTAATACTAATTCGCTTATTTAATTCCAAATTAAATACTACACTTTATTAACGAACCTTTACGACTTAAATTCCAAATTTAATCGTTACGGGTCTCAAAGTCCGATTAACGTCCAACATTAATTTAATTAAATTCCAATGGGCTTTTAATTAATTTCTTTAAGGCGTGGACTTTTGGTCAACTTGGGTCAAACCCAATAACCAAAGCCCAATCAAGGAATTACCCAATAAGCCTAGAAATCAATTTAGGCCCATTAGGCCCAATTAAATTATTAAAGGTCCATTTGTCGCATTTGGACTTTATGGAAACGGTTTTGGGCCCAATTGGATCCAACCAATTTAGCCTAAACCTAACTTGGTACAACCAAGCCCAATTAGCCCATTTACAACTTTTAAAGCCCAAATCCAATTTAAGCCCAATTAATTAAATTACAAAAATTCCAAATTTCTCAATTAAATTAACTAAAGTGTATTACACAATTAATTACCCAAATCAATATTTCCAAAACACAAATTTGTACAATTAATCATGCTTATCAACATTAAAACATGTCCAACACATTTTAACAAAAATCAAACCCAATTTACATATATAGTATCGGCAATGTGGGTAATTTTATGTCCAATTTGAATTCAATCCAATTAAATCCAATTAAATCCAATTCAACATTAAATCAACATTACCAAATGATTCCAACTCATTGACCGGCGTAAACACACACGTATAACGCAAGCGCACGTATCGTTCAAGTAGTATAAAAATATCGATCCCACGAGGACTTAATTCCTACTGTTGTTATTAATTGTTGAATCTATTTATTTACAAATATCTAATTATAGGGAGAAGAGAATGATTGTTTGATTGGTTGAAAGTGGTTTTACAAAATAAATAAATAAATAAAAAGACAAAAGAAAATATTAAGGAAAATAACAAAAGACACAAAGATCTAGGGTTGTGATTTCTTTTAATATCATTTTAAAGATGAAGTGGTTATCTTATAATTGAGTAAAATATTGATTTATTAACCTGGAACACTAAATTATGTAAAAGCCTCTTCCGATGGTCAATTACAATTATCCAATTTAACCTAATTGAACCATATGTCTATGTCAACCAAATTATCTGGATTCATTAAGTTTAAGTTCCAATTATGGCTACCCCCGCCCGACAGGTATATTCCTATCCTGTAAGGAAATCTATTAAAGGGTTATCTATCCTCAAGGAAGATCGTGGGTTATTAAGTCTAAGGCTGAAACCTAAAATCCCTATGTCTAGTTCATTTTAAGTTTACCTTATCAATTTTATTAGTGGCCAGTTAATAAAAAGCATTAAGATTAAGACTCAATAAATAAATCTTTATATTACCCAAATTATAATTTAACCCCTTATAAACCGGTGATATTAAAAGTCATCACAACCTCAGAAAACTAACACATAACTAGGACTAGTAAATACATAAAAGTAAAAGACATAAAGTAAAAAGCTGAAAAATAAATTACAATAAAATAAAATGCTAAGGTAAAAGGAATTACTTTTACTACTACTAATTTAGATATCTCCCATAAAATAATATATAAACTTGTGATAATATTACCAACCGACCAGTCTGGCGGTATCCGGATTAAGTCAAATTAAGTCCAACCAGCCATTAAGGCGGAACCAAAAATAAATTTACCAACCGACCAGTCTGGCGGTATCCGTGATTAGTCAGGTTTAAACAAGATTAAAATTAAATTACCAACCGACCAATATAGCGGTATTCCTTATTAAGTCAATATTTTAAATAGTTAATATATTATTTTTAAGGGAGATTAATCTAAATAGCAATAGTAGAAGAATTACCTTTCACCCTAGCTGAAAAAGTTACAACATCATGGTGAATAGTAAAAACTGTAAAAAGTAAAAAGTAAAAATTAAATTACTATTATTACAAAAGTAATTAAATTATTTACAAAACTAAAAATAAAAAAAATAAAAAAAAAAATAAAAATAAAAATTCTAGAGAGAGAAACTCTCTCTAGAGAGAGAAATCAAGAGAGAGAAAGGTATCTAAAAACTGAAAATTCGGCCTCTATTTATAGTAAAATTTTTCACTGTTTGGGCACTGTTCGAGCGTCGCGACGCCAATGAGCTGCGCGTCGCGACGCGCAATTTGTCGACGTGGCACGCTGAGGAGACGACACGTCATCAAGGCGGCTGACTGTACATGCGACACGTGTCAAGGCGGATAATTCTCAATTATTGTGATGACGTCATTGATGACGTGGCGATGACGTGGCGCTGACATGGCGTAGGCGTGTGTTGCATTTGTCGGCACAATAGGATTGCGACACGTGGCGACACGTGTCATGCTCTGATTGGCTGAGGCTGACGTGGCATGTTGACTCGGTTGACTTGCTGACGTGTCTGATGACGTGGCATGACACGTGGCAATGTTGACTCGTTGACGATGACATGGCTGATGACGAGGCGACACGTGTCATGTCAGAGTGTCGGCAGCATATGATGTTGACACGTGTCACGGCGCACGTTAGCAGATCGGATGTGATGGTGACACGTGGCACGACGCATTTTAGCAAAGTCAAACTTTTCAAATTGTTGACCCGTTGACCATGGCGCATTTTAGCAGAACCGGCACACGCTTGGCGTCGCGGCGCGCAGCGATCCTGCGTCGCGACTCGAAGAAGACCAAAATAACCCTGTTGACGCATTTTTGTCCGGTTTTGCCCCAAATAGCCTCCAGTGCTGTCCAAACTTTATTTATCTGCAAAATAACACAAAACACATCAAAATATTCACAAAACTCAAGAAACTATACAAAATATTAAGTTAAATGAGTGGGAAATAGTGATATAAATACCACTCATCACTCATCCAATGAATCAAAATCAAAAAAATCCAAGACATTTAGGGTTCATGTTCAATTCGGCCAAGCCACAAAGAATTGGGGAAATTTGTTCCAAATCAATTTTCATGAAATTGATCCAATCCAACTTCAATTAAACTACATTTAAGCATACTCAATCATCCAATTTCATTAAATCATGCTCAAATACAATTTACCCAATTTTAACCCTAAATCAAAGTTTCATGCTTTTAATCGCTCTGATACCATTGTTGGAAAAATCTACGGTCCCGAGGATCGAATAAAGCTATGAAACAACATGCGAATACATCGAGGAAGTTGCGGAATACTCACATCGATCGGTTGAGGCGATGCAACGAACACAAAAAACTTTTCTGCCCTCCATTGGAAGTCTCGGCAGTGGCTGATTTGGTGTTCTTCATTTTCGGCTTTTGCATGATCCATGAAGCTCCAAGCTTTGTTTGGTCATTCCTAGCTCACAAGTGGGTTTCCCTATCACCTTCGCAAGACTCCGGTGTGTGCTAACACTCTTGATTTTGAAACAAAATCATCACATTTCTTCTTCCTAGTTCACGGCAGTAAGCAAAACCAGAAGAGAAAAACAGGTCCAAGACCGTGAGAGAGAGAGGGAAAAAATGGCTCCAAACCGTGAACCAAAGAGAGAGAGTTGGAAGTGTTGTGTTTGGTATTTCATTTTTTGTATCTAATACACAAAATTAAATTTCCAAAAATCAAATAAATTGATTTACCAAATACAAAAAGTCAAGCCAATTAAAGACTTTGCCAACAACTACCATCAATCAATCAATCAATCACATCAATCAATCAAATTGTCACATCACTCAAAGTGACATGTGATTTGACGCTTGATGTGACTAATGATTTGACGCTTGATGTGACTTGCGTGCCGTGCTCGAATTCGAAATGCGAATGCACTTGCAAACACTCCCGGGCTCGGGTTCGCTAATTGCAAATTAACGAATTTTCCGTTGCGACGCAATTAAATAATAATGCCTAGCAAAATCACTATTCACATCGCTAACGAATTAATTCTAAATTAACTCGTTCGCCCGAATTAAAATCTAATTTTAATTTCGCGTCGAAATCCAATTTCGTATAATATATCGAATATAATATTTTATCGATTAATTCCAAATTAATCATTTTCTCTCTTTAATTGATATTTTATCCCAGATAAAATATCTTTGTAATTAATCCCAGATTAATTTTCTCTCTCATCTAATTAATCCCAGATTAATAAAGTGCGAGTCATACGTCATCGGTGAATCTTCGGGAAGCGACCCATGCGATCCCCAGATATGTTGGCAGTAAATCTGGTCGTCGGACTATCCTAACACGTAAGTACCTAGTACTACGTTTTTACCGATTTACAAGACAAGGTTGGCTTCTAGCAAAGCGCCATGCCTACCTAATTCTCCAGAAATATCCTTACAGGAATAAGATGATCTATATCAGACGTAGTATACGAAGTATTGCGTATTTCGATCCAGTATCGAATGATCACATGCAAGGCCTGGGGCTGGTATAGTGTCTGCCCCGTACGAAGCATATATCGGATCACTAGCAACTAGTCTCTTTATTATCGGATAATCATGACCAAGTCATATTATCCCGATGGTTGCAACCCTTAGAGAACCAGTTTTGTATCCCTGCGCGATCATCATCTCCATATGACTAGAGTGATACTTCCGTCTTGACATCACACCCAACACACTACGATTCTCAATATACCCAGCAGAGGCGTACACAGAACCTGTTAAAGCCCTGGACGACCAAAACCAAATTATATTGATTGTCGCAAGTATTAGCGGTGCAAGTCTCAGGTTAAGACCAAATACACCTACCCTGATTTCGGACTTCCATAGACACATAGTCATACTACCAATGGAATTCCGAGGGGGTCTATCCAGAGCGAAGTTGTTTCCCATACCATCGGTAAACACAACCTCCTATTACACTTGCATGAGTATCCTATACCCAAATATATGAGAATTATGCCGTTATGCCCTCACAACGCGCAGAAGTGTAATACTAGTCTTTTACGCATTATCGATGTCCAATCTCGATAATACTCTGACTAGGGATATTTAATGATTTATCCTTCGTGGATTGATACTGTCTCATATCATCTCAATCCAGGATCTAATCATATGGACCTCCTATCATTTATACATCTTGGTAATCTAATCACAAATGATAAGAGAGCAATCTCCTTTGTCACATAGTTAATTTGTACAACATCACCATGATCTATACAAATAGTGACGCTATGGGTCATAATTGTCCAACAGTTTTGAGCATGTTGTTTGTAAATATTCAGTAAATATTTTGATTTCTTATAAAGTTGTGGGTAGTGCTGTTAAGTGTTGATAGATGATATGGGCACGAAGCCTTTAGGATATGATTTGATGTGTTTTGTGTGGACCTGAGGTCTTTTTGATATGTAATGTTTATTTTAGGCTTCAGTTTGATGCTGGACTGTGATCCAGGTGTTAGGATTGGTGCTCAGTGTTGGGGTTTTGGACAAAATACCCGGGTTACGCAGCGGAATGCGGGAAAATCAAATTTTCCCATTTCTTTAATTTTCTTGGATAATTAAAATAAAACTATTTTTTTAATCACTTAATACTCAAAAACTTAAATTTTTAACCAAGAAATCATAATTTTAGTAAATTACCATACAACCCCAAAACTTTCTATTTTAATCATTTTAGTCCTAAGTTGTTCAAAAAAAGCTTAGGTGATTTCCAATCACAACCAAAATGATTTTTACATCAAATATACATTAAAACATAAATCTGAAAATTTTTCCAGATTTTTCAGTAATTGCGGAAATACCCGTAAACTTTACATTTTGATAATTTTAGTCCTAATTTGTAAAATACATAATTAGGTGATTCCAAATCACTACCAAAATTATTTATACATGTATTATACATGAAAATACAAATTGCAATTCAAGAAAACAAATTTTCCCAAATTACTGAGAGTCCCTTAATTTTTTCAAGATTTGCAATTTGGTTATTTTTAGTTCAAAACATGTCAAGACCAAATCTAATCAATCCAAAATTTAATATACATCAAATTACAAAAAATATATGAAAAGATCCAAATTTGGAAAGGGTTATGATAGGGGTGAAAAAACGAATCAACGAATCGAATTTGTATCGAATCCTAAACGAATCGAATCAAAATGTGATGGATTCGTATCCGATTCGTTTATTAAACGAATCCTAATATCAGGATTCGTATTCGATTCCTTTATTAAACGAATCGAATACGAATATTTGTTTATTCGTTTATTCAATGATATTATTTAATAAAATAATTTACCACACTTGATTTACATTAATTCTTCATAAATTTATACATATGAAATATGTAATTAATATATTTACTAAAAATATCTCACCAAATATCGAAAATATTACATTTTCTATGATAATTAGTTATAATTTCTCGAATCTTAATTGAAAATTAACAAGAACTAGTAAATAAAAATAATAAAATGAATCCTAAACGAATAAACGAATCCATGAGCTTAAATTCGTATTCGATTCGTTTAATAAACGAATCGAATCGAATTGACCCATTTAATAAACGAATCCATTTTTTCAAACCCGTATTCACTTTAAAGCGAATCGAATCGAACGAATAAACGAATCCTGACCCAAATTGCCACCCCTAGGTTATGAACCCTAATATTACAATTTCTGTAAATTGATAAATTACACCAAATTAAACAAATTCAATACTTTAATTCCATCCTTACCACACCAAACAAGTCTTACCACCATGAAACAACTCAAGAATAGTTCTAGGTCATTTATGAGTGGCTAAGCAACTCTAGAATGGCAACCAAATCATCTAATGACCAAAAGTGTGCTTATTAACCTTTAATAAGCAAACTTTGTTTATATACATGCATACATCTTTCATTCATGCTTCCAACCATCATATTAGAAAACTAAAAGAGTAGAGAAACAACCAAACATCATATGTTAAAGCTTGGAACCCTAGAAATATTTTCCTAATTGAAAAGGAATTGAAAAAACTTACAAAAATTTAAGTTTTCTTCAAATCTTCTTCTTTTCTTCACCTTTTTCTCTTAACTCTCTTTTGTAATATTTTTGGAAGCTTAACACACAAAATTGAAAATGAATAAAGAAACCATTATATATGTAGGGCTAGGAACGAAATTGGGCATTTTTGGAAATAAAAATTTTGTAATTTTTAATCAATATTAAAGAAGCCAAATTCAATTTTTCTACTTTTTCCAAAAAGTAAAATACATGTTCACCAATTATATTTTGCCATTTAAAAGCATCGAAGGTTCGACTCTGGATATTTCCAGATAAGGGATTTGAAATAATAAACTTCGATGTTCGACTCTAGATATTTCCAGATACAAGAAGATAGGTGGAGAAAGAGATCGAAACAGAGAACCTTTAGATACAGTACAAGAACAGACTAAAGAAAGAGTAGTTCCAAGTGAGGGATATAAAGGAGAAGTTATCTAGATGGAACAATAGAGAGAGAGAGAGAGCGAGAGAACATCGTTACAAGTAAATAAAGATTTATAAGACACGATATCTTTCGAGTAAGGAGACATGGATATAGATTGTAGGAGTTTTAGTTACAGAACAAAGCAGGAAAGTAAATGAAAAAGGTCAGCAAGCACGAGATTTGGAAGCAGAAATAAAAGAATGAGACAATAAGATTTCCTAGTATCAGTTTAGATCACGGATAGAGGATGTTTTAGTAGATTGTGGTGTAGTACGGAATCGAGAAGGTAAATTATTGCAATGTTACAATTAGTATGGTAGTTATGTCCTCATAGTTTAGTAAAATGGCATGTATTTAAGTAACGATCGTTGACGGCACTAGGATATGTAAAATAAGTTTTCTTTAGTAGCAATGGAAGTGAAGAACAAAAATGACATAGACTCAAGCCAAAACCAAAACGCTAGCGTCAATGGAAATACGGTTGAGCACCGGGGTGCACATGTTTAAGTTTGAAACTATAGCCAATTGAGGTAAGACCACTAAGAAATCACCCAGAAGTAACGATTTTAGTACAAGCATCATTGGTAGACAATAATACTAAACTAAGAAACCTTAGGAAATATTATAAGCAGATGAAGATTAGCAAGGGCAATATAGAGAAGTAAGTACCTCAGTGTTGACAAAGAATATTAAGATCAAGTTGGACAAGTGGAGTAAAAAGAGTATTGAGTACAGTATGAAGACATCCGTATTTTAGTAAAAGTCAGAGGTACCAACTACTAAGAATCTGATCAAGTTAAGTGATTAACAATATGAGTACATGATATACAGTTATAAGCTAAGGAGTCATAAACCTATAAATGGATATATATTGGGAAACCCGAAGAAAAAAACTCATAAGTAAACAAGGACTTAGAAAGAAGAAAAGAAAAAAAAGATCAAATAGTCGGCTAAGATTTGGAAGTATAGAGGTTTCGAACCAAAAAAGGACTATGATAAGTTGGGCTGCAGGCCACGATCATAGCAAAAAATCTTGGAATAAAAAATTCACTTGGATCGTTGAAAAAGAAAAGGTCAAATATAGTTAGAGGCTTAGAAATAAGCTTTCATTGACATGTAAGAATAGTTTTATTATGACAAGAGCTTCCTAAAAACTTTTAAACCCAAAAAGAAAACATGGGTAACATACTGGCTTATCAGTAGTGGAGAGGAAGATAAATAAGATAAGAAAATCTTGAACCAAGACAAACCCACGAGTTAGACCCTAGAAAGGATTCGAGGACGAATCCTATTTGTGGGGGGAGAATTTGTAACAACCGGTGGTTTTGACTATTGTTGACCGTAGCACTGTACATCATAGGACGAGGATACGTAATATAAATTTATTTCCGGGCATATATACACCCCTGGTACGGCTTTGAGGGATGATCAATTAATTCCCCGGAATTTCAATATGAGTATATAATGTATCACTCAGGACAGCCCATAATATTTGGGCCATAACTTTCTCGTACGAACTCTGATTTTTATGAATTTTATATCTCAAAAAGCTAAGATCGAAATCTATAACTTTCACATTGAACATTTTTCCAAATTCGGAGCAGAAATGAGTCGAAAACAAATATCAATATTTCAGATGAATAGTAATCGAGGACATTCTAATAAAATCCACAAATTTCTACACTATTCTATTTTTTTAGGGCCAACTATATAAGGGGTGCACTATTCACAAATCAAAAATTTTGAAACAAAAATAAGGAAAGAGATGTGGGATGAGGAAGGAAGAAGAAGAAAAAAAAGAAGAAGAATAAGAGAGAAGAAAGAAGAAAATGAAGAGAAGAAAAGAAGAATGAGAGAAGAAGGTAGAGACAAGAAGAATGACATCTATGGGACCTTGAAAGATATAGAAAACACACAATAAGAGGTAAGAGCCCGTGACCTAATTATTGATTGTTGGTTTTTGATATTGGATGGATGATAGAAGCATGTTAGAAATTGATTTTAATAACATGACATGTGTGGGAATTGAATGAAATCCCTAAATTTTGAGTTAGTGAGATTAAAGTGATAAAATGGGTTTAATCTTATGGATTAAATGGGATAGATTGGAAGTTGGTTGTTGATTAGATGGTGATGTAGTTATGAAATATTGAGAGGATATGATGTATTGAACATTGGTTTTAGTATGTGAATGAAAGGATTGTGGATTTGGATAGATTGGAATTGAAGAAGAAAAACAGAAACCTGGTAACTGCTGCGTGTCGCGACACTGGAGGGTTTTGCGTCGCGACGCGAAAGAGTAAAATTTGGGCAAGCCTCTGGTTCATGCATGTCGCGACGCGCCTTGGCCTGCATCGCCACGCGAGTACAAAATGTGGCCTAAATCAGTTTTAAGCCATCCATGTTCCTTCCTAGTAGGCTTGATGCCGCCTTATTGATCTCATATTAGTTCGTATGTATACCTTACACCGATATATAAGCACGGTAAGCCTTATAGAAAAAAATATGTTGATGCACCATTCAGCTTAGCTAAATTCCGATATTCATTTTTATAACTTTCATACTTATTAAGTTCCCGATCATAGATTATCTATAGGAACCGCAATTTCCTTTGACAAGAGATCCAGTGCCAGCCAGATTCCAAAACTGTGAGTGTACCTCTTTTCTCGAACTGAATTTATTAAGTTTTTAAATATCAGACTTGCATTTTCTACAAATAGGGCATTAGCTAATTTTATTTTTGTATCATTTATGATTTGACAAGTTTTGAGAAATAATTTAGAAAATATATGTCTTCAGCATAAGTTTTATGTTTTTAAGGCATGGGGAAAAAACCCACCCCAATATGTAACTTATACAGAGATGGAATTGACGGAGAGAGACATGTGCAAATGTGGAGGACTTAGGGGATGGCGATACGTAAAGCCCTCAGATCCTAGTTCAGAGCTAGGGGGATGACGATACGTAACGCCCCTAGACCACAGTTTTAGAGCTTGGGTTGTAGCATAGATCCGCACCCTCAGTTCTAATTTGTGGCTTGGGGGACAGCAATACGTAACGCTCCAAGACCACCATTTTCAGGGACAATAGTGGCATGCTTTCGGGGACGGCGATATGTAACGCCCTAAAGTCATGGATTTGCACTACTGGCTCCAGTTAGGCGTATGGGGGGATGGCGATACGTAACGCCCTCATACGTTAAGGTTTTCAGATACAAAGCAGTTCATAGCGATCAGATTTTTCAGTAAACCATTTTTCAGAAATAGTTTTCAAGAAAGTAGTTTTCAGGAAGATAGGTTTTATAAAAGAGATTTCAGATGAAGTTTTCAGAAAAAGAGTTTCAGATTTTGATTTCAGAATTAAATGATTTTATTGTAGCATCTCAATTTTATAGTCCACTAACTTAGATCGTACAACGATCTAACCCCACTCCCAGTTTTATGTTCTTACAGGTATTCTCGAAGGATGAGCTCGGGAGGACGGATACTGATGCAGTCACTAGGGATGAAGTCCACCAGTACGAGTCAGAAATAGAGTGAGAGTCCAGTCAGAGTCAAGTATGAGTCTTCTATTAGTTATTTTTTGTGTGTAGTTATTGTAAGAACAACTGTTGCTAAGTACAGTAATTAATATTGAGTTTGTTTTCTGTGCTTTGAGTTGGGCTACGGTCCCATACAAAATATAATCAAATAGAGAAAAGTGTATTTGTATCTGATATGGTTAGATAGTCAGAGGCTTATGGGGTTAGTATGGCTATCCCCTGCTGGTAGCATCTCCTGGATCGGGGATGTTACAAGAATGGCAACTAAATTATCTAATGACCAAAAGTGTGCTCATTAACCATTAATAAGCAAACTTTGTTTATATACATGCATACATCTTTCATTCATGCTTCCAACCATCATATTAAAAAACTAAAAGAGTAGAGAAATAACCAAACATCATATGTTAAAGCTTGGAACCCTAGAAACATTTTTCTAGTTGAAAAGGAATTGAAAAAACTTACAAAAGTTTAAGTTTTCTTCAAATCTTCTTCTTTTCTTCACCTTTTTCTCTCAACTCACTTTTGTTATATTTTTGGAAGCTTAACACACAAAATTGCAAATGAAAAAGAAACCCTTATATATGTAGGGCTAGGAACAAAATTGGGCATTTTTGGAAATAAAAATTTGGTAATTTTTAATTAATATTAAAGAAGCCAAATTCAATTTTGCTACCTTCTCCAAAAAGTAAAATACATGTGCACCAATTATATTTTGCCATTTAAAAGCATAATGATGATAAATATAAATGTATTTAATTATTCTAATTATTTAAAAATTAAATAATTAGATAATTACTTAATGCAAATATCTAAATACATATATCACATTTACTTTAAATATTCCATAATACATATATTTGGAATATGTGTCAAATAATTTATTTGACCAAAAATTAATCTGTATTTAATAAAATCTAGTGTTTAATCCAAATACACATTAACTTGGTAATGATCGAATTGCCATATGCATGTATCTTTTCGTTTAACCATTAAACGATTTATAAATAATCAATATTATTTATAATAGTTGTCCTAATGCTCTACGAGTATGTTTCATTAGTGAGACTCTCTGGATTCAGGCATATCTGTAACAAAATCCAATTTCGTGTCCATAATCTACCCACCCGTAAATTATGACGACCACGGATAAACTCGCTGAATCATATAGGTCGAGGTCATGGCATATGTCTAATTCCTCTATCACAGGTATCCAGATATATCCTAGAGATATAGATGTAAACGTCAAATCTCTAAAGGGATAATCTTGTCAACGTCACTATTATCAATCTCTAAAAGAACACTTATAACTTACTTCTAAAGTGTACCACGGGCCCATGGTTTTTTATCCGATTGCGAATCATATATAGACTACCTATGATCTGAACACAGAACTGACAGATCCTATCTTGACACACATAGGACACCCTGAGGATCTGTCCACACCCAACGAACAGGTGGAGGTCTTATCTAAATAGATCGGTGATGTGACGGCCATCAAAGTATAGAGGATACCACATACATCCACTGTGGTATCTCAAGTCGAATGATCACTATGCTCACTTGACCCGAGAAGATTCCTATTGACGTTGGTGTACCATCTATTAGGAAATCTTCGATGAGTCGTTTAGTATTTATCCAATATAAACACCTACCCGTCTATATGAGTCTCCCCAAAATCATGGTTCATTGGGATAAACCATCGGATTAAGTCTCGATATATGACGTGTACTGGTCTCAGCGAATTTTACTAACCGACTCGTGTTAGTAAATCTTGACTAGGAATTTTATTTGATAATATACTTCTAGTAGTGTCACTTTCCAATGTCAATTGCAAACTACTTTGTAACTGTGCACTACATTATATATTATCGGGTCTTTGTCTAATATATACATATCATAAATCATATTTAGTTTCAATCTAATCGTAATTAGATCGAATTTGTATATAAAAGCAAGAAGTACTACCATAAATAAGTAATATTATGGAAAAGAAAATTGTTCGTATTCATAATCAAACATAAATACGATCTGGATTGGCACTCCGAGCAATAACCCTAATACTAAAAACGCCAATTTTCTTATGTATTTCCCATTAAATACTTATGTAAATATTTTATTATGAATAAAATAAACACTTTCTATTATATAACATATCTTTATATATGGTAAAGACGTAATTGACCTTAGAATGATTAGTTATGATATTGTTGCAAAAGCGATGCAACTGACATTAAGTTGTATCATGACGTTGTCATTCTTAGCCATTTCTTGGTCAAAGTTTACTCGACTTTGTTAGTAAAGTAAACTAGTTGAGACTGGTTCATGTCTTATACTGGAATTTTGGATTCCAATGGTTTCTCAATGAACTATGAGTCTTAAAGACTCGTATAGACATGTAGGTGTTTATAGTGATAAACACTGACGACTCACCAAATATTCTTAATAGATGCTACACCAACTTAATAAGAATCTTCTCGGGTTGAGTAGCATAATGATTCTTTCACTTGAGATACTATAGGGGATATATAAGATATCCTCCATACTTTGATGGCAGTCACGTCACCGACCTATTATGGTTAGACCTCCGCCTATCCGTTGGGTGTGGACTGATCCTCAGGATATCCTCTGTCGACCGATTAAGGTCAGACCTCCGCCTATCCGTTGGGTGTGGAATGATCCTCAGGATATCCTCTGTGTGTCAAGATAGAATTCATCAGCTCTGTGTACAAAGCATAGGTATTCAATATGGAATTAGCAATCCTTTAAATCCATTGGCCCGGGTTATACTGTAGAAGCGAGTTCTAAGTGTTATTAAGAGATTGCAAATAGAAACATCTACATGATTATATTTATAGAGATTTGGCATTTATATCCATATCTCTGGAATAATCCGGATACTTGTGACGAAAGGATTATACGTATGCAATGACCACGACCTGTATGGTTCAGTGAATTTATCCGTGTTCGTCATAATTTACGGGTGGGTAGACTATGGACACGAAATTGAATTTCGTGACAGATATGCCTGAACCTAGAGAGTTTCACTAATGAAATATACTCGTAAAGCACTAAAACAACTTTTATGAATAATATTGATTATTTATAAATCGTTTAAAGATTAAACGAAAGATACATACAAAGGGACCTTTTGGTCATTTCCTAATTAATATGTATTTGTATTTAATATATAATTTTTATTAAATACACATTAATTAAATATCAAATTATGATATTTGACATATATCATTAATATTTGTATTTGAGATATTTAAAGTAAATATAATACATATATTTGAGATATTTGTATTTAATTATTTAATTATTTATTTAATTATTTAATTATTAAATTATTAAAGTAATTAAAATATAAATATCTACCATTATGATAAAGTACGAAAATAATTAAAGTGTAAAATGTTAACTTTTATATTAATAATAAAGGTTATTAAATGGCATTTGGCTTCTTTAAAATTATTTTAAAATGAAAATATCTTGTATTTTTTCCTTAAGAAAATTCCGGTCACTTGACCTAGATATATAAAGTGTTATATTTTTCATTTGCTTAAAACAAGTTCAAGCCTCCAAAATATAAACAAAACAAAGTTGAGAGAAAAAGATAAGAAACAAGAAGTAAACCAAATGTTGCTTGGATTTAAGAAAGTATTTCCAACTACCAATTAGAGGGAAATTTGTTCATTTTATTCTTGGCTTTTGATGTATTTTGATAAGAAAGTATTTGCAACTTGTATTTTGATGTATTGGACATGTATAAATCATTTTGGGAGTGATTTGAAATCACTTAAATTTGTATTTGATAAATTAGGATTAAAATGTATAATTTTTTGGGTAAAAATTTCAATTTTTAAGTATTGAGTAATTAGAATAAATAAGTTTATTTTAATTACCCAAGAAAAATTATTGAAATCGGAAAATTTTGATTTTCCATATTCCACTACGGTACCTAGGTTTGCCCCCTAAAAACCCAACAAAATGGTATCAAAGTGAGTCTGATTCTGAACACTTTATATGATTAAGCCTATAAATTTAATGTTTAATCTAATCTTTACTTTTTGCATGCATGTGTTTATTTAATTTGATTAAACAAAGTAAATAGCATCTTTTGCGGAAAATCCCTATTTGTAAATAAGGTTTTATTTTTAATATGTATTTGATGAATTGTATTTGGTCCATCTTGTCAATACTGCTTATGGATAAATAATCTATGTCTATATCTGATAACGTGCCAAAGTTATGAGGATATAGCCGGTAGGAATTTATCTGTACCAGATATATTTTTGATATTAGGTAAATTCAAGCGAAAGTGGAATCCTGAACCTCCCAAGGCTGCCAGGGTTATGCAAGTATCTTGAATTTATCATTGACAAGTTTAATCTTGATATGTCTTCTTGTGAACGTACCAAAGCTGTCATAACATGAAACGATCAGGACCTGAATCCAAGACCCACTGGTGAGTGATTGACAATTAATTGTCTACCTAATGAATATACGTAAGCGAGAACATGCCAAAGCTGTGAGATGAAATATATTCATGGGGTCCACTTTTCACTATTGTATTTAATTTGATTATAGTTTTTTATATATTCTGTTTGGGGATTACAGTTTTGCATGAAATAATGGGAAAAGCCTTTTTACATTAAAAATTCATAATCTATTTAATGCTTTATAATATTATATGAAACTGTTTTGTCTGATAATCATTTATTCGCTATCTATTTGATAGATCTGCGATGGCGGCACCTTCAAACAACCTATTTGCTCGTATGCATAAGCCCAAGGGCGCTGAGAACTTTACAGACTGGGATATGGATTTGAGCCCGAATCCAAGAAACTGGGATATATTTTGGAAGGTCCATTACTCCTTGTTATATTTGTTGATGCATCGCCAGAAGAGATTGAGACTTTCCAGAAATGGAAAGATGATTATTTAAGGGTTAAATCATTTATTCTCAGTTCTCTATCTTCTAAGCTGAAGAGGTAATATTTTAAGATGCCTGATGCTTATAGCATGATGACACAACTCCGTGAATCGTTCATGAACCAAGAACAGTCTGTGGTTCATAGAGTAGTAATGGAACTGTCCCATTTTAAACATAACGAGGGACAGGCTATGAGCACACATGTACTTCATTTGATCGATTTCATCAAGCAATTGAGGCGCAGTGATTTCCCTCACAATGATACTCTAGGACGGAGTGTAGTACTTGGTTTGCTTCCGACGTCATATCGCTAGTTTGTCATGTACTTCAACATGAACGGGATTCACTGCAATTACCGTAAGTTGCATATGATGCTTCTCACAATGGAGGAGGATTTGAAGAATGGAGTGCCGATTCGCCTTCCGAAACCCACTTCACTTTCCGCTTCCTCCCACTCCAAATTAAAGGGGAAGAAGACGAAAGGAAAGACGAAGAAAAGTTTCAATATTCCTCCGCAAGCTAAGGTAGCGAAGCCCAAGAGAGCTTATGAAGATAAATTCTATCACTGCTAGATCATGAGGGAAAGAGCATTGACATTAGGTACTTTTATTTTTCTCGTTATTGATATCTCATTAGCTTATGAAGCTGGCACATCTAGTTGGATTTTAGATTCTGCTTGTCCTGTTCACATTTGCAATTCGTTGTAGGTGCTGAAGGAAACTAGACAGTTGAAATTTGGAGAGATGCAGTTACGATTCGGGAGTGGTGACTCTCTAGATGCGATTGCAGTGGGCTTATGTGAGATCTCCTTACCTAGTGGGAGAGTTTTGCTAAATGACTACTATGTTGTACCAGGGGCTATCAAGTAAATATTAAGCATTGTTCCTTGTATTTATATGATAGAAATAATATTCAGATCATTTGTTGTCCAAATGAGCATGGTCATTATATTTTTCACATCTCTCGAGATATTTTGAATACTGGAATTAATAAACGTAAATTATTTGAAACAAATAATACTGAACTTTGGCAAAAGATGTTAAGTCATATAGGTGTGAAAAGCCTAACCCAGTTGGTTAGGGATGGTTTGATTCCGGATCTCACTTTCAGTCATATAGGCGTGAAATGCGTAACCCAGTTGGTTAGGAATGGTTTGATTTTGATTCTCACAATTGAACCTTATCCAACCTATGAATCTTGTATTTGGGGTAAAATGACCAAAGCCACATTTTCGGGTGTGGGACACGTGCCACTAACTTATTTGAACTTGTATATTATGATGTATGTGGTCCTATGTGTCAGACTGCAGACAATGGTTTTTCATACTTCATTACATTTACCAATGAAGAGAATGAGATTCTCGCTCAATATACTCCTACTGGTACTCCACAATATAATGGAGTGTCAGAGAGGAGAAATCAGACATTTTTGGATATGGTCCGATCAATGTTGAGTTTTATAGATTTACCCTATACCGATGATATGTAACGGTACAGTTATGTTTATATGATGAAACATAAATTGGAAACCTTTGAAAAGTTCAAAGAATTCCAAAATGAAGTAGAAAAACAAACTGGACAATATATTAAATGTCTTCGATCTGATCGAGGTGGTGAAAATATGAGTGGAGAGTTCACTGATTATTTAAAGGAGAATGAGATTCTCACTCAATATACTCCTCCTGGTACTCCACAAAATAATGGAGTGTCAGCGATGAGAAATCAGACATTACTGGATATGGTCCGATCAATGTTGAGTTTTACAGATTTGACATATTACTTATGAGGTTATGCTCTTTTAACTACCACACATCTTTTGAATAAGATTCCTTCCAAAGCTGTTCCTATGAATTCGTATGAGATATGGACTGGTAGGAAACCGAATCTTAATTATATTAAGATTTGGGGTTGTCTTGCATACGTCAGGGTGGCTCAGTAGAATAAGCTTTTTCCTCGAGGGTAAAATTTTAGGTTTGTTGGATATCCTTCAAATATGAAAGGATATTTATTCTATGATACCGAGCATCAAAATGTGTTCGTAGCTCGCTTCAAAAAATTTCTAGAAGTAAAATTTTTGTCTGAAAGAGGTAATCACAGACATGTTGAACTTGATGAAGTACAAATTGAATCCAACGAACCAACGGAGGTACTTGAAGTTCACATAGATGAAGAACCTTCGACACACACACTCCGTAGGTCACAAAGGGTATCTAGACGTCTCGAACGCTTGTATTTGATACAAGAAAAGAGTCTCATGTTTTATTAGTTGAAGAGACTGACCCTTTTACCTATAGAGAATCGATGTTCAACATCGACTCCGTGAAGTGGCAAGACGCCATGAAATCCGAGTTAGACTCATTGCATGGGAATCAAGTTTGGAACTTGGTTCCGCTTCCTGAAGAAA
The DNA here is from genome assembly GCA_019454045.1 of Zanthoxylum bungeanum. Taxonomy (NCBI): domain Eukaryota; kingdom Viridiplantae; phylum Streptophyta; class Magnoliopsida; order Sapindales; family Rutaceae; genus Zanthoxylum; species Zanthoxylum bungeanum. Next base: position 205,303 of record SKCR01033653.1, on the reverse strand, counting down.
TTGTTCCTATCAGTTGTAAATGGTTTTATAAAAGGAAGCGCGACCCTGACAGAAAGTTTGAAATTTTTAAGGCCTGACTAGTAGCTAAAGGTTACATGCAGCGACCTGGTGTCAACTACGATGAAATTATTTTTCCAGTTAAGATGCTAAAGTCTATAAGGATTTTATTGTCTATTACCATTTACCATGATTATGAGATTTGATTAATGGATGTCAAAATGGCTTTTCTAAATGGATTTCATGATGAAGAAATCTATATGGAATAGCCGGAGGGTTTTGTATGCAACGAGAACTCAGGCATGGTATGTAAGCTTAAAAAGTCCATGTATATACTTAAAAAAGCTTCACGAATTTGATTCGATGAGATAATCAGATTGTCTGATTTTATCAAGAATTCGGAAGAATCCTTTGTGTATAAGAAAGCCAGTGGGAGTATGGTGGTATTTTTAGTTCTCTATATTGACGACATTCTGATCACTGGGAATGATATCGGGATGATGCAAGGATTCAAAGCTTACCCGTGTAAGAATTTCTCCATGAAGGGCCTATGTGAAGTTTCTTATGTCTTATGCATTAAACTCTATAGAGATAGAGAAATGAAGCTTATTGGGTTATCTCAATCAACGTACATAGATAAGATATTAGAACGATATAATTTTGGTAACTATAAGACAGCAAACATATCATTCAGATATGGCTTACATCTTTCAAAAAAGATGTGACCACAAATAGAAGATGAGAAGATTAGAATGTCTGATTAGCCTTAAGCTTCGTATTTGGGCAACATCATGTATGCCATGTTATGTATAAGACCTGATATCAGCTTCGTAGTTAGTATGACCAGCAGATATTGTAAGAGCCAAATTTGGTCTAAGGGTACAACTGTCTTTCACCTTAAGCCCATCAGTATGTTAGGCCCAAAACCAAAGCCCAAAGAATTATGAACTTGATTACAATTAAAATCATAAAGCATGACCACTTAACCTAACTCTAGCACTAATCCCCACCACTCCACTTAACCTAACTCTAGCACTAATCTTCACTTACTCCAAAAACCATTACCAAATACACCAAACCTCAGATCATGTTTTATCTATAAATATGAAAAGAATACAGGAAGAATTCATTCAAGTCTCATTTCTCTCACCCTAATACTTCATACTCTCAATCCTTGATCCCTTCATATATTACACGGCTCTCACGGCCAAACAAAGGAAGTAGAGGTAATACTCAACCTTGCTTTCCATTTTACAAACTTATTTCCTGTCACTGACTTGGGCGTCGGGTATACCCGGTATCCACCACACCGGTGGTAGCCTACTCTCGTCCACTCTACTTTGTTTTTTGCAGGATTGCTAGTGCCCAACTTACAAATTCTGATTGAGGACCTCGGCCGAAATCCAGCGTCCACAATTTGGCGCCCACCGTGGGGCCCTAGCAATAATTTGCATACAAAGTCTTTTCACCCTACAAACACTCACTGCTTAGTCAATCATGGCTTCAAGCAATGAACAAACACCTGATCCAGTGGCATCACAATTGGCCATACTACAAGACAGATTGAAAGCTTTGGAAGAAGAGAATTTTACCTTTCGTAGTTCCAACATAAACCTCCAAAAACAATTGGAACTACTTTCATCACCCACACAGCTTCACAATACATCAGAACAACACAACAACCGGATCACTCCAGCTAACCTTCAAGGAGCATTTGACGAAACAACAGACGACGTTCCATCAAATGGTGAAAACCAGAGGAACTTACCAAGTTCACCAGTCAACCAAGCCCAGCAAATTGTCATCACAATGAGAAAGGAAATGAAAGAATTTAAAGAAGCTATTATGTCCAGTCTACCAGGGGTGAAACTCCCAATGAAGAAGAGTAGAGCTGGAACCATTTCAGATACCCCTTTCATTGAGACGATAACATCTGTTGAGCTACCACGGAAGTTCAGCCACCAGACATGAAGTTATATATGGATCTACTGACCCAGACGACCATGTCATTCATTATAAATACAAAATGATGTCAACAGGCTTAGCTCCTCATCAATGGGAAGCTGGAATGTGCAGAGGATTTGGAGAAACTTTGGGTGGTCCAGCTCTTACATGGTTCATCAACCTACCATACAGATCCATCAAATCTTATCAACAATTAGCAGACAAATTTGTTGAACATTTCGCCAGCTCTTGCAAACTTGAAAAAACTACTGATGATCTTAGTGCCATCCTACAACGGAGGGGAGAATCATTGCGAAGCTATGTTGCTCGATTCAACAAAGAAAGAATAACAATCCCAGACCTTCATCAACCAACAGCTGTGGAGGCTTTCAGGAACGGGTTACTTTGTGAAAGTGGACTCTACAAAAAACTGACCAAGTTTCGATGCTACACGATGGACCAGGTTATGGCTCGAGCTCAAGTTGAAATCAGGTGGGAAGAAGATAAAAGGAAAAAGGAAAGACATTTCCTCCAACATACAAAACGAAAGAACAGCCCATTCTACCAAACGACACAAAGAATTTCAAATATGATGCCAAAGCGTCATTCGGAGAAATGGAACCACCCAAGGAGAGAACATCAGCCTAACCAAAAAGGTTTCGATCAAAGACCTCCATCATACAGAGCTCGAGAAACAATTCCGATGGAAAAACCCAGACTCCCAGACTACAATTTTTCTATATCTCCAGGAGAGTTAGTCTTGGTACTTAAAAAGATGGGAAATGAAGTAAAGTGGCCACCACGCAACAGAGAAAGTTTCAAAAATAAAGACACAAACAAATGGTGTGAGTTCCATCGAGACTACGGCCATACCACAGCTGAATGTGTAGCATTGAGGTTGGAAGTACTTGAGTTGTTGAACAAAGGGTTTTTAAGGGATCTACTTACGGAGAAGGGGCAAGCTACTTTAGCTCAGAGGAACGAGAAGGATGGACATGGGGAAGCACCAATTCAACCTCCACCAATTGATAACACCGTGAATTTCATTTCAGGAGGATCAGAGATTAGTGGAGTATCATATTCAGCAGCCAAACGACATTCCAGAGCGATTGTGTCAAGCCTTCAACATTCCACGACGTCTTTAGAAAAAATGTTTACAAACCTAATAATGGAGTTTCCAGACGACATCAACTCTGGTAGCATGAACCCTCATCATGACGCCTTAGTAATCTCTCTACAGGTGGCAAATTTCATGATCAAACGAGTTCTGGTAGATACAGGATCCTCAGCCAACATCATCTTTACAACAGCCTTGGCAGACATGGGAGCTGAATTAGAGAAAATTAACAAAAAGACGACTGTGTTGATTGGATTCAGTGGTGAACAAAAATTTACTTTGGGAGAAATAAGCCTTCCAGTCTACGCAGGGGGAATCAACAAAATGACAACCTTCCTAGTCCTAGATTGTCCTTCAGCCTACAATCTAATTATTGGGAGGCCATGGATTCATGAAATGAGGGCAGTATCGTCCACCTATCATCAAACTCTAAAGTTTCCTACAAAGTGGGGGATTCAAGAGATAAGGGGAGATAGAGTTGCTTCCAGAGGATGCTACCAGACGACAATGAAAGCAAAGGTCCATTCAGCATAGCAATTACAGAATGAACCTCATTCAGTTGAGCCCACACTTCCAAGTATTGAAGAATTGGATGAGGTTCAAATCCATGACAAATATGCAGACCATAAAACTCAAATTGGAGCAAATCTAGATCCCAGACTACGGGCAGACTTAAGTGAATTTTTGCGAAAACGACATGACCAGTTCGCTTGGTCGCATGAAGACATGACTGGGATTGACCCCAGCTTGATTACTCATCAACTCCATGTAGATCCAGACTACCCTCCAATCAGACAGAAAAGAAGGAAGTTTGCCCCAGAGAGAAATCAGATCATTGATGAAGAAATCCAAAAATTGTTGCAAAATGGTGCCATTAAAGAAGTTCAATTCCCAGCCTGGTTAGCCAATGTGGTGGTGGTACGAAAGAAGAATGGAAAATGGAGAGTTTGTATCGACTTCACGGATTTGAACAAAGCATGCCCAAAAGATTCATTCCCATTGCCTCATATTGATCAAATGGTTGATGCTACAGCTGGACACGAATTGCTAAGTTTTATGGATGCATATTCTGGGTACAATCAAATCCTTATGCATCCAAGCGACCAAGAGAAAACAGCTTTCATGACCAATAGGGGCATATTCTGCTACAAGGTAATGCCCTTTGGTCTCAAAAATGCAGGTGCTACATATCAGAGAATGGTCAATAAAATGTTCTCACAACAGATTGGAAAAACAATGGAGGTGTATGTAGACGACATGTTGGTGAAATCATCAAGATCTGATCAGCATCTGCAACACCTGGAAGAAGCATTCAAGGTGATGAATAGGTATGGGATGAAATTGAATCCAACAAAATGTGCGTTTGGAGTAGCTTCTGGGAAATTCTTGGGATATGTTGTTACACAACGAGGGATTGAGGCAAATCCAGATCAAATCAAATCCATACTTGAAATTCCTTCTCCAACCTGCCCAAAGGAAGTCATGCGACTAGCAGGGAGAATTGCTGCGTTGAACAGGTTCATCTCCAAGTCGACAGACAAAAGTTTTATGTTCTTTTCAGCCATTAAAAAGACAAAAAACTTTGAATGGACTCCAGCCTGCGAACAAGCTCTGAAAGAGCTGAAGCAGTACTTAACATCCCCACCATTGTTGTCAAAACCACTCGACAATGAAAGGTTATTCTTGTATTTGGGAGTGTCAGACCAAGCAGTGAGCGCTGTTTTGATTCGAGAAGAGAACGGCACCCAACTTCCAGTCTACTATGTAAGCAAAGCATTACTTGATACGGAGTCACGTTATTTGCATTTGGAAAAATTGGTTCTAGCCTTGGTAATGTCAGCCAGGAAGCTACGACCATACTTTCAAGGGCATCCTATCACAGTCTACTCGGAGTACCCCTTGAGGAGCATACTACACAAGCCAGAATTGACTGGGAGATTAACAAAATGGGCTGTCGAATTGGGAGAACACGACATCACTTACCAGCCCAGAACAGCAATCAAATCTCAAGCCTTGGCTGACTTTGTAGCAGATTTCAGTCCAACTCAGAATCCCTTGGAAGGTACTGAAGTCAATTCAATCCAATCAAATTCACTTTGGAAACTTTCAGTCGACGGTTCTAGCAATAAGAAAGGGTGTGGCCTTGGCATAGTGATCACTACTCCTGATGGGGATATACTACAACAAGCAATCAAATGTGGATTCCGGGTTACAAACAATGAAGCAGAATATGAAGCTTTGATAGCAGGAATCAGCTTGGTCAAAGAGCTTGGGGGAAGAAGAATCGAAGTGAAATCAGACTCCCAATTGATAGTGAATCAACTCCAAGGTTCATATCAGGCACGAGACCCTCAAATGTTATCCTACTTGCAGAAAGTTAAAGAAGTCCAGGCGACATTTCAAGAATTCAACATATCTCAGGTGTCAAGAAGTGAAAACACTCAGGCGGACGCGTTGGCTACCCTCGGGTCGACGATGCATGGGGAAAACTTCAATCAATTCCAGTAGTGTATTTAAATTGGCCATCAATTTGGAAGGAGAACAAGGAAATTAGCACCATCACTTCAGACGACACGTGGATGACACCAATCATGAAATACTTGCAAGATGGACTGCTCCCAGAAGAAAGAAATGAAGCAAGAAGGATTCAGAGGCAGGCGGCAAGATTCACCATTTTTGATGGACAACTATTGAAAAGGTCGTTCTCTGGACCCTACTTGAAATGTCTTACTCATGATCAAGCACAACAGGTACTATCAGAATTGCACGAAGGAGAATGCGGAAATCATTCTGGAGGACGAAGCCTTGCTTCACGCGCCCATTCGACTGGGTATTATTGGCCAACTATGAGAATTGATTCAATCAATTACACGAAGAAGTGTGAAAAGTGTCAGAGATTCGCTCCTATTCCACATCTTCCACCAGAAAAGCTGAATCCTATCCTATCCCCGTGGCCGTTCATGAAGTGGGGTATGGATATTGTAGGGAAGCTACCAACCGCCCCTGGACAACGAGTCTACATGCTAGTCTTGACAGATTATTTTTCAAAGTGGATTGAAGCGGACTCCTTTGCCAAAGTACGAGACAAAGAAGTTCAAACATTTGTCTGGAAAAACATCATATGTCGTTTCGGCATTCCCAAGGAGATTGTAACAGATAATGGCTCCCAGTTCATTAGTCGACATTTTCAAGACTTTTGTAAAAATTGGGGGATCAAGTTAAGTTTTTCAACCCCACGCTTTCCACAAGCTAATGGGCAAGCCGAGTCTTCTAACAAGACACTTTTGAATACTTTGAAGAAAAGATTGGAGAAGGCAAAAGGATCATGGGCAGACGAGCTTCCTGGAGTATTGTGGTCCTACAGAACGACCATCCGTTCTTCGACTGGAGAAACTCCTTTCTCTTTGGCATTTGGAACAGAGGCAGTAATTCCAATCGAAGAAGCCATTCCTTCTCTACGCTACCAGTACGCTGGTGATGAGGCAAATCAACAGTTGATGTATATGAATCTAGATACAATCGACGAAAGACGAGAAAAGGCGACCATACGACTTGCATCTCATCGTCAAAGGATGGCGAGATATTTCAACAAAAATGTCAGAAGCAGAAGCAGAACATTCAAGGAAGGGGATTGGGTACTACGAAAAGTTTTTCAAAACACAAAAGAAGTCGGAGAAGGGAAGTTGGGACCAAATTGGGAAGGGCCATACATCATCACAAGAGTTGTTGGACACGGAGCCTACAAATTACAAACATTGAGGGGAGACAAATTCACAATAGTTGGAATGCAATTCACCTTAAGCAATTTCACCGGTAATTTAAGCGTGCATTTATTCATATTTTAAGATTCAGAGTAATTTTTCTACTTTATGTATTGTGTGATTCGACTTAATAACAAATTTCATTTGAAATATCATCCCAAAATATCATTAATTCATTAAAATTGTTCTACAAAGAAGTTAAATTAAAATTACAAAAGATTCAAATTTCTGGAGTAGCTTCTTCCTGAATGCATTCAGCAGCAACTTCAGGTGCAGGAATTTCTTGAACTTGAGTGGTCGGCTCGATTTCCATTCGACTAAGTTCCTCATTCTTCTTATCCATTTCTTGAACTTCAGGCGCTCCCTCGCCATCAATTACTTCTTTTTCTGCCACTTTCGAGTCGACCTCTTCGCCTTTCTCTTCCACATCACCCTCGTCTGAAAGGGAAACCCCTGCCAATAGTTGGTCATACTGCTGAATCCATTTCTCAGGCTCCCAAGCTCCTGTCTTCCCATCAAGGAAATCCTTCATCAGATGACTGCGTTCTTTCATCATAGATTCAAGAGCGATCCCTTCAAGATTCTCGAGTAATTCTTCATTCTCCTTCTTCACATTCTCGAACGCATCCTTATAGCCTTCAATCGTAACCTCAGAAGTCTCCTTTTCCATCTGAAGTGTTGCCTTCACTTCCTTCAACTCCTTCTCCAATTCAGCATTCCTTTTTTCAAGCGACTTCTTTTGGACCACTTCCTTTTTCATAGCCGCAAATGATTTATCCATCTCTCTCTGTTTCTTAAGAGTCGATTCGACATATCGCTGCATATGTAGACTGCACTCCATTGCCTGGAAAAAGGATTTGATTAGAATCCATTCTACAAATTATTAAGAAATTTCTATCTACTTTCTTACTTGGTAATTTAAAGCCGCAGCCTTTTTCATCGACTCGACCGGGCCAATCTTGGATAACCTCTGTTCATCCTCCTCCAGCAATAGCTTCTTAATGAAAGGGTCAAGGCTTGATGGGTCCGAAATTGCAGTCGACCCTGATGGAATCCTGACAACTATATTGTCGATATCTTCGATTTCATCCGCCTTCCTTTTCCCCCTTTGACAACTATTTCAGTCGACTTCCCCTTAAGCTTTGGAGTTCCAGTCGACGATACCAATTGTGGTTCTGGAACCTCCACTTCTGGCTCCTTTATCTTGAGCTTCCTAGCCTTTTTTCGGCTCATCAACTCATCAATTGATGCTACTTTTATTTGCCTCGACGCCATGTCCTCTGCGCATAAAATTTCTTTTGGAGTTAATGTCTTTATAAACCACACCTTTCCGTACAGAGCTCGAATCGACCGAGTACAGTAGATGACTTCCAATACGTTTTTAGAAAGTGCCAAAGGGGTAGATATACCTTCTGATTCGAAGATTTCTTTCCACTGCAAAGTTGCTCTTAATCTCTGCTCTACCAAGATTATCCTCCAATCTCTTTGTTCGACTGGTAAATCAAGAAGAGCTTTAGTTTTCGACAAAATAAGAGGTGTTTTGTCGAATAAACTGTTTCGAAAAGGACCTGCATAATAAACAATCCATACATTAGTATCATACGACAATAATATTGATATTTATTATTGATTGAAGAAGTTGATACTCACTAAATACACTCCAGTATTCTGAAACTCGACCCATTCCAGTCGACCCAAAGATACCCTCATTTTTCACAAAGAAATACTCTGACTGCCAATTACCCCTATCGTTTGTTGGAAGCCCCATAACTATTTGTTCCCTCTTACGACGAAGGTACAGAGTATATCTCCCTTTTTCAGTTAGATGCTCTTTAAGGTAGTATGAATATAAAATGTCCTTCACCTCAAACAATAACCCTTGTTCGAATGCTAAGCATTCAATCGACATCAAAATCCTCCAAGCATTCGGCATTAGTTGTGAAGGAGCAATCCCATAATGATCCAAAATTTCCCAAGCTAACCTCGGAATAGGGAATCTAAGCCCATTAGAAAACGGTACTACATAGAAACCAATCCATCCGGGAATTTTATAATCGATCCTTTCAGACGGCAGGGGCACCCTCAGTTCCATTGATCTAGGAAATCTATACTTAATCCTAATTTCCATCAGCAAACTAGCCGTCATTCGACTAGCTGGGTTCTTGGTTAGTATGTTGGTAGGCTCACTTGTGCTCACCCCTCCACTAAATTCCTCGACAGCTGCCAATGATCTAATAGGAATTGCCTGCAACGGAACTTCATGCGACATAACGGTTACAGGTCCTTCCTCAAAAAACTCTTGACGCGACCATTCCCTTAATGATTTTTTTCTTCTGTTGATTCACTCGATGATGATCCTACGAATGTATCGATCTGTTCTCCTAAACTTTCTAAAGAGTCTCCACTCGACATATTCTATTCAGCGAGTCTACAAACAAATAATTTCTAAGATTTGGGTTCCTTAAAGATCAAATCCTACTCCTATCTCCAAACACAAATCCACCAAATAACGTATGATTCTAAAGATCAAACAACCTAATTTAGCTAAGAACAGATTGAAGCTACTCTACGAAATTCAAAGCAAATGAAGAACGCGAAGAGAGTGAAAGAAGTACCTTGAAGCCTTGAAGTTCTCTCCCAAATCGATTGATCTTGTGAAATGAAACAAATGAACCAACAAGCCACACTTATACTACTTCTTTTGGCGGTTTATTTCCCGCCATAAGACTCCTCGTTATTTGAGCTAGGGTTTTACTCCATTAAACGACACGTGTGAAAATCTATAAATGTAACTCATATCTAGTCAAGTGAACTCCTGAACCGCCGTTTGGTTCAGTCGACAAGGACATTCCTCTTGACTCATATCAAGACAAGTAAACTCCTGAACCATTGTTTGGTTCAGTCGACAAGGGACATTCCCTGGACTCATGTCGAGTCAAGTAAACTCCTGAACCACCGTTTGGTTCAGTCGACAAGGGACATTCCCCTGGACTCATGTCGAGTCAAGTAAACTCCTGAACCACCGTTTGGTTCAGTCGACAAGGGACATTCCCCTGGACTCATGTCGAGTCAAGTAAACTCCTGAACCACCGTTTGGTTCAGTCGACAAGGGACATTCCCCTGGACTCATGTCGAGTCAAGTAAACTCCTGAACCACCGTTTGGTTCAGTCGACAAGGGACATTCCCCTGGACTCATGTCGAGTCAAGTTAAACTCCTGAACCCCGTTTGGTTCAGTCGACAAGGGACATTCCCCTGGACTCATGTCGAGTCAAGTAAACTCCTGAACCACCGTTTGGTTCAGTCGACAGGGACATTCCCCTGGACTCATGTCGAGTCAAGTAAACTCCTGAACCACCGTTTGGTTCAGTCGACAAAGGACATTCCCCTGGACTCATGTCGAGTCAAGTAAACTCCTGAACCACCGTTTGGTTCAGTCGACAAGGGACATTCCCCTGGACTCATGTCGAGTCAAGTAAACTCCTGAACCACCGTTTGGTTCAGTCGACAAAGGACATTCCCCTGGACTCATGTCGAGTCAAGTAAACTCCTGAACCACCGTTTGGTTCAGTCGACAAGGGACATTCCCCTGGACTCATGTCGAGTCAAGTAAACTCCTGAACCACCGTTTGGTTCAGTCGACAAGGGACATTCCCCTGGACTCATGTCGAGTCAAGTAAACTCCTGAACCACCGTTTGGTTCAGTCGACAAGGGACATTCCCCTGGACTCATTTCGAGTCAAGTAAACTCCTGAACCACCGTTTGGTTCAGTCGACAAGGGACATTCCCCTGGACTCATGTCGAGTCAAGTAAACTCCTGAACCACCGTTTGGTTCAGTCGACAAGGACATTCCCCTGGACTCATTTCGAGTCAAGTAAACTCCTGAACCACCGTTTGGTTCAGTCGACAAGGGACATTCCCCTGGACTCATGGCGAGTCAAGTAAACTCCTGAACCACCGTTTGGTTCAGTCGACAAGGACATTCCCCTGGACTCATGTCGAGTCAAGTAAACTCCTGAACCACCGTTTGGTTCAGTCGACAAAGGACATTCCCCTGGACTCTTGTCGAGTCAAGTTGGACTCCTGAACCTGTTTGGTTCAGTCGACAAGGGACATTCCCCATGACTCTTGTCGAGTCAATTTGGACTCCTGAACCACCGTTTGGTTCAGTCGACAAAGGACATTCCCCTGGACTCTTGTCGAGTCAAGTTGGACTCCTGAACCACCGTTTGGTTCAGTCGACAAAGGACATTCCCTGGACTCTTGTCGAGTCAAGATTGGACTCCTGAACCTGCATTTGGTTCAGTCGACAAAGGACATTCCCCTGGACTCTTGTCGAGTCAAGTTGGACTCCTGAACCTGTATTTGTTCAGTCGACAAGGGACATTCCCCATGACTCTTGTCGAGTCAATTTGGACTCCTGTACCGCATTTGGTTTAGTCGACAAGGACATTCCCCATGACTCTTGTCGAGTCAAGCGGACTCCTAAATTTACATTCAGTTCAGTTGACCAGAGAATGTTCCCCATTAATTATGTCGAGTCAAATGTATCCATGGATCTTCAAACTGATCAGACGACCAAGAACCAATATACATAAGTCAAGTCAAATCAGAATGACTAAAGACTTCGTCTGCCCAGACGATACACGCGATATTTTCCAAAAACCCACATTTTGCACAAAGCTCTTATAAAACAATCCAACAGAAGGTGATACATTCTTGTCACGTGCTTTTGTGATTAGTATCATTCGACACAAACGTATATACTCTCTAAGACAAAACTTCTTTGACTTAGAGAGTAAGGGACAAACTGTAAGAGCCAAATTTGGTCTAAGGGTACAACTGTCTTTCACCTTAAGCCCATCAGTATGTTAGGCCCAAAACCAAAGCCCAAAGAATTATGTACTTGATTACAATTAAAATATAAACCACTTAACTTAACCTAGCACTATCCCCACCACTCCACTTAACCTAACTCTAGCACTAATCCCCACCACTCCCTTAACCTAACTCTAGCACTAATCTTCACTTACTCCAAAAACCATTACCAAATACACCAAACCTCAGATCATGTTTTATCTATAAATATGAAAAGAATACAGGAAGAATTCATTCAAGTCTCATTTCTCTCACCCTAATACTTCATACTCTCAATCCTTGATCCCTTCATATATTACACGGCTCTCACGGCCAAACAAAGGAAGTAGAGGTAATACTCAACCTTGCTTTCCATTTTACAAACTTATTTCCTGTCACTGACTTGGGCGTCGGAGTATACCTGGTATCCACCACACCGGTGGTAGCCTACTCTCGTCCACTCTACTTTGTTTTTTGCAGGATTGCTAGTGCCCAACTTACAAATTCTGATTGAGGACCTCGGCCGAAATCCAGCGTCCACAGATAGATATTAGTCCAATAAGTAATGACCTTTGGATGGCCATTACACACTCCTCAAGTATCTTAAAAAGTTTCCTAACGATATTTTATAATGTATTAAGGAAATGAATTGCAAGTTTTAATAAGTATATGGATTTCAATTTCTAATCGGATTCTATGATAGAAAGTCTATATCAGGATTCGTCTTTACCCTTAACGATGTGCAGTTTTTTGAAGCGTTCCAAATAAGGGTGAACAAGTGATTCCACCAGAAAGGCGGAATATATTACAGCTCTTAGCTGTAAATGAAGCTATAGGGTTAGGAAATTTATCACAAAATTGAGAGTAGTCCTAAGTATCAAGAATCAGATCCGTTATACTGTGATAATACTGGAGCCATTGTGCAAGCAAATGAACCAATGACGTATCAGAAGTCGAAGTATGTAGAACGAAAGTACCACATTACTCGAGCGATCGGGTCGTGAGGGGACATTATCGTGTGTAAGGTATCGAGTGAAGATAATATAGCAGACCCGCTTACAAAGGCCATTCCTACGAAGTTATTGATAAACATGTGGAGTCGATGGGCATGAGATACAATCGATATTGGCACTAGAGCAAGTGGGGGAATTTTATAGGGTTGGTGGTCAGATTGCCAATTTTCTTATGTATTTCCCTATAAATACTTATGTAAATATTTTATTATGAATAAAATAAACACTTTCTATTATATAATATCTCTTTATATATGGTAAAAACGTAATTGACCTTAGAATGATTAGTTATGATACTGTTGCAAAAGCGTCGCAACTGACATTGAGTTATATCATGACGTTGTCATTCTTAGATAGTTCCTGGTCAAGGTTTACACTACTTTTTCAGTAAATTAAACCCATTGAGACTGGTACATGTCGTATACTGGAATCTTGGATTCCAATGGTTTCTCAATGAACCATGAGTCTTGGAGACTCGTATAGACATGTAGGTATTTATAGCGGATAAACACTGAATGACTCACCGAAGATTCTTAATAGATACTATACCAACGTCAATAAGAATCTTCTTAGGTTGAGTAGCATAGTGATTCTTTGACTTGAGATAACACAGTGGATATATGAGAAATCCTCCACACTTTGATGGCAGTCATGTCACCGACCTATTAAGGCCAGACCTCTGCTTGTCCGTTGGATGTGGACTGATCCTCAGAGTATAGGTATTCAATATGGAATTAACAATCTGTTAAATCCATGGGCCTGTGGTACATTGTACAAATGAGTTCTAAGTGTTATTTAGAGATTCCTAATAGAAACATCGACGTGATTATATTTATAGGGATTTGACGTTTATATCTATATCTCTGGAATAATCCGGATACCTGTGACGGGGGGATTATACGTATGTAATGACCTCGACTTGTATGGTTCAGTGAGTTTATCCGTGTTCATCATAATTTACAAGTGGGTAGATTATAGACATGAAATTGGATTTCGTGATGGATATCCCTGAACCTAGAGAGTCTCACTAATGAAATATACTCGTAGAGCACTATGGCAACTTTTATGAATAATAGTGATTATTTATAAATCGGTTAACAGTTAAACGAAAGGTACATGAAAATGTACCTTTTGGTCATTTCCTAATTCATGTGTATTTGTATATAATATATGATTTTTATTAAATACACATTAATTAAATGTCAAATTTTGATATTTGACATATATCATTAATATATGTATTTGAGATATTTAAAGTAAATATAATACATATATTTGAGATATTTGTAATTAATTAATTATTTAATTATTAAATGATTAAAGCAATTAAAATATAAATATTTACCATTATGATAAAGTAAGGAAATGATTAAAGTATAAAATGTTGACTTTTACATTAATAATAAAGGTTATCAAATGGCATTTGACTTCTTTAAAATTGTTTTAAAATAAAAATATCTTGTATTTTTTCCTCAAAAAGAAAAATTCGGCCACTTGACCTAGATATATAAAGTGTTATATTTTTCATTTGCTTAAAATAAGTTCAAGCCTCCAAAATATAAACAAAACAAAGTTTTGAGAAAAAGATAAGAAACAAGAAGTAAATCAAATGTTGCTTGGATTTAAGAAAGTATTTCCAACTACCTATTAGAGAGAAATTTGTTCATTTTATTCTTGGCTATAACATGTGTAGTTCTTAAGTTTTCCACTCTTTTTTGTTTGTGTTTTTGATGGTTGGAAGCATGGATGATGGGTGTTTGCATGTATGATGTTGAAAGAAAGCTTGTAATGAGTTATTAAGCATTCTTTTGGTCATTTGATGACCATGTTGCCATTCTAGAGTTTTTAGGCCACTTATTGATGACATAGAGTTTTTCTAGAGTTATTTCAAAGTGGTGAGACTTGTTTGGTATTGTAGAGACTTGATTAAAATATTAGATTTGTGAATTTTTGGTTAATTTATTAATTGGACTAATTTGAAAAATTATGGTTCTTGGCCTTTTTCAAATTTGGGGATTTTTATATATATGTTATATAATGATGTATATATTATGTATATTTAATTTGGTGTTGATTAGATATCATCTAATGTTGTTTTGAACAAGATTAGAACAAAATGCAAAATCTAAAAAATTCAGGGCACCTCTCGACAATTTGAAAAAATTGGGATTTTATTTGTTGCAACTTATATTTTGATGTATTGAACATGTATAAATCATTTTGGCAGTGATTTGATATCACTTAAATTTGTATTTGACAAATTAGGCCTAAAATGATCAAAATGTAAAAGTTTGGGATCTCATGGCAATTAAGTTAAAATCTGGGTTTTTGGGTAAAAATTTCAGTTTTTAAGTATTGAGTAATTAGAATAAATAATTTTAATTTAATTTCCCAAAAAAAATATTGAAATTGGAAAATTTTGATTTTCCACGTTCCGCTGCGTTATCCTGATTTGCCTCCTAAAAAACCTAACACCAGGTTGTCCCATTTTAGGATACTTCATGCCAGATTTTCATAAATTTAGAGGCTTTTTGGGATGGGTCAATTCTGTCTCCTGCCGGTAGCATCCTGCCTCTGCCGGGGTGTTACAAGAAGGTTGGTTGGTACAGCCTCGAGGTTATTACAGTTGAGGTTAATGAGTTAGCAAAGGTTTTACTATATTTCTTTTAATTATCACTGTGAGTTTCTCTTTATAGTGAATTCAGATGGTAACCTATACTTGGAGTGGTTTTTCTATGTAAAAAGTTTTCCACTTCGTGCACAAATCTAATGTTATTTGATTGCTTTTTAATTACTTTTCACCACTTTATTTATTACTTATAATAAGAGTTTTTTTTAATTGACATAAGGGTGTATGTTCTTAGCTATAGAAATATTAATCTAGGACTTGTCTTATTTAGTATAATTAGATTATAATTTCCACTGTTTACTCCTAGATGCACAAGGGTGTACAAGGGTCAGAACATTATCGTAATTTTCAATTGGTATCAAAATCTTACCTCGATCCCTTACCCTTTAACTATAGATAGAAGTTAACCCTTCAATTGTTCTTCATTCTTGGATATGATAAATTTGTTAGGGTTGGTGCTCGGAGAGCCAATCTGGATTATATTTATGTCTGATTCATGAATATGAACAATAGAGTTTTCCATAATATTACTTATATATGGTTACACCTCTTGTTTTTATATACTTATTCGATCTAATTATGATTAAATTGAAACTAAATCTGATTTAGTGATATGTATATATTCGAGAAAGACCCTAGGATTTACAATATAGTGCGTAGTTACAACGTACTTTGTAATTCATATTGGGAAATGTCACTATATTTAGTATATTCTCAAATAAAGTTCTTGGTCAAGATTTACTAACACGGGTCAGTTAGTAAAATCCGCTAAGACCAATACATGTCGTATATCGGGACTTGGTTCGATGGTTTATCCCAATGAACCATGAGTCTTGGGAGACTCGTATAGATATGTAGGTGTTTATTTGATAAACACTGAACGACTCACCGAAGATTTCCTATTAGATGTTAAACCAACATTAATAGGAAGTAGCATAGTGGTATTTGCACTTGCGATACAACTGTGGATATATGATACATCATCCACACTTTAATGGCATTCATATCACCGATCTATTTAGATTAACCCTCTACCTGCTCGTTGGGTGTGGACTCATGCTATTGATATTCTGTGAGTGTTAGATATAATCCATCAGTCTTGTGTACATGGCATAGGTATCATATACGTATTTGTGATCTAGTAAATCCATGGCCATGGTATACTTCAGAAGCGAGTTACGAGTGTTATTTAGAGATCATAAATTTGAAAGTCGACTATATCATACCTTAGGGATTTGATGATCCTATCTATGTCCCCGATATAATATGGATAGCCTGTGACAGAGGGATTATATGCATGTAATGACCTCGACTTGCATAGTTTAGCGAGATTATCTGTGGTCGTCATAATTTACGAGTAGGTGAATTATAGACACGAAATTTGATTCTGTGATGGATAAACCTAAACTTAGAGAGTCCCACAATATGAAGTATACTTGTTGAGCACTTGGGCAACAAGTTATGAATAATACAGATTATTCATAATACCTTATCGGATTAAATAAGTTAATTCGAATCGTTTAATGGTTAAACAAAAATATAAGCATAAGGGTATTGTAACATCTGATAACCTCGACGACTTGTTCGTTACTAGAGTCTGACGACTATTATAATTCAGAGGCATAATACATGATACAAATTATGTTCGAGCAAGTATGTACTCATGAAATGACCTTGGGGACTATCAGTATATTCCTCGAAATTTCGATACGAAATTATACGATGTTCCACTCTGGACAGCCCATGGAGTTTTGGTCATAACGTTCTCATACAAACTCTGATTTTTATGAATTTTATGTCCAGGAAATATAAGATCGAGACCTACAACTTCTGCGTTGAATATTTTTTCAAATTCAAATCAGATATAGGTTCAAAATGCAGGTCAAAAATCTGGATAAATAGTGCTTAGGGATGAATCTAGAGAATTCTCCAATTCTCTCAATTTTTCCAGCGTATTTATTTAAAGTTTTACAAATTATCCATTTAACCCCTATTATATATAAGGGGTTATATTCCCAAATCTAAAAAAAAAGAAATGTGAGAAGAGTGAGATGGAGAAAGAAGAAGAAAAAGGAAGAAAGAAAAATAAAGAGGAAAAGAGGAAGATTAAGCAAGTTCTAAATAACCATTCATCAAATAAAGAAGAAGAAAAGCTACCATGGGAAGCTTGATGAGTGAAGGAAATCAAAGGAATATAACTTAAGGGAACTTTGACCCAAATTTGGAATTATAAAATCTTGATGATATGAAGATATGTTGGTGTTAGTAGCATACTAGAGATTGCATTTAGAAAGAAAATGAGCATGGAAATTAATTGTATCATGAATCATCCGATATTTTAAAATTCTAAGTGTTGAGCTAAAACTAGAAAAAAAAGATTATAGAATTGTTTGATGATGATAACATGCTATAGAATATGTGAAGTTGAAGTTTGAAGGAGTGGATTGTGTGTTCGTTTTAGTATAGAAGTGTTGGTGATGCATTGAGAAGGATATACTTAAGTAAGCAAGGTTAAATCCAGGAAAACAGGCTCGCGTCGCAAAGCCCAAGGGCTAGTACGGCGACGCGTACTGAGAAATTTATGAGATCCATCTCTGGTTTGTCAACATCACGACATGCACTGGAAATTTTCAGGCACTCGTTTATGGGATTGTGAGCATCGCGACTCGTAAGACATTGCGTCACGAAGCGAGGAACAGAACTTCCCCGAATCAATTTTAGTTCGATTTAGTTTTACCCTAGTGTGTTAGAGGCCGTCTTATAGGTCTCGTATCAATTCGTATACATCCATTACATCGAGGCAAAAGAATGATAAGCTTTGTAGTTAAAGCATATAGATGTTTTAGTAAGCTTAGCTAAGTTCCGAAGCCTATTTTACAACTTGTATGCTAATCAAGTTTTCGATCATTGATTATTCTCAAGAACCATAATATTTTTCGATGAAGGGATTCAATACCAGCCAGATTCCAAAATCTATGAGTGGACACTTTCTTTCTAGTTGATTTTTCTTTTCTTTTATATTCTTTTACGTAAAGACTTATGTTTCGCACATAGGACGTTAGAAAAATTTACATCCAAATATTTTGAAGAAAAGTATGCTTCAGAAAGACTTGATTTAAAAATCATGAGTTTTGTAATTTTAGGAGGCATGGGGGAAAACCCACCTCAGCTTTGATTTATGGAATTGACGGATGACATATGCACCTATAGAGGACTAGGGGGACGACGATACGTAACGCTCTCAAATCCTAGTTCAGGACTAGGGATGACAGATGCCCCTAAATCCTAGTTTCAAGGTCAGGTAGTAGCATGGATCCTCACTCTTGACTCTAGTTTAGGGATAGGTAGTGGCATGCTCTGGGGGACGGCGATATGTAACGCCCCAATGTCATGGATTTACAGTCTTGGCTCTAGTTCAGTGGCTTGGGGGACGGCTATACGTAACACTTCAAGTTCACTAGTTTAGGTGTGTGGGGGGGACAAATTTCAATTTTTAGAAACAGTTTTCATATAAAGTTTTCAGAGATAGTTTCCAGAGAGAATTTTTCTAGAAAGGAAAGTTTCAGAAAAGATAAGTTTTACAAAAGAGTTTTCAGACAAGATTTTCAGAAAAAAAGTTCAGAATTTTCAGACAAGCAAAAAGTTTTCATATAAGATTGTTTCCTGGGAAGACTTTGGTTTTAGAACCAAGCATTTTCATTATAGTATTTCAGTTTTGGTTTTAAATTGTCCACTCACTTGGATCGTTCAAACGGTCTAACGTCCCCACTCATAGTTTCTCTATTTTGCAGGTATTCTCGGAGGATGAGCTCGGGAGGATGGATACTGATGGCAGTCACTAGGGTATGAAGTCCACCAGATCAAGTTAAAGAGAGAGAGTCCAATCAGAGTCAAAGAGAAGTCATGTATCAGTCTTTCGTATGGTGTCGGTCGTTATATAAGGTTAAAATTTATATCAATAAGGTTGTAAAAGCAAGTGTTATTGAGTATACAATTATTAATAGTGAGTTTGCATATTATGTTGTTTAGTTGGGCAATGGTCCCATACATGAAATTTTGGATTAAGAAAAAGTATAAGTGTTGTTCATATTTATAAATTCATAGGCTTAGGGGATAATATGACCTATTCCCTTTCTGGTAGCATCTCCCGGATTGGGGATGTTACAAAGGTGGTATTAGAGCCAGGTTAACTACAGGAAAGTTTTCAACTTGGATCTAGAGTATAGTTGTTTTCATAAGGAATACTGTTCGAATAGTCTGGAAAAGCTTACTAACTTGTCTATAAGGCTTGAGGACGTACTCGAGGATCGGATACCAGAGAGGTAGTGTCCCGCATACTAGTATCCTATACATACTATGTATACACCCTACTGCAGTCACAGACTCCCTAGACCATGCTCTGATACCATATTTGTAACATCCTTAATCCGGGAGATGCTATTGGCAGGGAATAGCTTGTACTATGAACAACACTGATACTGAAAATTTCCAGTGAGATTTAAAAGAAACTTTGTTGTTGGACAATTATGACCCATAGCATCACTATTTTGTAAAGGACATGATGTTCTTGTACAAAATTAACTATGTGACAAAGGAAACTGCTCTTTTATCATTTGTAATTGGATTACTTAGATATATAAATGATAAAAGTACACATGATTAGTACCAGATTAATAAGATATGAAACAATATTAATCCATGAACAGTTTAATCATTAAATATCCCTAGTCGTAGTATTATCGAGACTAGATATCGATAATGCAGAATAGGCTAGTATCGCACTTGTGCGCGTTATGGAAGCGTAACGTCATAGTTCTCATATATTTAAGTATTGAATACTTATGCAAGTGTGATAGGAGGTTCTATTTACTGATGGTACGAGAATAGCTTCGCTCTGGATAGACCCCTCGGAATTCCATTGGTAATATGACTATGTGTCTATGGGAATCCGAATCAAGATAGGTGTATTTGGTCTTAACTTGAGACTTGCATCGCTAATACTTACGACAATCAATATGCTTTGGTTTTGGTCGTCCGGAGCTTTAACAGGTTCTGTGTACGCCTCTTCTGGGTATACTGAGAATCATAGTGTGTTGGGTGTGATGTCAAGATGGAAGTATCACTTCAGTCATATGGAGATGATGATCATGCAGGGATATGAAACTGGTACTCTTAAGTACTGCAGTCATCCGGATAATATGACTAGGTCATGATTATTCGATTATAGAGACTAATTGCCAGTGATCCGATATATACTTCGTACGGGGCAAACACAATTCCAGCCCCAGGCCTAGCATGTGGCATTCGATACTGGATCGTAATACGCAATACACTGTATACTACGCCTGATAAAGATTATATATTCCTTTAAAGAATATTTCTGGAGAATTGGGTAGGCATGGTGTTTTGCTAGAAACCAACCATGTCTTGTAAATCGGTAAGAAAGTGGTACTGGGTATGCACGTTTTCGGATAGTCCGATGACCGGATTTACTGCCAACATATCCAGAGAACTCTTGGGTTGCTTCCCAAAGATTCACCGATGATATTTGACTCGAACAGAATTAATCTGGGATTAATTATGAGAGAGAAAATTAATCTGGGATTAATTATGGCAAGAATTAATATGGGATTAATTATCAGAGAAAGAATTGATCTAGGATTAATTGCATCGAGAATTTATCTGGGATTAAATTCGTCGAGAGGAGAGAACGCGATTAATTTGGAATTAATCGGCAAAATGAATTTAATAGTGAAATTAGATTTTACTATTTAATTAATTGGGCTAAAATAATATATTAGATACATTAATTGAAATTGGATTTCAATGCAGAATTAAAATTGGATTTTAATTTGTGCGAATGAATTAATTCGCAAGCGACTTTCGTAATAATTTTATGAGGCATTATTATTTAATTAAATTAGATTTAATTACGTCGCAACGGAAAATTCGTTTAATCGTATTAAACGAACCAGAGCTCGAAGTGTGTTTAGCAAGCCCACTTGAGTTTTGAATTTAAAGTGGGGCCACCAACTTACATCAACTTGACACTTACATCAAGTAGTCATAAGTGTGATGAAGGTGGTTGGATTTATTAAATGTGATTCATTTAACTTTCACAACACACTTAAGTTAACTTTGGAAGTCAACATTTTGTATAAGATTTTGGAAATAAAAAATGCACTATTCACTCTCTCTTTACTTGAAAAAAACGTGAGCCTCTCTCCATGGGAAAACATTTTGTTCTTCAAAATTTATTCGTGCTAGCACATAGGGTGTCAAAAGAAGGTGATAGGGAAACTCACCCTTGAGTTTGGAACAACAAAGAAAGCTTGGAGCTTCCGAAATATAAAGAAAAAGTCTTGAAACTAATCCGATTAATGTGAGTATTTCCGCAACTCTCTTTGATTTATTTACACACAAATCACTTAGAGATCCTTGGAATGTTCTAGGAACACTAACAATGGTATCAGAGCGAGATCTAAGCATGATTTGTTTCTAGGGTTTATAAACTTTAATTTGGGTATTTTTGCTTGGAGCATGAAAATGCAAAATTGATTGTTGGGTTATGTTTAGATGATGTTGAATTGGATTTGTATATCATTGGATTTGTGATAAATTGATTAGATCAAAAATCCCCAAAAATTCTTACATGGCCGAATACTACCCTAGGAGTAGTTCATGGTTATTTTTTGATTTTAGGCTATTGGATGAGTTTAAAGCATGAAATGAATATTAATTATTGGTTTAATTGGATTGAAATCGGAATTGAATGTTATTTCATGATGATTTCCGTGAACCCCTAAGCATGTTGTAGATTGATTTCGCTTCAATTTATGTTGGACATGAATTGGAAATGTTGAGCATGATTAATTGGATTAATTAGTATTTTGGAAACATTAGATTAGTTGATTAATTATGTTAATTGCACTTTAATTAAATTAATATGTAATTTGGAATAATGGGATAATTTAATTTGTTGTAATTGGGCTTAATGTGCTTGGTTGGGCCAAGCTTGGTTTAGGACAATTGGATTGGATCCAATTGAGCCTAAAACCATTTCCATAAAGTCCAAATATGAAAATTGAGCCTTTAATAATTTAATTGGGCCTAAATTGGTTTTGTGGCATAGGGTGATTCCTAATTTGGCCTTGGCATCTTGAGTTTGATCTATAATGGCCAAAGCCCATGCCTAAAGAATTAATTGAAAGCCCATTGGACTTTAATTGAATAGTATTGGATACTAATTGGGCCTTTGAGACCCAATTGGATTTGATTTGGAATCCAAGTCTAAAAGGCACTATTAAAAGAGTAATTATTTAATTTCAAATTAAATATGAATTAGTATTGGATACAATTTAAATTGGACTTAAAATTGTAGTTCAATATAATTCAAGAATACTTACTTTGAGTATTTATTCTTAAACGAGTTGGACTCGCACAAATCAAATCGTTGTTTGAACATTGGATGGTCATTAATCAAAGATTAATTAATTGGATTAGATTGATTGATAACATGCTTTTTGTGAATAATTTGGATGTATTGTATGAATAATGTATATCAGATGGATATTAGAAAGGTGAATGTAATTTTGGAAATTGTAGTAATAAATTTAGAATTTATTAAATTGGACTTGTGTGTCCAGCCTATTATCTCTTTATCTCTTTGTATTTCTCTTCTCACCAATTCCCCTCAATGTAAATGAGTTTTCTTGAATGTATTATGTAATTGGGTAGAAGTAAGAATAATGCTAACTGGAGAGAGGAAAGGGAGAGATTTGTTCTAGGAACAAATTTATTATATATCCATCCGTATATCGTTATTAATTTATTCCCGCCTTATTTTAATTTTAGAATGCATGCTTAAGGGTGTATGATGAGACATAATCAAAGATAATAAATTGGTTGCCAATTTACGCGAAAAACCATCAAATAATATTAACCGTTTTTCCTTCCATTGAGTGGTTCTCTCTCAATATCCAAGATTGGCATTGGTTTGTTGGCCAAAGTCAAGACCTTTGTCCATCGCGGATGTGTTTGAACCGTGTAAGCTTTGTTCCATATCTTATGTCTTGGGCAGTTGTGACTTGTTGGCCAAAGTCAAGGTCACTTCTTGTTCATCGACTTCGATTACGAAGCTTTCCCATTGTCAATGGGTCGCGCTTAACTAGAATCATTAAGCTTCTTGAGCCAAAGCCAATGCTCGGTTGATTTAGAGGAAAAATGTTAAGAAATATATTAGATATATTTACATATATTGGATATATGTTTCGGACTTGGAGGTCCACCTATTGGATCTAGGAATTGGATGAGATCCAATTGATCTTAGAGATCTACCTAGTTAAGTTTCATACAGCTTGTTGGCCAAAGTCAAGGTTGTGTGTTATTTAACGGGATCTTAGCCCACTAGGAAACTAGGTTTCCCGAGTACTCCACAGAGGGTTAGAGGCTCCCCGAAAAATAATGGGAGGCAAGTATTAAATTTGCAATTTCGTTTAGATACTTGCCAACACGCGGTCTTTTATTTTATTTATCGTTGTTATAAATATATTAGTTGGACTAATATTTAATATTGCTTCCTTAAACAGTTGGATTGTATTCAAACAACTTCATTTGTAGTTGTTTATATAGTTGGACTATAGTAATCATTATATTTGAATGTAACCGATCATTTATAGTTGATTATATAGTTGGACTATAGTAATCATTACATTTAATTGTACCCGAGGTTTTTCACGTAAATTGGCAACCAATTTATTATCTTTGTTAGGTCTCATTATACACCCTTAAACATGCATTCTAAAAGCATAATAAGGCGCGGTAAATAAATTAATAATGATATGCGGATGGATATCTCACAGATTTTTCCTAGAACAAATCACTCTATTTTCTCTCCCCGACTAGCACTATTCTGACTTCTACCCAATTACATAATACAATTAAAGAAACCTCATTAACATTGAGGGGAATTAGGTGAGAAGAGAATTACAAAGAATTGAGAGATAAGGCTGGACACGCAGGTCCAATTTAATAATTTCTAAATTTACAACAATTTCCAAAATTGTATTTTCCTTTCTAATATCCATATGATATACATTATTCATTCAACACATCCATGTATTCACACAAAGCATGTTATTCAATCAATCTAACCCAATTAATTAATCTTTGAATAAAGTGATCATCCAATGTTCAAACAACGATTTGATTTGCGTGAGTCTAACTCGTTTAAGAATAAGTACTTGAAGCACGAATTCTTGAATTATATCGAATTACAATTTAAATCTAATTTAGTTTGTATTCAATACTAATTCCATATTTAATTCCAAATTAAATAACTACACTTTTAAATACGCCTTTAAGACTTAGATTCCAAATCTAATCTGAATGGGTCTCAAAGCCCAATTAACATCCAATGTCATTTAATTAAAGTCCAATGGGCTTTCAATTAATTTCTTAAGGCATGGACTTTGGTCAATATGGGTCAAACCCAAATACCAAAGCCCAATTAAGGAATCACCCTATTTGCCAAGAAACCAATTTCGGCCCATTAGGCCCAATTAAACATAAAAGTCTCATTTTTCATATTTGGACTTAATGGAATGGTTTAGGCCCAATTTGGATCCAATCCAATTGACATAAACCAACTTGGCCCAACCAAGCCCATTAGGCCCAAATACAACATTATAAGGCCAATTCTAAATTAAGCCCAATTAATCAAATTCTAAAATTCCAAATTTCATAATTTAATTAATTAAAGTGTATTACATTAATTAATTATCTAAATTAACATTTCCAAAATATTAATTTAATCAATTAATCATGCTTATTCATCATCAATACATGTCCAACATTATTGAAACAAAAAATCATCTCATTCCATGTTTTGAAGCTCACGGCATTTGTATGGATTTTATATCCGATTCCGATTTCAATCCGATTGAATCTTAAATCAATATATCCACGTCTTTCAACTCATCCAAAGATTAAAAAAAAAAACAAAAAATACCATGAACTTAGGGCTATATTGTATTCGGCCAACACATAGCATTTGGGGAAAATTAATCCAATTCAATTTTCTTCAAATTGATCATGCATAACTCCAAGTTTTCAACATTCAAGCATACTCAAACAAACAATTTGATTAAAACATGCTCAAATCAAATTTACCCAAATTTTAGTATATAAACCCTAATCAAATTTCATGCTCAAATAGGCTCTGATACCATTGTTGGGTTTCTAAGATGTCCCAAGATCTTTTAAGCAATGAAACATGTGAATACTCAAAGAAGAATTTGCGGAATAATACTCACTTTGATCGGATTTTGGAGGTGTTGTTAACAAAAATTTTTGCCTTTGAGAAATCTCCAAGCTTCCACTTTGTTTTTGAATCCAAGCTCCAAGCTTTGTGTATTGAGATTCCAAGCTCAAGGATAGGTTTCCCTATCACCTTGAATGATTCTTTGATGTGCTAGCACCTTTGAAAATTTGCAACAAATCTTCAATATTCTTCCTCCTTGTTTCGGCCAAAGAAGAAAGAAAATGGAGAGAGTATTTTGTTTTGTGAAAAACATGAATTATGAGAGAAGAGTGGAAAGTGATATTTGTTGACTTGTATTTTGGTTTCCAAAATAAAATAATGATATACCAAATTTGGTATTAAGTCAATCAAGCCATCACTTGGAGTGTAGAATAAGTCTTCACCAACCTACCAAAACCCATCACCTTAAAGTTAACTAAAGTGACAAGTGATGTGACTTATGATGTGACATGTGGGCCACACTTGAATTGAAAATCCGAGTGGGCCCGCAAACACTCCCGGGCTCGGGTTCGCTAATTCCGTATTATCGAACTTTCCGTTGCGACGTAATGAAATCAAATTTAATTAAATAATTATGCCTAGCATAATTACTATTCACATCGCTCGCGAATTAATTCTAAATTAATTCGTTTGCCCGAATTAAAATCCAATTTTAATTCCGCGTCGAAATCTAATTTCGTTTAATATATCGAATATATTATTTTACCGATTAATTCCAACTTAATCATTATCTCTCTTCAAATAGTATTTTATCCTAGATAAAATCTCTCCGTAATTAATCCTAGATTAATTATGTTCGAATCATACGTCATCGGTGAATCTTTGGGAAGCGACCCATGAGATCCCTGGATATATTGGCAGTAAATCCGATCGTCGGACTATCCGAACACGTACGTACCTCGTACTACATTTTTACCTATTTACGAGACATGGTTGGCTTCTTGCAAAGCATCGTGCCTACCCAATTCTCTAGAAATATTCTTAAAGGAATATATAATCTATGTCAGGCGTAGTATACGTAGTATTGCGTATTACGATCCAATATCGGATGTCACATGCTAGGCCTGGGACTAGAATAGTGTCTACCCCGTACGAAGCATATATCGGATCACAAGCAACTAGTCTCTTTAATCGGGTAATCATGACCTAGTCATATTATCCCGATGGTTGCAACACATTAGAGCACCAGTTCTGTATCCCTGTGTGATCATCATCTCCATATGACTGAAGTGATACTTCCGTCTTGACATCACATCCAATACACTACGATTCTCAATAAACCCAGAAGAGGCGTACACAGAACCTGTTAAAGTCCTGGACGACCAAAACCAAAGCGTATTGATTGTCGCAAGTACTAGCAATGTATGTCTCAGGTTAAGACCAAATCCACCTACCCTGATACGGATTCCCAGAGACACATAGTCATACTACCAATGGGATTCCGAGGGGTCTATCCAGAGCGAAGTTGTTTCCGTACCATCGGTAAACACAACCTCCTATCACACTTGCATAAGTATCCAATACTTAAATATATGAGAACTATGTCGTTACGCTTCCATAACACGCACAAGTGCAATACTAGTCTATTCTGCATTATTGATGTCCAGTCTCGATAATACTACGACTAGGGATATTTAATGATTAAACCGTTATGGATTGATACTGTCTCATATCTTGTAATCCGGAACTAATCATATGGACTTTTATCATTTATATATTAAAGTAATCAAATTACAAAATGATAAAATGCAATTTCCATTATCACATAGTTAATTTTTACAAAAACCACAATGTCTTTTACAAATAGTGACGCTATGGGTCATAATTGTCCAACAGTAAGCGTACATTTTTTATACCCTAGGTACGTGCCAACGAGTGATGACGCCAAATAACGATCCGCCGCCTTGAGTGAAAGCGACTTCACGATACATGACACCATCGGGGTGAAAAGGGTATGCAAAATATATGAGACTTGGGTAACTAAAGACAAAGCCACAGACACTACAAGGTATTTTTTCGGGGCCGATTCTCTATCCCCAGTGGAGTCACCATCTGTTGGAGAGAAGTGAGGTTTACCGCTATGCCTATGATGTTCGGTGACCACGACACTATTGGGCTCACAATCCGTAGAGAATACAGAGTAGCCCACGGGGGACTAAACCGGAGAATAAAGGAGTCAACACCCAGTGTGAACTCGAAAATAATTTAAGGCCGCACTCACCCTTCGCAAGAGAAGACCTCAAACCGTTGGGTTCAGAATTGTCCCTTACTTATGCCAGTATAATGGACGGGTTCACACAATGGTATAACCAAGTCTTATGCAGCACATGCCAGATAATTCAAATAAACACAAAAACTTGCACACCTATAAACATAAATATAAATAAAAGAAAATTAAATTAAGAAATACAAGGTACGATAAAAAGAATCAAAATAATTAAAAGCAAATAAAGCGCCAATAAATAAACAGTAAACAAAATGAGGGGTTAGTCACGCATATATGGGTATTTCCAAGTGGTACGTGGAGTTGTATCCCAAGTACAGACCGCACTACCGTCCATTCGGATTCGGCTACGAAATTTATGTCTGGGTTTCCATCCGATATACCACAAGGGATAATATCATACGTAATCATTAATGCAATGTAAATAAAGCAAATAAACATGAAACAACATAAAAACACATATGCAGATAATGAACCAATAAAATAAAGGGGGAATAATAAAATAAAATAAAATAAAATAAGATAAGATAAATAAAAAGACTTAATACAAAATAATAAAACAACAGTAAAAGTGAATAAATAATAAGATAACACTAAATAAAAATAAATAATAAAATAAACGCGAAATAATAAATAACGGTGAATAATAAAATGATAAATAATATTAAATAGATAAAAAATAATTATAACAAGATGTCTAAGAAAGAAAATGCGACCAAAGAATTTGGTCGTCTTTAATGTAGGACTTTGCATACCCGGCTGGACGTATTTCACGTCCAGTCAAGCATGTCGTGTCCAGAACTATAAAAATAAATAGAGTAAGGGTGCCCACAGGTCTTACCTTTTAAGTTGCTTCTCGGAAGTACGTTATGCCGTCGCCGGAAGGATTAAAGTTTGCTGTTTTTTTGGTTCACTTGTTCGCTGCTTCTACTCGCTGTTTCGCTGTTTCTGCTTGTTGTTTTTGGCTTGCTGGTTTACTGGTTGCTATTTTACTATTTTTGGGCTTCTGTTTTTGTTTTTTTTGGCTGCTGTTTCGGTGGTTCTGGGCTGCTATTTTGGGGGCTGATTTTCGGTAATTATACTGCTGGTTTGGGGGCCGATTTTCGATAATTAGGCTGCTGGTTTGGATGATGATTTTTGGTAATTAGGCTGCTGGTTTGAGGGTTATTTTTCGTTTTGTTTGTTTCGGTCAAGGGCTGCTGGTTTAAGGGTTATTTGTTGTTGTGTGTTTCAGTTAGGGGCTGCTTTGTTGCTGGCTTGTGTCTCGGTTGAAGGGCTTTGTTGTTTGTTTATTGTTCACGTTGATTGATGTTTTTGTGTTTTATCCTCTATGCGTGTCTGTGTCGTGTGTGCGTATGTCAAAAAGTGTCGCACGTGTGTGTCTTTGCCGTGTGTGTGTGTCAAAAAGTGTCGTGTGTGTGTCTTTGCCGTGTGTGTGTCAAAAAGTGTCATGTGTGTGTCTTTGGTTGAGAGAAGAGAGTGGGGTTTTCGTACAAAGTGTGAAGCCTTAGGTGAGGTGTAACCATGTGTCTCTATTTGTGTTGTCTAGGTTTTTTAAGTGTGAAGCCATGTGTGAATGGTATCTTGTATTTTGTCATGCAAGGTGTCTGTTTGTGGTTTAAGATTGAGAGAAGAAAGAGAGCCTCGATTGTCGTCTGAGTGTGTATGTGTTGATGCCGTCTTTATGTGTCTTTGTGGTGTGTGTGTCACCGTGTGTGTGTGTCTTCGTGGTGTGTGTTTTTTTTGTGAAAAGAGAGTCCAAGATGTGTGTTTTGTTCGGTGTCTTTGTTTGTTCAGTGGGGGTATTTTGGGTGTTGTAGTTTTCGTTTGTTGAAGGGTTGAAAGGTTGTTGCTTTTATTGTTTGCTGTTACAAGAAGAGAGAAAGGGTTTAAGGTTTATTTGCTTTGTGTTTTGGCGTGTGGGCCTTGGGCGTGTGCAGCATGGATTGGCTTTCATGAGTTGCAGGGGTTTTGGGCCGAGGCTAAGGTTTGAAATAGAAAACTGACTGAGCAAATCTAAGGCGAGCTAGCGAGTTCGAATCCGATGTGGTGCTAATTCTTGGAGGCTTTCTTTCCTTCCGGCATTCGTTTCCCGCGACTTCCGTAACGTTTCAGATAGTGCCTCCATATGAGGCTCATCATTGGGCTGATGTAAAAATACAGTGTCTATAATTAGGTGTCGCGACGCGAATCAACCAGAAATGTGCCCTAACTTTTGCCGTGCGTGTCACGACGCATAAGTCTTTCGCGTCGCGACGCGACTTGCATCAGAAGCATTTCTGGAAAATTTTCTAGATCGCGTCGCGATGCACGATTGTTTTCTTGGCTTTAACTCATTCTTCCATTCTTAATTTGTTCAAACTTTCCCTTATACAGTCTATACAAGGAAATAGCCTCAATAACCAATCAAAACCACCAATCAACATCATTCTCAATTCCAAAATCATGCCCAAACTATCATCTATACTTAATTCTCATTTCCAAACTCTAAAAAATTGGGGATTCTCACAACCACTGTTTTCTTATCACTAAACCCATATAAACATCACTTATTACAACACAATAATATTCTCAATCAATAAATCATCAAAAATACTAATATTCATAATTTGTGTTAAGGTTTCTGATGAGTGGTAATTATATCACTATTTCCCACTCATTTAACCTAATATTTTGTATAGTTTCTTGAGTTTTATGAACGTTTTGATGTGTTTTTATTTATTTTACAGATAAAAATAATATTGGGACTTAATGGAATCAACTCGGGGCTAAAACAATGAAATCCGGTGGAAAAAAAGTCAAAAATGAAAATTTACTGTACCCGTCAAGAAGTGCAGTCCTAAATTCCAATTTTGCGCAAGTTTGGTATTTTGGCCATAACGTTTTCATCTGATATCTGATTGAGCTGATTCAAGTTTCAGATTAAAGAAGACTCAAAGATCTACAACTTTTAAATTTTAAATATGTTCGAATTCTGAAGTTTTCAAGATCGAAATTAACTTACTAAAGTCGTTATCAAAAAATAAAAAAATGGAAAATGACAATTTACAATTGTCAAACTTCCACAAAACATGCTTGCATGTTTGGTGGAGTGTTTTGTGGAGTGTCTTGTAGCATTTTTGGTGGAGAAATTGGTGGAAGCCTTTAGATTTTCCTATAAATAACAAGCCATTTCATTTGTAATTCTGATGTTTTCCTTAGGTTTTTGTAAGGAATTTAAGGATTGCATCTTGTTTGTATTTATTTTCAATATTTAATTTATGCATTTTTATTTTCAGTAATAGTATTAGTTTATTTTCTTTTATTTACTTTTATGTTTTGTAGTTAATTTTCCGCTGGGGGAAGGGTGAAGCTTTTATTATTTTAGTTTAGATTAATCTCCTTTAATTATAATATGAAAAATTATAATTGAACATAAAAGGTTATACCGCCTTAATGGCTGGTTTTATTTATTTGACATAATGTGACACCGCCTATATGGCCGGTCTTTATGTGACAGATGATTACCGCCTATATGGCTGGTTATGGACAAATAATGATACAACCTTTATGGTCGGTCGGACTTAATTAAAATCTAACTTAATGAGGATACCGCCTATATGGCTGGTTGGTAATATCACTGATAAATTCTATATTATAGTAAGAGAGATTTCTAAATTAGAAATAGTAAATGTGGATCCCCAACCCCCATCATTTTATTTTTATTCTAGGGAAGTGATGAAACACAATATCCACACACTTAATAATTGATTTTCTTTTTATGAGCAATTCTTTAGTTTGTTTATTGAGTCTTAAGCTTAATGCTTCTTGTTATTTGGCCATTAATAAGATTGATTTGGTAAACTTAAAATGAACTTGACGAAGGAATTTTAGGTTTTAGCATTAGATTCAATAGCCCACGATCTTCCTTGAGAATAGATAACCCTTTAATAGATTTCCTTACATGATAGACATATACCTGTCGAGCGGGGCTAGCCACTTTTGGAACTTGAACTTAATGAATTCAGGTAACTTGGTTAACATAGACATATGATTAATTAGGTTATTTGGGTATTTGCGTCTAATCATCGACAGAGGCTTTTGCATATCTTCGTGTTCCAGGTTAGAAAACTGACTTATTACATATATATATGAGAATCAATTCATCTTTAGGCTAATATTAGATGGAATCACAACCCTAGATCTTTGTGTCTTTTATTTATTTTTCTTAGTATTTTCTTTTATTTAAGGAAATCCACATTCAACCAACCAAAAGCAATCATTCTCTTCTCCCTCAATTAGATACTTGTAAATAAATAGTATCAATAATTAATAAAAACAGTATGAATTAAGTCCTCGTGGGATCGATATTTTTATACTACTTGAACGATATGTGCGCTTGCGTTATATGCGTGTGATTACGCACCGATCAGTTTCCTTACCTTTATTTTCTTGGTTTTCCTTCATTTCTCAAGCCTTCATGGATGCCAAGTCTTCCTTTGTCTCTTTCCTATTTTCTTTACTTTGTTTTTTTCTTCCTATTCTCTTTTCTTCATTTTTTCCTTTTCTTCCTCTTCTCTTCCTCCATTCACGTTTTTCTTCATTTATTTCTTCTTCTTATTTTGTGATTAGTGAATAGTGGTTCCTTTATATAGTAGGGGTTACATGATATTTGGAAGATTAGAGAGAAAGGTAGAATTGTGTAGAAAGTTTGAGATGCTTCCAATTAAGTCCATATTACTATTCATCTGAATTTTTGATATGTATTTTTGACTAGCATCTGGTCGAAATTTGAAAAAATATTCAACGTAAGGTTATAGATCTCGATCTCAGCTTTTCGGTGATATAAAATTCATACAAATCGGAATTTATATGAGAAATTTACGGCCTAATAACTACAGGCTGTTCGGAATGGAACATCGTAAAATTTCGCTACGAAGTTTCGAAGAATTTTCCATTATTCATAAGGTCATTCCATGAATGTGCATATGCTCAAACATAATTTTGTATTGCGTACCATCATCCCGCAATGAAACAATGTTACTGTCAACAGTGGTAGAAACCACCGGTCATTACAAAGAGAAAAACCATGAAACTTCTGATAATCTCTTTTGATGAATATGAATACAAGAGACCTGTAGAGGCTTTAAAAGAAGTTCATCTATTGTGCTCAAAGTATTAAAAGCTAACATTTGAGAAACTACTACGAGTACACAAGAATTAATTGAGGTCCACATCGTCTCTATGCTTTCAAACTAACCCTATATTCTAGCCTTACAAAGACGAAGCCATAACCTTCATGTAAGAATCGCAGAAATGATTCCTC
Source organism: Zanthoxylum bungeanum (assembly GCA_019454045.1). Lineage (NCBI taxonomy): Eukaryota > Viridiplantae > Streptophyta > Magnoliopsida > Sapindales > Rutaceae > Zanthoxylum > Zanthoxylum bungeanum. The sequence goes on along the minus strand of SKCR01033653.1, from coordinate 172,134 downwards.
AGATAATGGAGACTTGATTACCATTTGATGCCCTTATGAACCACATCTCCACATTCTGACGCCAAGTTGAATCGACTAAAAATGAAAATTGCAAAGCAGAGGCACTACAAGCCCATACAACTGAAGCAACCTCACATGAGTATAAAATATGATCCATTGTTTTAAGTTGAGGTTGAGAACAGCAGTCGCATCGAGAAACTATAGGAACTCGAATTATTTTCACTCTATCATTAGTGCTCAAGGCAATCATAAAGTCCTTCCATATAGTGATTGAGTGAGACTTATCAATCGTCTTATGACGAACCTAACGCGCCCAAAGAAATTGGGGAGCTTCGATGCGAATCCCATCCCATGCACTCTTAGTGGAGAAATCACTGTCATTGCTAGACAGCTAAACTAACATGTCGATTTTATTTTTACTTAAAACATTTGTTGTGATAAAACACACACAATAGAGGAGATGTGAGAGGAAAACTCTTCTTTTATGACACCACAAAAGAATTACAAAGCTTTATACAAAAACTTTATAAAAAACCTCTCAACCCTCTTTACTCTCTATTCTCTCTGTTTGGGATTTCTAGGATACTACTAAATACATGATCTTGGGCTCCTTTTATAGTGCTCAAACTGTGTGAACAGTGTCACACGATTTGGCACTTGCTGGCAGCAAGTTGGCAAGTTTGGCCAAGATTCACATTAAGCTTTTGGTGCTCCTGTTGCCAACTTTCGGTGGAAATACATGCTAGCTGTTTCAGTGCTTGGATCTCATACATGCATGCATGCTTCACTTCAACAAATCTCCCCCTCGGTGAAGATTTTCCCCAAAAACTGAGCCGACCATCAATCATCCAAATCTGGATCCTCAAAAGGATCCACCCCTGGCTGCATCTGTATAACTGGCTACGTACCCTGAGTTGGGATCAAGCCAATCGTAGTTCTCTGTATCTCCCCACTCTGACTATGTGGAGAGTTTTGTCATCCCGGCTATGGCACGACAGATTTCAAGCTTCTCCTTCGGTAAAACCTTGGTGAACATATCGGCACCGTTGTCGTTGGTGTGAATTTTCCTGAATTCTAACAGCTTTGAGCTCAGGACGTCCCGTATCCAGTGATACCTCATATTGATATGTTTTGACCTCGAGTGAAAATTCAAATTTTTACCAAGGTAGATAGCACTCTGGCTATCGCAGTACAAACTGTACTTCTCCTGCTTGAAACTCAATTCCTGGACGAATGTCTTCATCCACTGTAATTCTTTGTAAGCTTCTATAACTGCAATGAATTATGCCTCTGTTGTTGAAAGTGCAACACATCTCTGCAACCTTGACTACCATGCCACAGCTCCCCCTGAGAGAGTAATCAGATACCCCGAAGTAGACTTTCGGGTATCTTCATCTCCTGCCATATCTGAATCGATGTAGCCCATCAACACTGGTTTGCTACTTCCAAAACATAGCCTCATTTTGGATGTGCCTCGAAGATACCGCATAATCCATTTGATAGCATTCCAGTGTTCCCATCATGGGTTTGACATAAACCGGCTGACCAATCCAATTGTGTGTGCTAAGTCTGCCCTCGTGCACACCATGGCATACATGAGACTTCCCACTGCTGAGGTGTATGAAACCTATTTCATTTCCTCATTCTCTGTCTCAGTAGAGGGACTCTGTCTCGTACTCAATCTAAAATGGGTAGCAAGAGGAGTGATAACCACTTTACCCTTGTCTATCTGGAATCTCTGAAGTATCTTCTCGATGTACTCCTCATGTGACAAGTATAATTTCCTGGCTTTCCGATCACGGCCGATCCTGATGCCAAGAATATTTTTTGCTGGCCCCAAGTCTTTCATCTCAATAGACTTACTCAGTTGCTGCTTCAAATTTTCAATCATGATTGATTCCGGCCAACTATCAACATATCATCTACGTACAACAGTAAGATGATAAAGTCATCGTCAGAGAATTTCTGAACGAAGACACACTGGTCTAAAGTGGTCATCTTGTATCCCTACTCCCCCATAACTGACTCAAACTTCACGTACCACTGTCTCGGTGCCTGTTTCAAACCATAGAGGCTTTTCCTGAGTCTGCACACATAGTCCTTTTCCTCTCTGACTTTGAAGCCTTCTGGTTGCTCCATATAAATTTCCTCTTCCAGATCTCCATGAAGAAATGCGGTTTTGACATCCATCTGCTCATCTTCCAAGTCGAGGCTTGCTGCTAATCTGAGTACCACTCTGATGGATGACATCTTCACAACTGGAGAGAATATTTCATCAAAGTCAATGCCTTTTCTTTGATTGAATCCCTTGACGACTAGCCTGGCTTTGTATTGGGGTTGTGAAGTGTGCTCATATTGCTTCACCCTGTACACCCATTTGTTCTTCAAAGCTCTTTTGCCTCTTGGCAATTTCACCAACTCAAAAGTGTGATTGTCATGCAAAGATTTCATCTCATCTTACATGGCTTCCTCCCACTTTTCTTTGTCTTCTGTTTCCACAGCCTCCTTGTAGCTCTCGGGTTCTCCCCCGTCAGTAAGTAGCACATACTCATATGCAGGGTATCTAGAAGGTCACCTCTCTCTGTCAGACCTTCTCTGTGTAACTATTGGTGTAGCTTCTGGTACTGGTGGTTGATCATGATCATCATCTCTGGGAGCTTCATCACCTGTACCCTCATGTCTGAGAACCTCATCTTCAACTCGTACTAGCACCGGTGTATGAGGTTCTGGATTCACATCTCTATATTGTTGGAGCATTGTCTTCAGTTCTTTTCTGATATCTTCTATGGTCTGGTCTTCGACGAAGACAATATCTCGACTTCTGACAATCTTCTTCTCCATATGATCATACAGTTTGTAGCCGAAATCATCCTGACCATAGCCAATAAAGACACACTGTCGCATATTTGCATCAAGCTTGGATCTCTCGTCCTTTGGGATGTGTATAAATGCTTTGCACCGAAAGACATGCAAATGTTCGTATGACACTTATTTACCTGTCCAAATTCGGTTAGGAACATTACCTTTCAGTGCGACTGATGGGGACATGTTCAAAACATGTACTATTGTGTTGAGTGCCTCCCCTCAGAATGTCTTCGGTAGCTTGGCTTGTGAAAGTAAGCTTTTGACCCTTTCGCACAAGGTTCTGTTCATCCTCTCAGCTAGGCCATTCAGCTGAGGTGTCTTCGAAGGTGTCGTTTGGTGTCGGATTCCTTGCGTCTTGCAGTACTGATCAAACGGACCTCTATATTCTCCACAGTTGTCTGTTCTGATGCATTTGAGTTTCTTACCGGTTTCTCTTTCCACCAGGGCATGAAACTCCTTGAACACACCCAGCACTTGATATTTTCTCTTCAATATGTATGCACATGTCTTCCTTGAATGATCGTCTATGAATGTCACAAAGTAAAGTGACCCACAAAGTGTTCTTGTCTGCATCAGACCACATACATCTGAATGTATGAGATCAAGTACCTCCAGTTTCCGCTGAGGCGGGACCTCTGGAAGGTCACTATATTCTATTTTCCAGCCATGCAGTATTCACACTTCCGTAAGTGTGAGTTCTTCAATTCAGGAAGAACATTTTGCCTGCGTAGTATTTCCATCCCCGTTTAACTCATATGACCGAGCTTTTTATGCCATAGCTCGCCTGCCTCATTACTGTTGAATGTATTTATGCTACTATTGGAAAGTTTAGCATGCATCAAATACAGAGTTGAATCTTTCTTACCTCGTGCCACCACCATTGATCCTTTAGTGAGCTTCCAGGTTCCGTCACTAAAGGTGTTGTAGAAACCTTCATCATCCAGCTTGCCTGTTGAGATCATGTTTAACCGGATGTCTGGGATGTGCTTGACTCCCTTCAACACTAGCCTTGTCCCGTTGTCTGTTTCAAGGTAGATGACTCCAATACCGATGGCTTTGGACTGGCCATCATTCCTCATCCTTACAGCACCATAGTCTTCTGATGTGTAAAATGAAAAGAAGTCTCTGTGAGATGTGGCGTGTATGGAGGCGCCACTATCTATCACCCAACTGGTCTCGTGGTTGGCAAGATTCACAACATCTTCTTCGTATATAATGCAGAATTTTTTGGAGGTTTTTTCGGTGGTGGTAGTAGCAACTCTTTCTTGATTAGAGTCACTATCCCTTCTGGACTGCTCGTTCTTCAGTTTGTAGCAATCCCCCTTCATATGGCCTTTATTCTTACAGTGGAAACATTCTATCTCCCTTGTTCTTGATTTCCCCTGGTCATTGTCCGATTTACCTAGGCCTCGGCTTTTACTCCTCCCCTTTCTGGTGTTCTTCTCAGTCACTAGAGCTTCTAAGGTTGAGGCTGATGCTGACTCCTGCATTCTCGTCCTCTTTTCTTCCTCGAAGATCCTGATTTTCGCCATCTCTATAGTGACTTTCCCATCTGCGGCTGAATAACGTATTAAGGAGTATTAAGCATTTACCTCATCACCGAAGTCTATGCCCAATCCAGACAATTCTTTCATGGTGCCGAGGAAATCGTTGATATAGTCTGCCACAGCTGTACCTTCCTGGTATTTCAACCTCATCATCTTCTTGATGTAGTGCAGCTTGTTGTTTCTAGTCTTTGCTCGGAAAAGCTCCTCCAGCTTTCTCCATAAGACATGTGCATTTATTTCTTCACTAACATGGTTCATGATGCTGTCGTCAATCCACTGACGAATAGTACTGCATATTTTCTGGTGAAGATTAGCCCACTTTTCATCGGACATTCCCTCTTGTTTCTGCTCCAGAAATACTGTTCCATCATACAGAAGGTCTTTCATCATTCATCTCCATGTGAAATAGTTGGTACTGGTTAATAACACCATTTTTCCGTTGTCCCCATACATCGTAAAAATTCGAAGCATAATTTCAAAAAACGGACCTCACCGTTGCGTCCGGAATGGTAAAAATGATGGAAATGACACTTCGTTTGTCAAAATCCGACACAGGGACTAAATTATAATTTTTAGAAATTACAGAGGTCAAAGTGCAATTTCTGAAAATTTAGGGGCCAAAGTACAATTATGGAAAAGTTATGGGACTAAAATATAATTTCCAAAAAGTTCAGGGACCTATCTAAAAATTACCATATTTTTGCTAACGTGGCAATGTTGCTGACGTGGCAGACACGTGGCGCTGATTGGATGACACATGGCTGCTGATTGTGTTGCTTATGTGTCTTGCTGACTGGGCTGTTGACTGTGCGTGACAGGCTGACGTTGCGATGACTGGGCACTGACTGGACGATGATGTGGCAATGACGTCAGCGTCATCTACCTTCGTTTGGTGCGTGGAAGTGCGTGTCGCGCGTCGGACGCGTGGGCAGCTCTCTGTCCGGCGCGTGCGGCTTCGCCTGGGCTCCGTTTGATCGCCGGAAAATACCACCGTGCTCGTCTCTCCTTGAAAAGTCCGATGGTATGCTCAAAATTGATTTTTGACAACTTTCGTCGAATCGATTTTTCGAACCGAAACTCTGTTTATGAGTTTCGGGATCCCACCGTGGAACCTTAACTCCTGATACCACTTGTCGTGATAAAACACAAACAATAGAGGAGATGTGAGAGGAAAACTCTTCTTTTATTACACTGGTAATATAAAGAATAATTTTCTCTCACATCTCATCTATTGTGTGTGTTTCATCACAACAACATCCTCATCTAAAATCTCATTCATCTTCTCAGAACCTAGCAAACCTTCCAATAAATCCAGATTACATGAGTCTTCCGGCCTACATTCAGCAACCAAAAGCTTCGACCTATCGACTATTTCAACCGAGTTACATAAGGGACCATCTTCCAACCACTTATCATAAAAAAAAAATTAAATATTACCATCTCTAACCTTCCATTTAGAACTTTGAACCATCAGAGAAATACAACTGCTGACCAGCTTCCAAAACCAAGATCCCTTTGCCATTGTAACTGAGGCAATATGAGTATTATTTTCATACTTTCCCTCGAAGAAATTAGCCTATAGAGAATTCCCTGCAAAATTTTCCAAGCAAATTCCATCATTAAAACTTTTTGTACCTCTTTAAATTATTTTACCTCCATTCCTTCTTCTTGAACCATGAAACAACCATTTCTCTATGAAACCCAATTCTGTCTATTCTTTCTGTTAACCGTACCAAAAAACAAAAAACAAAAAACAAAAAAAAACAAAAAACAAAAAAGATTCTAAAAAGCCTATTCATCATCGCCAAGATTGATTTAGGAATATGAAAAATAGGTAAAGTATGAATCAGATAGCTAAAAAGAACCTTTTGGATCATCGTTAATAGAGCCCCCTAAGAAAGTAATATCATTTTCCATCCCTCTAAACTATTTTGAATTTCTGATATCAAATCCTCAAAATAATTCTTTTTCAACCGCCCTTGAATGATAGGAGCCCCCAAATATTTGAAAGGAAAATACAGTTATGACAAGTTTGTAATGCTTTAAATTTTTCCTTTCCTACTATTAGTGATATTTTTAGCAAAGAGAATGACAGATTTCGACTTGATAGCCTCTTGCCCTGACCAAGTTTCATATTTACGAATGCATTCCATCAAATTACGAAGGGATATCTTGTATCACCATTAGAAAACACTACAGTGTCATCCGCATACATCATATGAGATCTTTGAGGAGTATTATGCTGTTGAGAAAATCCAAGTATATGTCCATCCGAAAACTACTGCTTTAAAACTTGACTAAGAACTTCTTAAATCAAAATAAAAAGATATGGGCACAAGGGATCTCCTCGTCTAAGACCTCGCTTACCTTGGAAAAATCCTTTTACTGTCCCATTCCAAATAATGGAACACCAAGGAGAAGATACACATTCTGTGATTAGCTTACAGACCTGCTCTGAAAAACCAAAGCCAAGAGGGCATGAAACAAGAAACCCCAATTTACCCAATCATATGCCGTAGACATATCCAATTTCAGCATAATATTACCCCCTCTAACTTCCTTATCTAAAGCCAAAATCATTTTATGAGTGATGCTTATATCAAAAATATTTCTGTTAGGGTTGGTGCTTTGAACACCAATCTGTATCGTATTTATGACATACTTGTAATCCAAATAGAGTCATTAAACAGTAAATTAACATGCAACCCAATGAATCAAAACCAGAAAAATCAATCAAAATATGAAAAACCCTAAAATTTGCACAATAAACAAAAACCTGGAAAAATCGATGAAATGCAGTCCAAGTCGAGATAGATCTCCGTCCTTAAGAACTTATTAGCCTCCGTCACTGGTGCTTCACGGATTCGAATTGGCCAATGTTCTCCCAGGATAACTTGGTTACTTCTTGTTCAAGGAGCACTCATTAACAAATATTTGAACTAGGAATTGGTGGAACTCTCTCTCAAAAGCAAATGGAAATATTGTAGGACACAGAACTTGACGACGTTGTTCTAGGCTCGCGGCCTAGTTGGGAGTACGAAATAACATGGAGTCGCCACCCGGTGTGAACCGGGACAAAGATTTAAGGCCGCACTCACCCCTCGCAAGGGAAGACCTCAATCCGTTGGGTTCGGAATGGTCCCTTACTTATGTCACTTGTGATGATATGATTTGTGCAATAAATTAACCGAGTCTACTCAATAATCACGCTCAAGGGTACTTAGATCTAACATGCTTTCATCCAAATAACTCCACGCAATATAACACAACAAGCATATTGAACCATTAAACCAAAGTAAGCAAATAACTAATTAAACATAAACATAAACTAAACGAAACATCATGCATAAAGAATGAAGAAACAACATGCCTAAATAACACAATCATGCTTTGAAAATTAAATAACAAGACTAAATTAAATCATGCTTAAATTAATAAATAAAACAACGTAGGAACTATCACATGCTCAAATACAAATTTGGATGAGACGAGATATGTGTATCTTAAGTGGTACGTGGCATTGTATCCCGAGTGCAGACCATACTACCGTCCATTCGGAATCGGCTATGGAATTTATGTCCGGGTTTCCATCCAATATACCACAAAAGGGGAACACATATCCCGCTCATCCAACAATCACATCATGCTTCAAACGACTCTCATACAATAATATTTTAAAATAAATAAAAGAAAACAAGAGAAGATAAATAAAAAGGTGCCCTCAGGTCTAACCTCTTTTGTCGTCCAAGAAAGTGCGTTACACGTCTGTTGGAAGGGTGATTGATCCGATGCTTTTCCGATTTGTCTACTCAACGTCTTTCCTCGCTGTTTTACCGTTCGGGCTGCTGTTTTCACTCCGATTTGCTGCTGTTTCGGGTGTATTTTCTGATCACTATTTTAGGTCCATTAAGGCTACTGTTCTGGGTGTTTTGGGGACTGTTTTGGGTAGTTTTCGTCACTGTTTTGGGGTGTGTTTTCTGGACTGTTTTAAGGCTTATTCTGGACAGTTTTGCTGGGCAGTTTCTGGGTTAATTTAGGGCAATTTCGGGACAGTTTAGGGACTGATTTGGTGCAGTTTTTGGGGACAGAATTTTTGGTGATGTTTGGGACAGTTTTCACGGCAATTTGAGGGTTATTTCGAGGCAAAATTATGGGCTGTTGTGAGGCTGATTTTAGGCTGGTTAGAGGGCTGTTATTTAACGTGTGAATGAAGGCAGATTGGTGGCAGTTTATGGCGTGAATGAATGATGTATTGATGGCAGTTTGTGAGGCGTGACTGAAGGCAGATTGTGAAGGAGAGGCGTGAACTGAGTGGACTTTTGGTGCGTGAAGGGTAGTTGTTTATTTTAGGCGTGAAGAGCTGTGTGCTATTGGTTTGGTTACGTGCCTTTGTGGCTAGTGGAAGGTGAGGTCAATGAAGGTTAGTGGGCTTTGTGAGGTTAATAGGCAAGGTGGCAGGGGCGTAATGGCTATGTGCTTGAGGCCAAGGGGGGCTGTGAGGTTGGTTGCCGAGCGTTAGGGGCAGTTGATTGATGCGGTGAGGGCAGTCAACGTGGCGGGCCGAGCGATAGGCGTGAAGGGGGCTGGCTGATGAATGCTTATGCGTGAGGGATGAGGGATGAGGGCTGTGAGGAAGATGAAGATTAGGGTGCAGATTAGGCGTTTGTTATGTTGATTTGAGGCAGATCTGTTTAGTGATTAGGGTCGGTGATGAGGGATATCCAGAGAGAGGGGTCAAGGTGCGTGTTATAGAGAGAGATGGCTAGGGTTTATTTTTCTTTGCTGTGAATCTGTGAGTGGGAGCTGGGCGAGGTTGTTCTATTGCGTGAATGGAGGGCTTAGGTTTGTTTGAATGGTGGCCGAGAAGATGAGATGGAAACTTCTTGTTATTTTTTTGTTGGTGCCGTGAGTGGTGAAGAAAAGAGAGAGAGTCATGCGAGAGGGGGAGACCAGCCAAGGCAGTTAGGGTTTGTTGGATGCTTATATAGTGAGAGGGTTAGGAAATTAGGGTTAAGTTGTGCATGTTTTGAAAGGAAACAAAAATCAATTAATTTATGTGTGTATTTTAATTTTGAAATTTAATTTAATTAGATTTAGTTTAATTTAATTTGTGAATTTAATTTAATTGGTTATAATTGGTTTTAATTTAATTAATTTAGTTTAATTAAATTTAATTGGTTTAAGCTTAATTGGATTTAATTTAATTTCATTTTAATTGGTTTTGAATTAAATTTAATTTGTGACATGTATTTTAAATGTTTTAATTATCTTAAATTTAATTTGTGACATATGCTTTTAAAACGGAGGTCCAACAAGTGAACCCGAAGCGAAACAAGCGAGTTAAATCCAACCAAATGCTAATTTCCAACTTTACCCTTCCAACGTCTTTTTCCCGCGGCTTTCACAATCAAAGAGGTAGTGTCTCCATACGAGACTCATCATAGGGACTTACATGTAAAAATGCAGTGCCTACAAATATGACACTCAAAAAATGGATTTTCTATATGTCCCTTATAGTTGGATAACATACCTATTTTATAAGGCATGGAAGGGTACCTATAGGGCAAGGGTTGCACCCCTCTCATGCACCCATTGCATCCAAAAAACATATACATTCTTTTATGAATATTAGAAGAATTTCCAACAATCCCCCACAATTCTTCAAATATTCATGTAGACACTTGAGAGAGTTACCATGAACTAAAGCTGCATCGAAATAGGTAGTTTTCGCCTTGAACCTTTCCTAATGAATGACAATCAGATTTACTTGGCAAACCAGTGACCCATAGTCTTGAACTGTTCTGCCGTTGGTGTAAACTAAGACAATTGCCAACACACAGCTTTAATTCGACCATTTTTCCGTTCTACGGTTTTGTTCATTTTGGCCTTGAACAACGGTCTTGGATTCGTCAAGTACTTTAGGGTAACTCGCCTTTAAAAGTTCCTATGGAAGCGGCCTCACTTCTTACTTGAAATAGGTGATCTACTATCAAGATATAATCTATCTTTACCCCCATTATGACTCATCTCCTAATATAGTGATAATTAAAAGCCTTAGTTTATCCTAACCAATGACAGACAGCACTCAGTGTCATTATCGGAATGGGAAAGAGTATAAAACTCATCAGTGCTTGTTTTGAATTGCACAAAGTTTCAGTTATCCCTTTTGAACCTAGATCTTGGGATCTCCAATCAGCTAGGTTAGGTTTCCACAGTGACAATTCTTAATTTATAGGCTTCAACTCAACTTGCTCTCGAGGTAAACCTTTAGTTAGTGGATCCGCTAGGTTTTCCTTCGACTTAATATAATCGATCGTTATTATGCCACTTGAGAGCAGTTGACGTATGGTATTATGTCTCCGACGTATATGTCGAGACTTACCATTATACGTTATATTTTGGGCTCTCCCAATAGCTGATTGGCTATCACAATGTATGCTAATCGCTGGCACCAGTTTGGTCCAACTAGGAATATCCTCCAGGAAGTTTCTAAGACATTCTGCTTCTTTCGTTGTTTTGTCTAACGCTATGAACTCTGATTCCATAGTAGACCGGGCAATACATGTTTGCCTCGAGGATTTCCATGACACAGCTGTATTACCAAGTATGATAACAAATCCACTCGTAGATTTGGAATCCACCATATCTGATATCTAATTAGCATCGCTGTATCCCTCTAGTACAGCATGATATCTCTCGTAATGTAGCCCATATTTTGAAGTTTCTTTCAGATACCTCAAAACTCTTACTATGGCTCTCCAGTGGTTATGTCCTGGATTACTCGTATATCTGCTAAGCCTTTTCACAGCTTGAGCGAGATCAGGTCGTGTGCAATTCGTGAGATACATCAGACTTCCGATGATTCTCGAATACTTTAACTGCGATACGCTTGAGCCAGTATTCTTTGATAGATGAAGAGTTAGGTCCACAAGGATTCTAGCCACATTTAGATCCCCTTTGATATATTTATCAAGTATCTTCTCAATATAATGAGTCAGAGATAATATATATCGGTCTGATGTCCTAGAAATCTTAATTCCTATGATCACATCAGCTACTCCCAAATCTTTCATATCAAATCTGTTGGATAACACATTTTTGGTAGACTGAATCATTTCATGATTACTACCAATTATCAGCATATCGTCTACATAGAGACATTTAATGACATATCCTTTTTTGAGTTGATTTTGTGTACACACACTATCACACTCATTGGTTTTGAACCCATTTGACAACATCTCTTTGTCAAATTTCTCATGCCATTGTTTAAGTGATTGTTTTAATCCGTACAAAGATTTTATAAGTTTGCACACCATCTGTTCTTGTCCAGGAACATTAAACCCTTCTTATTGTTCCATGTAAATCTCTTCATCCAATTCACTATTCAAGAATGCTGTATTTACATCCATTTGATGTATTTCAAGACCAAATATAGATGTTATGGCTATGAGCATTCTTATTGATGTGATACGAGTCACTGGTGAATAGGTGTCAAAGTAATCAAGGCCTTTATTTTGTTTATAACCTTTTATGACAAGTCTTTCCTTGTACTTATCAATTGATCCATCCGTTTTCATCTTCCGTTTGAATATCCATTTGTAGCCCAGCGGGTTACAACCTGGAGGAAGATCAACAAACTCCCAAGTATGGTTTTGTGGGATTGAATCAATCTCACTGTTAATAGCCTCTTTCCACAGAGGTACCTCCGGAGAAGACATAGCTTCTTTATAGCTTTGAGGCTCATTTTCTAACAAGTATGTCAGAAAACCGAGACCAAATGACTTAGACGTTCTAGCTCTTTTGCTACGTCTAGACTCGATTGTCTCATCATTTACACGTTGATCTGATTCTGGGTCAACCTGATCACTGTCTTTGACAGTATCAACTGTTCTTTTAAGAGACTATATTCTTTGTCTTTCCTTACAAGGAAACGTCTCTTCAAAAAATGTCGCATTCCTTGACTCAATTATCATATTCGGATTGATGTCAGAAATCTCAAACTTGTGTACCAAGAATCAATACGCACTACTGTTGGAAGCATTTTCAATGAATATCTAATCAACAATTTTGGGTCCTATTCTAACCTTCTTAGGTTTAGGAACCATTACTTTGGCAAGACACCCCCACACCTTTAGATATTTATAGGAAGGTACGAAACCTTTCCACAACTCATATGGTGTCTTGTCCAATCTTCTGTGAGAAAGCTTGTTTATAACGTAGTTTGTGGAAAACAAGGCTTCCCTCACAAGTTCTGGGGCAAACCAGAACTTGTCAACATGGTGTTCATCATTTCCTTCAACGTTCAGTTTTTGCGCTCAGCAATCCCATTTTAATGAGGAGAATAAGGAGCAGTGATTTCGTGAATAATTCCGTGCACAGAACAATATTCACCGAATGGTGAAACATATTCACCACATCTATCACTCCTGATTCTTTTGATTTTCTTGCCAAGTTGATTTTCAACTTCGTTCTTATAGTGTACGAAGCTCTCAATGGCTTCAGTTTTGCTCCTCAGCAAGTACACATAACAAAATCTTATGCTTTCATCGATAAAAGTGACAAAGTACTTTTTACCGCCTCTTATTTGCACAATATTCATGTCACACACGTCAGTGTGTACAAGTTCTAAAGGTTCAGAACTGTGTTCTATATAATGAAATGATGTTCTATGCATTTTTGCTTCAACGCATGCCTCACACTTAGGTTGGCTATCAATTGTAAATTTAGGTATAAGGTCATGTTAATTAATTTACGCATGGTATCATAATTAACATGTCCTAACCTCCCATGCCATACATTTTGTGACTCAATAATATAAGCAGAAGTAATAGCTTTATTAATAGCACGATTGACAGTCATTATATTTAGCTTGAAAAGGCCCTCAGTTAGGTATCATTTTCCTACATACATATCATTCTTAGTCATTACAAACTTATCAGAAACAAACACAAGCTTAAAACAAGCCTTGCTAAGGAGAGACCAGAGACAAAGTTCTTCCGAATATCTGGAACATACAGTACATTCTTCAATGTTAGCTCATTTCCGGATGTCATCTTCAGAACCATTATGCCTGGTCCAACCACCTGAGAGGTAGATGAGTTTCCCATTGTCAGATGATCACCGTCATCGACCTTCTGATACATGGAAAACATCTTACTATCTACACAGATATGATGAGTAGCCCCAGTGTCTACCCATCATTCTCTCGGATTCCCAACTATGTTGGCTTCGGTTACCACTGCAGATAGTTCCATCTCTGAGATCTCATCAGTCATCTGCTCACCTTCAGTGACATGGGCCTCATTTTTCTTTTTCTTGCCCTTGCCCTAAGACTTATTATTTCCACCGTCCTTTGACATATGACCGCTCTTTCCACAGTTGTAGCATTTCCCCTTGAACTTTTTGTTCGCTTGGGAAGAATTAGCTCCACTGTTCTTTCTTTTCTTGATACCTTTTACACCCTCAATGATGTTGGCCTTAGACTCCATAGTCTTGTAGCTAGCCTTCTCCGACATCCTGTTGTCCTCCTCGATTCTCAATCAAACACTAAGGTCTTCAAGGCTCATCTGATTCTTTTTGTGTTTCAGGTAGCTCCTGAAGTCCTTCCATGATGGAGATAACTTTTCAATTATGGCGGTAACTTGAAACATCTCATAAAGTTTCATTCCCTCATCCAGTATTTCATGAATGATTTGTTGGACAATTATGACCCATAAAATCACTATTTGTACAGAACATGGTGTTGTTGTATAAATTAACTATGTGACAAAGGAAATTACTCTTTTATCATTTGTAATTGGATTACCGGGATATATAAATGATAAAAGTCCATTTGATTAGTTCCAGGTTAATAATATATGAAACAGTATTAATCCACTAAGGTTTAATCATTAAATATCCCTAGTCGTAGTATTATCGAGATTGGACATCGATAATGCGGAATAGACTAGTATTGTACTTGTGCGCGTTGTGGGAGCATAACGGCATAGTTCTCATATATTTAAGTATTGGATACTTATGCAAGTGTAATAGGAGGTTGTGTTTACCGATGGTATGGAAACAGCTTCGCTCTGGATAGACCCCTCAGAATTCCATTGGTAGTATGACTATGTGTCTATGGAAGTCTGAATCAGGGTAGGTGTATTTGGTCTTAACTTGAGACTTGCATCGCTAATACTTGCAACAATCAATATACTTTGGTTTTGGTCGTCCAGGGCTTTAACAGGTTCTGTGTATGCCTTTTCTGGGTATATTGAGAATCGTAGTGTATTGGGTGTGATGTCAAGATGGAAGTATCACTTCAGTCATATGGAGATGATGGTCACGTATGATAAGGAATCAGTACTCTTGTATGATGCAGCTATCCGGATAATATGACTAGGTCATGTTTATCCGATTATAGAGACTAGTTACCAGAGATCCGATATGTGCTTCGTACGGGGCAGACACAATTCCAACCCCAGACCTAGCATGTGACATCCGATATTGGATCGCAATACGCAATACTACGTATACTACGCCTGATACAAATTACATATTCCTTTAACAATATTTCTGGAGAATTGGGTAGGCACGGTGCTTTGCTAGAAGCCAACCATGTCTTGTAAATCGGTAAAAACGTAGTACTAGGTACGTACGTGTACGGATAGTCCGACGACCGGATTTACTGCCAACATATCCAGGGATCTCATGGGTCGCTTCCCAAAGATTCACTGATGACGTATGACTCGCACATAATTAATCTGGGATTAATTATAAGAGAGAGAGAAAATTAATCTAGGATTAATTACAGAGATATTTTATCTGGGATAAAATACTATTTGAAGAGAGAGAACGATTAGTTTGGAATTAATCGATAAAATAATATATTCGATATATTATACGAAATTAGATTTCGACGCGGAATTAAAATTAGATTTTAATTCGGGCGAACGAGTTAATTTAGAATTAATTCGCTAGCGATGTGAATAGTAATTTTGCTAGGCATAATTATTTAATTAAATTTGATTTAATTACGTCGCAACGGAAAATTCGTTAATTCGAAATTAGCGAACCCGAGCCCAGAATGTGTTTGCGGGCCCACTCGGATTTTGAATCAAATGGGGCTTACACTTGTCACATCACCTAGTCAACTTTATCAACTTTATGTTGATAGAAGTTGGTAGGATTTTTGGTTAACTTGTTTCACACACTAGTGTCAAAATTGATGGACATTTACCAAATTTTTATTTTTGGTATATCTTTTTGATTTTTTGGAAAGTAAAAACAACTTAACACATTCACATTTCTTCTCTCTATTCCCGCCATTTTTGGCAACTCAAAAACTATCTCAATTTGTTCACTTTGCCGTGAGCTTCAATGATGATAAGGAAGAGTTTTGTTGCAAAATTCATCTTAAGCTAGCACTTGAAAAGTCATTCAAAGGTGATAGGGAAACCCATCTATGAGCATGGAATCAACACTCAAAGCTTGGAGCTTGAAGATCAACACAATGAGCACAAAGAAAGGGCATGGCCGAGAGTCTCAAGGAGCAGAAAATTTTTTGTGTTCATCGCATCGCAAAGCCGATCAAAGTGAGTATTTCCGCAACTTTACTTTGATGTATTCACACGTTTATATGCTTAATTTGATCTTAGTTTGACCTAGAAAACCCAACAATGGTATCAGAGCGGTTTTTAAGCATGAAATTGAATTAGGGTAAAATTTGGGTAAAATTGATTTGAGCATGATTTGATAAAATTGATTGATTGAGTATGCTTGAATGATGATAACTTAGAGTTATGCATGATCAATTTGATGAAAATTGAATTGGATTATTTTTTCCCCAAAAATTTGGCTTGGCTGAATCGATGATATACCTTAAAGTCATGGTAATTTTGTTTTTTATCATTGGATGAGTTGAAAGACATGGGATAAATTGATTTAGGATTTAATTGGATTAAAATCGAAATCGGATTTATAAAACCCTAAATTGCCGTGACATCAAAGCATGAAAATGAGATGATTTTTTATTCAATAATGTTGGACATGTGTTGATGATGATTAGCATGATTAATTATGTAAATTGATATTTTGGAAATATTAATTTGACTAATTAATTATGGCTAATACACTTTATTTAATTTAATTGTGATATTTGGAATATTGTGATTAAATTGGTTGAGCTAAATTTGGAATTGGGCCAATAAAGTTGTATTTGGGCTTAATGGGCTTGGTTGGGCCAAGTTTGGTTTAGGTTAATTGGTTGGATCCAATTGGGCCTAAAATCATTTCCATAAAGTCCAAATATGATTAAATGGGCCTTTAATATTTTTTAGTTGGGCCTAATGGGCCTAAATTGATTTTTGGCAAAAGAGTGATTCCTTATTGGGCTTTGGTTGCCAAAGTCCATGTCTTATAAATTAATTGAAAGCCCATTGGACTTTAATTAAATTGACATTGGATGTTAATTGGGCTTTGAGACCCGTTATGATTAGATTTAGAATCTAAGTCGCAAAGGCTCATTAATAAAGTGTAATTATTTAATTTGGAATTAAATAAAGAATTAGTATTGAATACAAATTAAATTGGATTTAATATTGTAGTTTGATATAATTCAAGAATTCGTACTTTGAGTACTTATTCTTAAACGAGTTGGACTCGCACAAATCAAATCGTTGTTTGAACATTGGATGGTCATTAATTTCATATTAATTAATTGGATTAGATTGATTGATAACATGCTTTGTGTGAATACATGGATGTGATGTATGAATAATGTATATCGGATGGATATTAGATGGGTGAGGGCAATTTTGGAAATTATTGTAATAAATTTAGAATTTATTAAATTGGACTTGCGTGTCCAGCCTATTACATCTTGACTCTTTGTATTTCTCTTCTCACCTATTCCCCTCAATGTAAATGAGGTTTCTTTAGAAGTGTTATGTAATTGGGTAGAAGTAAGATTTGTGCTAGCGGGAGAGAGGAAAGTGAGAGATTTGTTCTATGAATAAAATGTTTTATATATCCATCCGCATATCATTATTAATTTATTTATCGCGTCTTATTATGCTTTTAGAATGCATGCTTAAGGGTGTATGATGAGACCTAATCAAAGATAATTAATTGGTTGCCAATTACGCGAAAAACCCTCAACAAATATTAAGCGTTTTTCCTTCCATTGAATGATTCATTCTCAATATCCAATATTGGCACTGGTTTATTGGACAAATATTAAGCGGATGCGTTTGAATCATGAAGGCTTTGTTCAATATCACATGTCCTGTCCAAGCTGTGATTTGTTGGCCAAAGTCAAGATCACTTCTTGTCCATCGACATCGATTACGAAGCTGTCCAAGGTCAATGGGTCCCGCTTAACTGGAATCATTAAGTTTGTTGTGCCAAAGCCAAGGCTTAGTTGATTTAGAGGAAAAAGGTTAGGCAATATATCAGATATATTGGCATATATTAGATATATATTTCGGATTTGGATGTCCACCTACTGGAACTAGGAATTGGATGAGATCCAATTGATCTTAGAGATCTACCTATTTAAATATCATACAGCTTGTTGGCCAAAGTTAAGGTTGTGTGTTATTTAACGGGATCCTAGCCCACTAGGAAACAAGGTTTCCCGAGTACTCAACAGAGGGTTAGAGGCTCGCCGAAAAATAGTGGGAGGCAAGTATTAAATTTTCAATTTCGTTTAGATACTTGCCAATACGCGCTCATTTCAATTTTTCGTCATTACATAAATATATTAGTTGGACTAATATTTAATCGTTTTTTTAATTAAACAGTTGGACTCTATTTAAACTACTTCAATTTATAGTTGATTATATAATTAGATTATAGTAATCAATATATTTGAATTTAACTAATCATTATAATCAAAAGTACCTGAAATCGTTGATTGAATAGTTGGACTATAGCAATCAAGATAACTGAAAGATTAGCTTTTAAAACATAATCCTGGGAGAAAAATGTCTTTAAATGGCTTTAATTTTCAGACTGGGAATTGAACCTCAGGATAGTCCTGGGAACTGAGAAGTTATTCTATTTGATAGAGAAACATCTCGGGCCTAAGCCCGCAGTTGATCAAATAGTAGAACATGATATTTGGAATATTTATGTGATGATAACTTTAGTGCTCAATCCTTATACTTACTGCAATGACATTTTAATTTCGTCGTCAAAACTAAGGATTAGATCCTTATACCATGATGTTGAAATTAAAGAATCTTCATAGATCTATTCTTAGATCTTAGAAATACAAATTGCAAAAGAAGCTCTTTAGCTCGTGTATGTCAAATGGTACATCTGTCAAGCACTAGGTGTCACAGATGATTGCTGACATCGATCAGCTAGGTTAGCTGGGCATTACCTACGTGGCCGAGACTACCAAAGATTTGATCTTATAGTCTCTACCCGAAAGCTGGGGCAGGTTCATTATGAACCAAGAGAAAACTCTTGGAGAGTTGATGGCTATGCTCTAGGAGGCAAAGCCAGAGCTTCTAAAAAGGGCAAAGGAAAAATCATCACAGTCTTTTGGGAAGACAAAGGACATATCCCAAGATGTCTGCCTAAACTGTGGCAAACGGGGTCACTGGAAGCGTGACTGCCGTATGGACAAGGCAGACATGAAGGAACTGAAGGCGGGACAATGCTCCAGCTTCAAGTATGTTTGTCATGAACATGTTCGCTATTAGTTTCAAAATTGGATTTTGATAACTAGATGTGGTATATAAATATGTACTGATGTACATAATCTGCTGATTAGTAGGAGACTGACTTCAGTTGAGATTGACCTACGAGTCGAAAACGAGACGAAAGTCGATGTTTTAACCGTAGAGACCTAAGTTTAGGAACTACCCTTCGGGTGTGTACTTAAATTAGGAAACTGTTATAATGTACCTAGTTTGACTAAAAACATTATCTCTGTATCTATGTTTAACCCGTTGCGGGTATACCTTTATATTCTAGAATACTAAAGTGTTTTATTTTATAAAGATGATATTGAGATAAGCACATTAGATATGAATAACAGTATTTATATTTTGAATATAAATAAATCTCAAACATATGACATGACAAACAAATAGCTCAAACTCAATTAATCAGATGAGACTTAAATGTGGCATTGTTGTCTGGGACACATTAACAAGACTCGTATATCCACACTTTCAAAGAGTGGGTACTATGACAGATTTGATTCTAATCAAATGATGTCTACGAATCTAGTTTATTAGACAAAGTGCCTAAAACACCTTTTACTTGGTAAAAGTGCAAGTGCCACTGATCTGTTAGCCCTCATTCATAGTGACGTAAGTTGGCCTATGTCTAGCCAGGTTAGAAGTGGATATGAATACTTCGTAACCTTTACGGATGTGGCATCGCGTTATGGTTATGTGTTTCTTTTGAAACACAATTCAGAAACTTTTAGAGTTTCGACACGAAGTATAAAAACAGATCGGCAAGAGTATTAAAACATCACGATTGGACCATGATGAAGATACTTAAGCAATAAGTTTCTCGATTAACTGAAAGAGTATAGTATTCTTTCATAGTGGACTCCTCCTGGAACACCTCAATTTGACGGTGTGTCCAAACGGACAACCGAATTTTGTTGGACATGATAAGGTTAATCATGAGTCGCTCTGAGCTACCATTTTCCTTCTATTGATACGCATTAAATAGTGCAAAATTTATTTTGAATAAGGTTCCATAAAAATCTGTTAGACATACTTCATATTAGATATGAACAGGAAAGAAATTGGGTTTTCTCATTCCTGAAGATTTGGGAATGCTAGGCATATGTTTGGATGATACCAAACTAGAACCCAAATTGGATAAGTGCCTAATTTGTTGGTTATCCTAGGGAAACCAAAGTATAGTACTTATACAACTCACAAGAGAACAATTTAATTGTTGCTCGCCATGCGATTTTCCTAAGAGGAATACCTATATGCAGTGGTAAGTTGGAGGAAAGTAAAACTCGATGAAAATCGGAGTAATACTGTTCCAGACACTGATTCCTAATGGAACATAAACAGTTCATCAGGGATGAAACTGTACCACAATCTTCGAATACACAAGAACCACGTAAGTCGGAGAGAGTTAGAAAATAACCTGGGAGGTATGGGTTTATGATCTCACCTCGTAAAGATGACAATCTTATTGAGGAATACGAACTGACTACGTATGAGGAAGTGATACAAGGTATCGACTCCCTATTATGGCAAAGTGCCATTATGTCAGAAATGAATTCCATGTATACCAACCAAATTTGGACACTGGTTGTTGTACCGTAAGGCATTGTGCCTATTAGTACTATGTATGTCTTCAAGGAAGACATACATGGATGGCAACATACCAACGTACAAAGCTAGGCTTGTAGCGGAAAGGTATCGTTATCAACATTGTGTCGATTACGACGAAACCTTTTACTCGTTGCCATGATTAAATCCATTTGGATAATACTTGCTAATGCTGCATGTTTCATTTATGAAATATGGCAGCTGGACGTCAAAATCGCTTTCCTTACACGGAAACCTTTTGGAGGATGTTTACAACATCCTGACGGTTTTGTTGTACCAAAACGAGCAAACAAGGTTTTGCAAGTTAATTCAATCCATTCATGGATTGAAGCAAGCATTACGTTATTGGAACTATCGTTTTGATGTAATCATAATGGTATATGATTTAATTCAAAATGAAAATAATTCATGTGTATATAAGGAGGTTAGTGGGAGCGCACTGACAGTGATTGTCCTAAATAATGATGATATATCATTTCTTGGAAATGATATTCCCATAATACAATCGGTGAAAACTTGGATTTCATGAAAAATTCTCCGTAGACTACTTGGGAGAGACAACCTTTATTCTAGGAATAAGGATCTACTGGGATAGATCTAAAAGTTATTGGTACTCTCCGAGAACTCGTACATTGAAATAAATGTACGCGACCTGGTGTCTCATATGCTTTGAGCATATGGAGTCACAATCAGGCCAATCCAATCCAAGTGATAGTCATTGGATTGATGTTAAGAACATCCTTCAGTATCTAAGATAAACTAAGGTTGCTGTCTTATACTATGGAAAAGGAGAACTTGAAGTGACTGGGTTCACTGCTACAAGTTTCCAAACCGATAATAACGACTATAAGTCGTAATAAAGGTACTATATAGTTTGAATAATGGAACAGTGAGCTGGAAATCTTCCAAGCAAGATATTGTTACCGAATAAACAACATAAGCAGAATATTGCTGCAGCTGAGGCAGCAATAGAAGCGTTTTGGATCTATAATAATCCTAATTAGATTAGATGTAGTTCTGTTAGCGGCTGAGCTATGCTACAGCACAGGCTAGAGAATTAATGGTCTCATCAATGATCCAAATATGTATTTCAATTATTTCATCTGATTTGTCGGATCATACATCGTGGCGATGTGATGATCGAATAAATCGCATCAGATGATAACATTGCAAATCCGCTAACGAAAGTAGTTTCTCAGCAGAAGTTTGAGCAATCCGTACATAGTTCAGGTGTAGGACACTTGAGTGATTGGCTATAGACCAAGTGGGTGATTGTTGGACAATTATGACTCATAGCATCACTATTTGTACAGAACATAGTGTTGTTGTACAAATTAACTATGTGACAAAGGAAATTACTCTTTTATCATTTGTAATTGGATTACCGGGATATATAAATGATAAGAGTCGATATGATTAATTCCGGATTAATAAGATATGAGACAGTATTAATCCACTAAGGTTTAATCATTAAATATCCCTAGTCGTAGTATTATCAAGATTGGACATCGATAATGTGGAATAGACTAGTATTGTACTTGTGCGCGTTGTGGGAGCATAATGGTATAGTTCTCATATATTTAAGTATTGGATACTTATGCAAATGTAATATGAGGTTATGTTTACCGATGGTACGGAAACAGCTTCGCTCTAGATAGACCTCTCGGAAATCCATTGGTAGTATGACTATGTGTCTATGGAAGTTTGAATCAGGGTAGGTGTATTTGGTCTTAACCTGAGACTTGCATCGCTAATACTTACGACAATCAATATACTTTGGTTTTGGTCGTCCAGGACTTTAACAGGTTCTGTGTATGCCTCTTTTGGGTATATTGAGAATCGTAGTGTATTGGGTGTGATGTCAAGATGGAAGTATCACTTCAGTCATATAGAGATGATGGTCACGTATGATAAGGAACTGGTACTCTTGTATGCTGCAGCTATCGGGATAATATGACTAGGTCATGTTTATCCGATTATAGAGACTAGTTACCAGAGATCCGATATGTGCTTCGTATGGGGCACACACAATTCCAGCCCCAGGCCTAACACTTGACATATGATACTGGATCGCAATACGTAATACTACGTATACTACGCATGATACAGATTACATATTCCTTTAAGAATATTTCTGGAGAATTGGGTAGGAACGGTGCTTTGCTAGAAGCCAACCATGTCTTGTAAATTGGTAAGAACGTAGTACTAGGTACGTATGTGTTCGGATAGTTCGACGATCGGATTTACTGCCAACATATCCAGGGATCTCATGAGTCGCTTCCCGAAGATTCACCGATGACGTATGACTCGCACATAATTAATTTGGGATTAATTATAAGAGAGAGAAAATTAATCTAGGATTAATTACGGAGATATTTTATCTGGGATAAAATACTATTTGAAGAGAGAGAACGATTAATTTGGAATTAATCGATAAAATAATATATTCGATATATTATACGAAATTAGATTTCGACACGGAATTAAAATTAGATTTTAATTCGGGCGAACGAGTTAATTTAGAATTAATTCGCTAGCGACGTGAATAGTAATTTTGCTAGGCATAATTATTTAATTAAATTTGATTTAATTACGTCGCAACGAAAAATTCATTAATTCGGAATTAGCGAACCAGAGCCCAGAATGTGTTAGCGGGCCCACTCGGATTTTGAATCAAGTGGGGCCCACACTTGTCACATCAACTAGTCAACTTTATCAACTTTATGTTGAAAGAAGTTGGTAGGAATTTTGGTTAACTCGTTTCACACACAAGTGTCAAAATTGATAGACATTTACTAAATTTTTGTGTTTGGTATATCTTTTTGATTTTTTGGAAAGTAAAAACAACTTAACACATTCACATTTCTTCTCTCTATTCACGCCATATTTGGCAACTCAAAAACTCTCTCAATTTGTTCACTTTGTCGTGAGCTTCAATGATGATAAGGAAGAGTTTTGTTGCAAAATTCATCCTAAGCTAGCACTTAAAGAGTCATTCAAATGTGATAGGGAAACCCATCTATGAGCATGGAATCAATACTCAAAGCTTGGAGTTTGAAGATCAACACAATGAGCACAAAGAAAGGGCATGGCCGAGAGTCTCAAGGAGCAGAAAATTTTTTGTGTTCATCGCATCGCAAAGCCGATCAAAGTGAGTATTTCCGCAACTTTACTTTGATGTATTCACACGTTTATATGCTTAATTTGATCTTGGTTTGACCTAGAAAACCCAACATGATCAACTGCAGTTCACCCAACTGAGACATCACCGTCCTTGAATCTACCATTTTGTAGTCCAAGAACCCACCCACGACAAATTTCTTTTGTCTGGCATCCTCCGTTTTATATTTACTCTCGAGAGATTCCCATAGAATCTTCGCAGAAGTCATGCCTTGGTACACATTGTACAGGGTATTATCAAGACCACCCAAAAGGTAGTTCTTGTATAGGAAGTCTCCAGACATCCATGTCTGTTCTCGCTCTTCCTTTGCCATTTCTGATTCACCATCCACAGGACCCGTTAGTCAACTGGAGAGTTGTTAGGTCTAACAGCATTTTGCTCTGCCACTGTTTGAAATTTGCCCCACCAAATTTCTCCGGCTTTTCTCCATGAGAGACCGGTACTGTGATGTTTTCAATAGCCATTTGTAACTGGAAAAATCAACAGGGGTCAATTAGTCTACAAAAGACAAATTGCACAACGATCAACGAATGATCTTGTTCAAAGTGATATGCTAGGTAACAATTTGTTGTTCTATTGGACGGTGGTTCCAATAAACACAAGTCATTGAATTTTAACTAAAGATTCTCTAGAAAAATGAATAAACGAATATTCCCAGAGGACGAGGGGGTCCGAAGTAACCACTTAAATCCCTGATCACTTAGGCTCTTATCACATTTTTGACAGAATATTCTTTAAAAACTTTTTCAATAGGATCTCTTAGCAATTCAAACCCAGAACTACATTTATTCAACAGCACAAACAATATACAATATGTGTAGATATATGTGTAAGTGTCAATCAATATTGGATGGAATTTCTTGTGTATGATTACACTTTAAATTCTCACCCAAGTATGCAACACCCAATCAATTTCAACTGTATCACTATGTGTATGCTTGTGATAATTGAACAACCTAATAATAACTTAAATCTATACTGCCAAGATTAATGTGTTTCAGTATATGATTTACTAAGTTAATATTAATATAAGTTTGTAGTTTATAATAATCCCAGGACTATTTCGTTAGTGTCGCATTCGTATCTACGTTCGAACGAGACTGTCCAGTGTGTGTACGTTCGTGTTGCGTTTGAAAAAGCATTCGAACAAAGTATTTCCAGAGATTTCACGTTCGAGTAGCATTTGATAACGCGTTCGAACGGAATGATTCCAGAGAGTTAATGTTCGTATAGCGTTCAAAAACGCGTTCGAATGGAATGATTCCATAGAGTTTGCGTTCGAGTTACGTTTAGGACGCGTTTGAACGAACTAAGTCAGAAGGTCTACGTTCGAGTTACGTTTGAATACGCGTTCGAACGTTCTTAGGCAGAAGGCTTGCGTTCGAGTGGCGTTTGAAGACGCGTTCGAACGTTCTTACGAAATTTCAGATTTAAGCCTTTGCGTTCGTCGGACGTTCGAACGCCCTACAGGTTTTTCATGCACAGTCCGTATTTTTCCAGAAAAATATTCTAACCTAGCATGTGAATTACTATCTAATAACACTAGAATTAATAAGTTCTTAAGATTGTAATCCAAATAGAGTCATTAAAAAAATATTCTAACCTAGCATGTGAATTACTATCTAATAACACTAGAATTAATAAGTTCTTAAGATTGTAATCCAAATAGAGTCATTAAACAGTAAATTAACATACAACCCAATGAATCAAAATCAGAAAAACCAATCAAAATATGAAAAACCCTAAAACTTGCACAATAAACAAAAACCTGGAAAAATCGATGAAATGCAGTCCAAGTCGAGATAGATCTTTGTCCTTAAGAACTTATTAGCCTCCGTCACTGGTGCTTCACGGATTCGAATTGGCCAATGTTCTCCCAGGATAACTTGGTTACTTCTTGTTCAATGAGCACTCCTTAACAAGTATTTGAACTAGGAATTGGTGGAACTTTCTCTCAAAAGCAAATGGAAATATGACACTCAAAAAATGGATTTTCTATATGTCCCTTATAGTTGGATAACATGCCTCTTTTATAAAGCATGGAATGATGCCTATAGGGCACCCCTTGGGATGGGGTGCAACCCTCCAAAAGGTTGTACCCCTCTCATGCACCCATTGCATCCAAAAGACATTTACATCCTTTTTATGAATATTAGAAGAATTTCCAACAATACTCATGAATACGAATAGTCAATTTTTCCATAATATTACTTATTTAATTACAGAACTCTTTTATATACATATTTGATCTAATTTAAATTAGATTGAAACTAATTGAGGTTTAGTGATGTATATATTTGACAAAAACCCGAGAATATACATTAGTCAAACAGTTACATCGAGGTTTGTAATTGACTTTAGGAGGTGTCACTACTTGTGGTATATTCTCAAATAAATTTCCTGGTCAAGATTTGCTGATACAAGTTAGTTAGAAAAATCACTTAAGACTAATACATATCGCATATCAAGACTTAATCTGATGATTTATCTCAGTGAACCATGAATCTTGGGAGTCTTATATAGATATGTAGGTGTTTGTTGATAAGCACTGAATGGCTTACTGGAAGAATTCATAATTTATGGCACACCAACATTAATAGGAATCTTATCGAGTCGAGTAGCATATGTGATCATTTGACTTGAGAGACCATCGTGGTTATATGAGTGATCCTCTACAATTTGACAACAGTCATGCTACCAGTCAATCTAGACTAGACCTACATTTGTTCATTCAGTGTGAATAAAGTATTTATCTAGAAAATCATGAATATATCATGAAACATATATGAATTGTACACTACGGAGATTTGACATTCTCATCTATATCTTCGATATAATTCTGATAGTCTATGACAGTGGGACCATATGATATACTTAGAACTCGATTTATATGGTTAAACGTATTTATATATGGTCATTATAATTTGTGGATTGGTGAATTATGGGCACAGAATGTGTTCGGTGACAGATATACCCAAACCTAGAGAGTCCTACTAATAAAGTACACTCGTAGAGCATTAGGCAATAATTTTGAATAATATGGATTATTCGTAACATTACACATGCCGGGGTATTTTTTATATCTAATGTATATATGTTTGTGGTGCATAATTTGTTTAGATACACATTATAATTTTGACACATGTCAAATGAATAATTATTAAGGTTAATTAATTAAATTATTATTTATTAAAGAGTATTATTAGAATATGCTTTATTCATCTATAGATTTTCAGCCTTTCTAATTTTTTGAGTTTATGTTGATTGCATATTTATTATTATTAATTTACTTGAATTATGTATGTTAAAAATTATGTATGTTAAAAGTGAATAACACCATAACATGCCTAACAGTGTGTATTCGTTGGAATAGGGAATAAGAATGAGAAAAGTGAATGGCTGATGTGTTTATTAACAAAAAAGTTATAAGGGAATAGGAATGGAATAGTGGGTAAGAGAATGGCAATCCTATTCCTCTGACAATAGTGGATTTTTTTTTTTTTTTTTACCATTTCACATAATTTAATAATTAATTAATAATGAATCAATAATTTATTAACGATTGAATAATTAACAAAAAAAATTATTATTTTTTTAATTACTCATTATAATTTATATATTAATAACTTTATTATTAATTAATTACTAAATAATTATTAATTTAATAATAAATTATTTAAATTAATAAATAATAGCAAATTAATAACAAATAATTTAATATATAATTTTAATTAAGAGCCTTATAATAAGTTACTAGCAATTCATTCTAAATACTAGGTAAAATAAATACATAAATAAGAATTTATTATGATTCTGATTCTTAAAGGTAAATAAAAAATTTATTATAATTTCGTTTTTTCATTCCAATTTCATATCGTTCCAATTTTATTTTATTTTAATTATAAATACGTAAATACACTATCAAATTATTTGTCAATTGTCATGGATTTTGTGGTGAGAAATTAGAGAAGCCAAAGATTTGGACTTCATGCATGGAAAAAGTTTCAAGGTTATTTGGCAATTTCAACGTTTACTAAGAGGTTTCAGGTCAAGCTGTTAGGATCATCACTCGATGCTAAATTACAATTACAAACTTCTTGTCTTTATTCCAAACCCCTGTCCGAAGAAATTTCAAGCCAATAACCAACACAAAAGGCAACTTGCAAAGATAAGATAATTTCCAACCAATAATAATAATAGTAATAATAATAATAATAATAATAATAATTATAATAATAATAATAATAAATGGGAAAAGGATATTTGGACCCTCTATATTTAGGGAAAATGCATAAAACGTTCTGATATTTTAAAAAAGATATATAAAACCATATTGTTAATAAATTTTATTATTCTGAAAAAGGGTGGAGGCATGATTTTATTATAAGAATAACTATTTTTTTATGAAATATTACTGAACTAAATATTTTATTATTATTATTTTAAAAGAAAAATATAAGAAATAATGAGATCAGCAGCACCGGGTTGGATTTGAACCGCCCGCTCCTTGTGCGACCATGATTTTGAATGAAAAAATTATACTTTAATATAAAAACTACACATACTCACATATCATTCTTATTTAAATGAACAATATTAATTATTGAGCTGTTAAAAAAAAAATCAGTTAAAAAATATGGGATTGTGCTTCTTTTTTGCAACACTTGGGAATTTTAACGGAAAATTTCCTAAACATTGGGGTCTAACCGTACTTTGCCCTAAATAAATTGCAGTAACAAATCTATGCAGATGAACCAGTTAACAGTCGGGGGGAAAAATCATATCAAATCCTGTGAGAGAATGAGTAGGAAGGAATCATCGATTTTCTTTACTTTAATGTTTTACTTATTGATTTTTCTATTCACAAGTGTAATTCAAGCAAGACAAGTAAGTAAACAAGGCTGTTCTTCTTCTTGTGGAGATGTAAAAAACATAAAGTACCCTTTTCACCTAAAGGATGATCCAGCAGGTTGCGGTTCTCCAGGGTTAATTCGAACTTTCTTGCCAGAGCAACAAAACCATTCTAGAATTCCTTTCAGGAAAGTACTACGTGAACAAAATTTCCTATGAAAAACGAACTATCAGTATTTTTGATATTAACTTAGCAAATGGAAGATGCAGCTTTCCATACGAGTCTCTGTCCAGAAAACGTTGGTTATTTAGACATGGTTATAATTATAGTTCTTATCCTTATGATCTTGATTATAATAGATACACGTTTGCCAGTTTCATGAATTGCTCTAGGAATATTATTGATAAGGCTTGTACAAGAGTTGCATGTTCTAGTGTAAATGATCAGTCTAATGTTTATATAAAATATGCTGGCTATAAAGTATCTGATCTTCCAGAGTCGTGTTCATTCATTTCAATGGTTCCTATACTTAATAATATGAGTGTCGATTATCCTTCTTATGAATCCATCCGGAACTTGCTGGAGTTGGGTTTCGATCTTACATGGTCAATCCCTTTTCCAGGTTAGTAAGGCTATGCAGAAACTTATTTATATTTTTCAATTTTGTGAATCATCTCTCCAAGTATATGCTGAAATTCTGTTTTTTTTTTTTTTTTTTTTAAAATAAAATTTGCAGATTTAATATTAATAGTAGAAAAATATGTGGTCATTGCCGGAGTCATGATA
Source organism: Zanthoxylum bungeanum (assembly GCA_019454045.1). NCBI lineage: Eukaryota > Viridiplantae > Streptophyta > Magnoliopsida > Sapindales > Rutaceae > Zanthoxylum > Zanthoxylum bungeanum. The sequence goes on along the minus strand of SKCR01033653.1, from coordinate 142,602 downwards.
TACGGTAAATTTACTCTGCTGGAATTCCTGTTTTTGTTATGCAATATTTACACACACATATACATTCACTGACCTTGTATAAACTATTATCTTCCCCAGGGATTCCATTTTATGTTTGTAGATTCATCTTTGCTCCAGTGGTTTTACTCGTGTTCCTTATCCACAAATATAGAAAATCATTGGAGAGAGTTGATAATGTGGAAAAATTTCTGCATAATCAGCAATCCTGGATACCTAAAAGGTACTCTTACATTGAGCTAATTGCAATGACAAACCACTTCAGAGATAAATTAGGCCAAGGCGGCTTTGGTTCAGTTTATAAAGGACAACTTCATAATGGTTGCTTCATTGCTGTCAAGATGCTAGAAAACTCCAAATTCAGCGGGGAAGAATTCATCAATGAAGTCTCTACAATAGGTCGAATTCATCATGTTAACGTAGTGCGGTTGTTAGGGTTCTGTTCTGAAGGATCTAAACGCGCACTTGTCTATGAGTACATGTCTAATGGATCACTCGATAGGCATATCTTTTCCAAGGAAAGTAAAGGTCGATCATTTAGTTGGGAGAAACTCCAAGAAATTGCTTTAGGAATAGCTCGTGGGATCGAATATCTACATGGAGGATGCGATGTGTGCATTCTTCATTTCGACATCAAGCCTCACAATATCCTGCTAGATCATAATTTCAATCCAAAGGTCTCAGATTTTGGCCTTGCAAAGTTTTACCCCAAGGAAAATGATTTTGTGTCCGTCAGTGCAACAAGTGGAACCATAGGGTATATAGCTCCTGAATTGATTTCAAGGAATTTCGGAACTGTTTCTTGCAAGTCAGATGTTTACAGTTTTGGAATGTTGTTGTTGGAAATGGCTGGAGGAAGAAGGAATTCTGATATGAATGCAACTCGTTCGAGCAAAGCATATTTCCCATCCTGGGTATATGATCAAATAAATAAGGGAGGAGATTTAGAGCTTCCCAATGTGCCTGAAATTGAATCCATGATTGCAAGGAAACTGAGTATGATTGGTTTATGGTGCATTCAAGTGAATTCAGCTGATCGTCCATCAATGACAAAAGTTTTGGAAATGTTAGTAGGGAGTATTGATAACTTGCAAATGCCTCCTAAACCTTTTTTCTCTTCTTCTTCTCGACATATGTCTGGAAGAGAGATTGAATCAGATTCTTCAACAGAGTTACTAGTTTCTCAGTCAATTGAGGAATGTTCTTTCAGTGATAGTTATGTTTAGATTTCAGAATGGTATGTGTCAAAAAGAAATAAATTATCCATGTGCTACTTGTGCTTGTTTGAAGTCCTTGTTCAATTGCTCTTACCCACTAGAGTTATGTATGTTACTTTGCAAAATTAATGGAAGAATTTTAGATTCAATTGTCAATTGCTCCTAAAGATAAGATTGACTGTAGATTCGAATCATAGCACATATAGAAGTTTTATTTGATATAAGTAGAGGAAGCGATATTTGAAAAAAAAAAAGAAAAAAAGAACAATTAGCATAATGGAGGATTGCACACAAAGAGGAATCGAGAAACAACTATGAGAATCAACCATAGAGTTCTGAAATAAATTGCCTGTTGTGACAAGATTCTCTTTCACTATAAGAAACTGTTAGATTATCAATGAAATTTATTAACGATATCATCACTAAAAAATTATTGACGCATTTCCGATAAATTTTCGACTAAAATATTCATCTGTAAATGTGGCGCCAATACTTACATCCAAGCTCCACTCTCAACAATGTATATTTTTCATAAATCATAAAACTTTAATAAAAACAATAACTTTATACTCCTTTTATAATAAGGAGGTTAATCCTAAACAACCCAAATATGGTATTCTAAACTTAACAAGTCTAAGATAATGAAATCCTAATTAAACTTATCTCAATACTAAAATAAAAAAATTTACGCGCATAGGCTTTAAAATAACATTAAAGTTCAGCCCTTAACACTTTAACATAAAGTAAAATACTCAAAACCCTAATACTGAATTACAATCGCACTTGTAATAATAAAGGAATCTCAATCTGTCTTTGATATGAATCACAAAATTTTAGACCATTGAATTCTCTTTACAACGCAACTTGAATTAACAAAATCAGACATTAGAGGCGAAAATTATGGCCCAAATACAAAGACTGTGTAAATCTTACCGCTATTGCTAATGAAAACAAGAATTTAGGTTCAATAGACTAGACCCACCTTCCATAACTTCAATTAAGTGCATGACTATTTATTCCATTTGTTCTTATGAATAACCTAAGTTTGGCATGTGAAAGAAACTCAACTTGGCCATCTTAGATCGTATCATTCATCATTTCCTCAAAAGGATTCATCTTAAAATCTGAATTGGTCGCTTTGGAATGGAAATGTCAAGAATGAATTTATCATAATGCATTTTTCTTCTAAATGATGGCAAAATATAGGAACCTTCCTTTGTGATCTCATCATCAAATTCCTGTAAAAAAGAAATGCAAATAATAAATAAAGAATTATTAAGTACACCCAACTCAGTCTCAAACACATTTTTCTTCACCCTTACACATCTCAATGTCAACCATCCTCACTCATATCAACCTCTTTTTCCTTTTCAGTTTCAATCATGGCAAAATCACTCTTACTCGTGGTTTTATCACTCTCTAAACTCACATGCTGACGTATGGTTTTAATCACTATTTCAAACTCATAACTTATGGCAATCTCCTTGTTATTCTAAATCAAACTTTGAACTTTCACTCTCATTTTCATATTCGACATTTACAATACACACTTCAAAATACATCATAAGGATCCTCTTTAATTGGTGCATCCAAATTACTCATTGATTGTTAAAGTCCCTTTTGTAAATTAGCTATGGTAACATCGTTCGTATCCAACCTATGATAGTTACTAGGTACAAATCTCTTCCTCATAACGATCTTCAATTCAACCCAAGTATCCATAAGCCTATCATGATACCATCTCCTACTAGTTATCAAATGATCCCTCCAAATAATAGCACAGTCAATAAACTCAATGACAATAATTTAAATTATTATTTTTTGCTTCCGAATAGTTATGAGAATCAAAGATAAGCTTAATTTTCTTCTCCCATTTTAGTTACGCCTCCGAGCCATTTCTATCTTGGAATGTAGGAATGAACATTTTAATCTTCCCTAAATCATCATCATCGCTACCTCCAAACACTCTCATATGCCCTCTTTCTTGCCTACCACCTCTCTGTCTCATAAATCTATCCATACCCTCCTTAAACTCATCATCATTTATATCCTAATACTCTCTAGCCTCAAACTCATCCCTAGGAAGTCTGCCTACATTAGGTACTCTATTAGAAGGGTTTGGACCATCCCTATTTAATGTATTTTTTTTATATCAACCGATGAAAATCCTACGAGAACCAAAAAAAATGAAAAACCCACAACGAGATTGAAATCATTGCCCAAGAATAGCTTAAAACAAGTTGGAAGATCGAAAGCTTTGAGAAATCATAAAAATCCTGATTGTTAGAAATACCACAAAGGTCTTTGATAAGTTGCTTGAAAAGCCACAATGATCAGCAATGCATTTGACAAGTTTCTTGAAAACCCACAAAAGTCATCAACACCTTTGATAAGTTGTTGAAATGCCAAAAAGGTTAGCAAGTCTTTGATAAGTTTATAGTTTTTCAATATCTTTCAACAACTCTAAGATAAAACACCCTCAATTTACATAATAATTTATTGTATATTTTTCATGTATCATAAAGCATAATAAAAACAATGAATTTATGCCTTTTTTATAATACAGAGGTTAATCTTAAACCAACTAAAATAAAGTATCTTAAACTAAACTAATAAGGTTAACATAATGAAGTCTTAGTTAAGAAACAAAACTACATTCAGGCATATAGGCTTTAAAATAATATTAAAGTTCAACCCATAACATTTAAGCATAAAATAAAATAACCTAAAACCCTAGTACTGAATTACATTCGCATTTTGGGCAATGAAAGATTATGAAACTTTCTTTGAAATGAACTACAAAGTTTTAGAACTTTGAGTTCTCTTTCCAACACAATTTGATTAACCATAATCGAAGATTGGATGAAAAAGTTATAATTCAAATACAAAAACTACACAAATCCTCCCGCCATTACTAATGAGTCTCCTTGGCAAAGTTTTAGAAGTTTGAATATATGATTAATATTTTATTTGTCATACTGAGCACGCTGTTTGTATATATAAAGTAAATATCTTGATTGCTTATAATGTTGTGGGTATAGAGTCATTGAGTGTTGATAGATGATATGGGCACATAGCCCTTAAGTGATGATTTTGATGAGTTGGTGTGGACCTGAGGTCCATTTTGATGTATGGTGTTTATTTCAGTTTCATTTTGGCGTTGGACTGAGATCCAGGTTGTCCAGTTTTAAAATACATTATGCCGGATTTTCTGTAAATTTGGAGGCTTATAGAGATGGGTTAATCATGTCTACTGCCAGTAGCATCCTGCTTCTGGCGAGGTGTTACACACATCTTTGTTTCCACATCCTTATTCTTTGATGGAACTTTGGTAAAGCCCATTCATATTTGTTTCCATATTCTTTAAGAGTTCACCATTAAAAACTTCATTAATCTCATGTCTTCTTCGTTCTTTGTGAACATATTTCCTTGGTAACCATCATAACATCAAATTTTACCAAACCCTAACTTCAGAGTTCTGAGTTGGATATTGGTCTTCGGAGTTCCGGTAATAGTGAGTTCGCTGTTGGATTTACTACAAGAGACTTCGGAGGTTCTGGAGAAGGTAGTTTGGTGCAGGCTCGAGAAGTTTCCTTGGGATATTACAGTTGAGGTAATTGAGTCCGTAAAGGTTTTGCTATAAGTCTTTTAACATCATTGTAAATTTCTCTTCATAGTGAATTCATTGGTAACCTAAACCCGAAATAATTTTTCTCTACAAAAAATTTTCCAATTCGTGAACAAATATGGTATTATTTGTTTGCTTTTATTTACTTTTCAGCTCTTAGTTTATTTCTTAGAATAATAGTGATTTTTGATTAGACATAAGGGTGTATATTCATAGCCATAGAAACATTAATCTAGAACTTATCTTAGTTAGTATAATTAGATTATAATTTCCGCTGTTTACCCCTAGGTGTACAAGGGTTAGAATATTATTGTAATTTTTAATTGATATTAGAGTCTCATCTCGATCCATGACCCATTAATTATGGATAGAAACCAACCCTTAAATTGTCCTCCATTCTTTGATGAGACAAATTACCCTATTGAATTAGTGGCTATATTATATTTCATCACTATTTTGGATCGTATCAAATGAAATCTTAAACACACCCTTAGTCTCAATTATTTCACAATGATACCAATAATCATATATAGCTCACACTAATGACGGTAAGCTGAGGCATCTCGGATTTATCTATTTTCCAAAGAAAATTACTTGATGCTTAACACAAAATTTCCTCGTTTCTTTACCCCACAAATTGCTTTCAACCCTCACTGAAGGTAGATTTATCATAGAACTATATTAATAATTCGAGTTGACTACTCTTTTGGAGCTGCCATTGACTTGACAAGAAACGATCTTTTCTTATCACAATTTGCTTATTCACTCCTAAAAGCATATCTCAAACTCTGCTCTCTCTCTCTCTCTCTCTCTCTCTCTCTCTCTCTCTCTCTCATGCCCCTTATGATGAATATAATAATTCTCTTCCTCCTCTTACTTTTCACAGGAGCCAAAACTCATGCACAAAACAACAGTACTAATAATACATATAAGTACTGCCCACCCAAAAGATGTAGTAATAAAGGCCCAGAAATCAGATTCCCTTTCAGGCTCAAAACTCAACCAAAATCTTGTGGCCTTGAAGGTTTTGAATTGTCATGCTTGAATAATAACAAGACATTATTGCACCTTCCTTTCTCTGGTGATGATTATTATTATGTGCAGGAAATTTCTTATCTTAAAACCAGTATTACCATTAGGGGTGTGGATGACACCCCATGCCCTTTTCAAAATTTCCTCTCTTTTAACCTCGCAAACTCCAGGTTCTATTTTGTCTCTCCTACAAATTTCTCCTTACTGAATTGCACTTCTGATGATAAAACTGTGCAACTGATGAAGTTCTATGAAGCTGGACCAATCGATTGTATTAGCCATGGAAACACTTTGCTCTATGCTGTGGCAGCCTATGGTTCAATGGAGAGCTTACCTTCATCTTGCAGAGCTTGGAAAACAGTTGAGATTCCTGGTGAATTTAATGTCTCTGATTCTGTCACACGACCAGTAGTCTTATTAGGATGGGAATCTGATTATAGATGCCGTCACTGTGAAAACTCTGGGAATTATTGTGGGTTCAACATTACAAGCAAATCAACCATCTGCCTCAAACAGAAAAGTAAGTGAATATCTATATTTTACTTTTTCTAATTATATAAATGAGAAAAATAAGTAATGTTACACAATTATTAGGGATGAAAACGGATTGAGTATGGTAGGAGGATCTCAATACTCATATCGTTATGTTTATGAAAATTATCTATATATCAAATTCTTGTGGGCCTCTGTGTGTATCCCCCTTCACACTAAGTTTTTACTTTTATTTGAATAGAGATGTCAATACCCGTACCTGAAAAATCCAACCAATGGATATATAAATTATCTCAATACCTGTCCCTAACGTATCGGGCCCTTGCAGGCCTCCATTGTTGGCAAAATTATGATTTTATCGGGTTTCACTGCGAAGCGCGGAAAAATCGAATTTTTCACCTTCAAAATTTTTTCTTGGATTATTAAAATAAACTATTATTTTAATATTTATTCCAAAAATAAATTTGGAAATGTCCAATTTGCCTTTGGCCGAAAATTTCCCAAAAAGCACTAACTTTTACAATTTGCTCATTTTAGTCCTAAAATGTCAAATACACACCCAAGTATTTCTAAAACACTACCAAAATACCAAAAATAATTAGTATAGCATCAATATACCAAATTACTTCCAAGAAAAGAAAAAAGAAACAAATTTCGGAATCAGGCATAAACCCTAATTTATTCAATTATTCAAATTAACCAAAATAAACCATAATTAATACTCAATCAAACTTTAATCTAAACCTTCTAATACCAAATGAGTCTCACCACCATGAAAAACACTCAAGAACAATTCTAGGTTATCATATAGTGGTACAAGAACTCTAGAATGATATCTTGTTATTCTTTAAAAATATTAAGCTATAATAACACTTATTAAGCTCAAATGATCACTACACATGCATGCATTCATTCCAACAAGGAAACATATATTCAAGATGGGAAAAATAAACAACACAATATATGTATTCAAATAAAATAGAGGGAAATAATTTCCAAATGAAAGAATCAAGGAAATTTATCTTAAAATTACAACTCTTCAAAAAAAAAAATATACTTTAGGATTTGATTTCCCCAATTTTCTCTCACTTAGGGTTGCTTTTGAAGCCTATTTCTTCTTATTTCATCAAATGAGCAACAACCACATTTTTTAATAAATGGCCAATTTGGCCGAAAATTGGAGGGGGAAAAAAGGGACGTTTTGTTTCAAAAATATAAAACAAAATATCTATTCCCACTAAACTCCAAACTAATGTCACATGTACCCATTAAAATAAAACATGTCATAAAAATATGACATATACTTATATATATATATATATATATATATATATATATATATTATATATATATATATATATATATATATAATTAATTAATTAATTAACCTTTAACTGATCAATTCAATTAATTTAAATATATCATATATTTCTACATTTATACTAAATGAAAAAAATACATCCATGGATTACAAGTGCCAAAAATTCATTTGATAATTAATTAATGTGCATCAAATTAAAATTATGTATTTAATACATATACGCATCAATTTAGGAAATTATTGAAAACCCAAAGCATGTGTAATTTTCCTTTAACCATTAAACGATTTACGAATAATCAATATTATTCATAATAAGTTATCCTAGTTAGACCCGGTCGGCGGTTCGGTTCCGAACTTCCGGTTCGGAACCGAACCGAACCAAACCGGTTCCACACTTAAGTGGAACCAGAACTTTGAACCGAACCGGAACCGACCGGTTCGGTTCCTAACTTTTTTTTAAAAATATTTTGAAAATTAATTAAAATAAATGAGATTAATTTTATAAAAAAAAATTATTACATTGAAGAGTTTGAGCTTAAATTTTTAAAAATTTAAGTTGCCTACGTATCCTCCAAGGGTGAGAGGAATCAAAGCTCACGTAGTTCCATTACAATTTTAAGACATATCCTCTTTTTAAATTACAATTTTACAATTATCAATCATCATTATCAATTGATCCTTCGACTCCGGTTCCGCTTGCACTTGTTGTTGCACTTGCAGAAGCATTATCGAACAAATCTTCAAAATCATCGGGGGCATCTTCTTGCTGTCTCAGATCAGCTCGAGTCCAATCATCCACACAAGCTGTTGCTTCGAGAGTGCTTGGATGTAATGAAGATCGCCTAGCTTCCAATATATTACCTCCCAAGCTGAAGGCTTGCTCAACCGCAACGGTGGAAATAGGTGCTTGATCAATGCCAAATTCAACCGGATGATGTTTTTCCATGTGTTTGATCATATTGCCGTATCCACCAGAAAATTTATAGATAACCCCACAATAGTTGAAAATTGCTCGTTGTGAATCATCTTCTAGACGTTCCAAATTAAAATGAATTTTGAAAATATCCGAGGACCGAGCCTTAACTTCTCTTCTCCGTGATTGTGCACTGACATTAGGACCGCTCTCTTGGGTTGGCATATTTGACATTATGTTCTCATATGAGCTTGCCATTTTTCGTTTGAGAAATTAGGAAGAAAAATAAGAAAATTGAATAATTGTTAAAATTTTAACAAATTAACAACTAATTGAATTGAGATTGAGAGTAAGAGAATTGTATGAATTGAGATTGAGAATAAGAGAATTGTAGGAAATGAGAGAGTTCAGAATTTGGTGTGTTGAAATAATGAAAAATGAATCCTATTTATAGATTTTTAGAATTTTTTCGATACCAAAAATGCCCCTAAATATAACCGTGTTATTACCGTTATTAGGGATATATTAGTAATTTATATTTGAATTTATAAATTTTTTAATAAATTTTTTTTTTTACTTATTGGGGGCAGGGAGTCCGTGCCCATAATTCACTCACTCGTAAATTATGACATTCACATATATTTTAACGGAACTATACAAGTAGAAGTCTTCGCATACGTATAATCCTCATGTCATGTGCATATGGATAATCCATACTTTCATAGGGTATAATCTCGTCGACGTTTTGATCTATGATGTCTCAATAACACTCAGAACTCCCTTTCGAGTGTACCATGACCATGAATTTGATAGATCGCAATCTCATGAAGTGGACACCTAAATCTTGTAAATTAGACTGACAGATCCTCTCTAGATATATCACCGGAAATCTTAAGCATCAATCCACACCCAATAAACAAGCAGAGGTTTAACCTAAAAAAGGTTGGAGACGTGATTCTCATCAAAGTGAGGTGGATAACTCATATATCCATCGTGGTATCTCAAGTCCAAGGATTAATATGCTATTCAACTCAAAACGATTCCTATTGATGTTGGCGTACCATATTTAAGAATCTTCAGTGAGTCGTTCAGTGTTCATCCGCTATAAATACCTACACGTCTATACGGGTCTCCCTAGACTCGTGGTTCACTGAAATAAACCAATAAAATCCAATATTCGAATATACAATATGTACCGGTCTTCCGAATTTAGTTTGTAAACCTTGACCGGGAACAGTTCAAGAATGATACTGTTATAATATTTCTTAATATCAGGTGCGACGTTTTTACAACTATATTATAACTAAACCATTCTAAGGTCTTTTACACCTTTACGATATGAAAATAAGTATGAAACTGTAAATTTTATTTATGACAAAATATTATATATATATATATATATATATTTACAGGGAAAATACCTGAGAACTTGGTATGCCGAGCACCACCCCAAAATCCCATCATGGTTGGTATTACCTCTCTTCTTACGCCGACGTTCCCGTCCTCATCACGGAGCTCTCCCAAACTAACAAGAACTTCAAAGACCCCTGGTTCTGGGCCACGGGCGACTAGGGTCGATCTCGATCAATAGATTCCGTAGAGATAGACGTCCCAGACGTCTTTTCGGCAGGAGGTGAGGACTTGAGCCCTTAGTTTTCCGTAATTTTTATGAAAAAATACTAACTTCCCAAACCTTTTCAGTCTGCTAGAGGGATCCTCCCAAAGTCAGTCATGAAGGCTGGACCAGGATTAGGAAAGCCCTGAGTTTCTCCGGCTCCTAGAAAAGAATTGTCAACGATGCTGCCTTTGTAGAATCGGCCCTCATCAGGAACACACCTCCACAGGCTCTAGGACGATTAGGTAGTTATTGTCTGACCTTCTGATAAATTACTTGTGCTCAGCTCGAATCTGAATGAAGTTACCCGTACTCAGAAACTGACTTGACCTTGCTCGGTTTCGTCATTCCTGCAGAATATAAGACAAAATGTATGGTCAGTTTCGTTGAGCATTATAGGAGCCGGAGAAACTCAGGGCTTTCCTAATCCTGGTCCAGACTTCATGACTGACTTTGGGAGGATCCCTCTAGCAGGCTGAAAAGGTTTGGGAAGTTATTTTGGTATATAAAGGGAGGATAGTCTCATTTTTAGAGGTTGGTTAGCAAAAATCTCACTCAAAGTACTATTTGTAAAACACCACGAAAGCAAACAGCTCGATAACACTTAACCACCCTTGAAAAGAGGTCGGCGAGCTCGGTCTAGTAATAAAACCAATATTCTACTTTGTTCCCGTGGACGTAGGCTATTCCGCCGAACCACGTAAACCCTCTTGTCAATTTTGTGTTTGTTTCGTCTTCTGCAAAATTTGTTTTTGGTCCCTCATAATCAAACAAATTCACGGTTGGAGGGGGATTGTCCCAGAAACATTATCCTGAAATTATCCCTTGAACAAAAATCACCCGTGAATAAATTTGTTAAAAAATTTGTGGTTTTAGCAATTATTTTTTTCATTGATTGATCTCGTTGAACTATCTTTTCTGGTTACAGATGGTGGATTTATCTTGGTTACTGATGGTGGCTTTCCTTTATCTAAGATTCTAATGTTAATAGGCATAAGTATTGGACTCACCATCCTCTTTGCATGGGTGATGTTTCGCATTTACAAATCAAGAAAATCTGGGAAGGAAAAAGAAACTCAACTCAAGATAGAGAAGTTTCTAGAAGACTACAGAACCGTGAACCCCACAAGATACTCTTATAAAGAACTAAAGAAAATAACCAACAAATTTAAGCACAGACTCGGCCAAGGAGGCTATGGAATTGTCTTCAAAGGAAAGCTCTTCAATGGAATTCCAGTTGCTGTGAAGATGTTGGAACATTTAAAAGGAAATAATGGACAAGAATTCATCAATGAAGTGGCCACAATAGGCAGGATTCACCATTTTCACATTGTTCCTATCCTGGGATTTTGCTATGAAGGGACTCGTCGTGCTCTCATTTACGAGTTTATGCCCAATGGATCCCTTGAAAAAGTCATCTTCTCAAAGATGAGCAAAGACTCAACTCGCTGTCAATTGAATTGGGAGAAGCTGAGGATGATTGCAATTGGAGTTGCTCGAGGAGTTGAGTACTTGCATCAAGGATGCAACCAGAGGATCCTGCATTTTGATATCAAGCCTCACAATATATTATTAGATCATAATTTTCAACCAAAGATTTCGGATTTTGGGCTGGCCAAGTTGTGCTCAAAGGACACAAGTATTGTGACAATGACAGCTGCTAGAGGTACTGCTGGTTACATAGCACCTGAGCTTTTCTCCAGGAATTTCGGTGAGGTTTCTTACAAGTCTGATGTTTACAGCTATGGAATGATGTTGCTAGAGATGGTGGGATGCAGGAAGAACACTGATCCTACAGTTGAAAATCAGAGCCAAATTTATTTTCCTCAGTGGATTTACAACAAAATGAGACATGGACAAGAGCTTAGTTTGGAATTTGAGGAAGATGGGGACGAGGGAATTGCCAAAATGCTAGCAACTGTGGCACTTTGGTGCATCCAGTGGAATCCAACAGAGAGACCCACCATGCCTATGGTTTTACAAATGCTTGAAGGTGATTTACAATGCTTGGAGATGCCTCCAATGCCCTTTGTTTCTTCGGATGTTGAAATGGGTGCAATTATTTGATATAGGGAACGCAAGATTGAATGGGGTTTGTTAATTTATTTCATATATATACTCCACGAGTATAAAGAAATTAATTAGTTAATCCTTCTTTCCTTCTTGTAATAGGAAAACTTGAACCCAAATGTATGTGTTTGATTGTGGTTATTTCATATTTCCATTGTGTTGTTTGATCTATTTTGGATCCGATTCTTTACTTTCATTCTGTTTTTCCAGCGTAGCTTTCATTAATATAAATTAGTTTCCTAATAATCAGAGAGCTTTTGATATATGTCTCATTAAGACACCATCAATCTAACAATATGAGTTCTTAGATGCGTCTTCGGTTCTATAATTTGTGCTTTGGATAAAATGTTGTCATAATACATTAAGAGCACATCCGCAATACTTACTCAGACAACTCCAAGCACAAGAACAAAGCTTTTAATCCATACAACTACTTTGCAATTTCATAAGTTGCAACAAATTCCACCAAAGTGTTAGAATTAATTATGGCATTTAATTTGGCACAAATCTAACTCTATATAGTACCGAGGAAGATATATATGAACCATGACGTATATCTTGGAAATTCTTTTAAATATTTCATTAAGGGTAATTCTGTCATTTGGTTGGATTGGGTGCTTGTGAGGGGTACAACCCTTTGGAGGGTTGCACCTCATCCCAAAGGGTGCCCTATTGGCACCCTTCCATGCCTTATAAAATAAGGCTTTATATCCAAAACAAATATACAGAAAAGATATCCGAATTTTGCAGAGATATTTTGTTTTCTTTATTTGTTTTTGGAGAGAGTTTCACCACATTCTCAGTTCGAATACTTGTCAAAGAGTGCTCTTTGGACAAGAAGGAACCAAGTTATCCTGGGAGGACATTGGCCAATTGCGAATCCGTAAAGCACCTGTGACGGGGCCAATAAGTTCTTAGGACAGAGGATTATCTCGACTTGGATTCAAAAAAGTTTTTCTTAAATTATCAAGTTTTAAGGTTTCTAGGGTTTATGCATATTAGATCCGATTTTTCTGGTTTGATATGATTGTTTGCATGTTAGTTGATGTTTAATGACACTAATTTGACAACAATCTTAAGAAGTTTTCAATTCTAGTGTTGTTAGACTGTAAATTCGCATGCTAGGGTAGAAATTTTCTGGAAAAAATACGTATTGTGCATGTAAACCCGTAGGGCGTTCGAACGCCCGACGCACGCGAAGGCATAAATCTGAAAATTCGTAAGAACGTTCGAACGCGTCTTCAAACGCAACTCGAACGCAAGCCTTCTGCCTTATAACGTTCGAACGCGTCCTAAACGCAACTCGAACGCAATCTCTCTGGAATCATTCCGTTCGAACGCGTATACGAACGCTACTCGAACGTGAACTCTATGGGAACACATCGTTCGAACGCGTTATCGAACGCAACACGAACGTACACACACTGGACAGTCTCGTTCGAACGTAGATACGAACGTGACACTAACGATTTTGTCCTGGAAGTATCATAAATTGCAAACTTAAATAAATATTAACTTGGTTAGTCATATACTGTAAACACATTAATCTTGGTAGTATAGATTTAAGTTATTATTAAGTTGTTCAATTATCACAAGCATACACATAGTGATAAAGTTGAAATTAATTGGTTGTTGCATAATTGGTTGAGAATTTAAAGTGTAATTTTGCACAAGTAATTCCATCCAATCTTGATTGACATATATATCTACACTTATCGTATTAATTGTGCTATTGAAGAGTGTAAATCTGGGTTTTGAATTGCTAAAAGATTCTATTGGAAAAAGTGTTTGAAGAATATTCGTTCATTCAATTTTCCTTAAGTATCTTTAGTTGAAATTCAAGGACTTGTGTTTATTGGAACTTTCGTCCATTAAACAACAAGTGACTACCTAGTACATCACTTTGAAATAGATCATTCATTGATCGTTGTGCAATTTGTCTTTCGTAGACTGATTGAACCCTGCTGATTTCCAGTTACAAATGGCTAGCAGAAATATCACGGTACCGGTCTCTCACGAAGAAAAGCCGGAGAAATTTGGTGGGGCAAAATTCAAACAGTGGCATAGCAAAATGCTGTTCTACCTGACAACTCTCCAATTGGCTAAATTCCTCAAAGATCCTCCGGGTCCTGTGGAGGGTGAATCTGAATTGGCCAAGGAAGAGCGAGAACAGACTTGGATGTCTGGGGACTTCTTATGCAAGAACTACCTTTTGGGTGGTCTTGACAATACCCTGTACAATGTGTACCAAGGCATGAATTCTGCGATGGTTCTCTGGGAATCTCTCGAGAAGAATTAAAAAACCGAAGATGCCGGACAAAAGAAATTTGTCGTGGGTAGGTTCCTGGACTACAAGATGGTAGATTCAAGGACGGTGATGTCTCAGTTGGGTGAACTGCAATTGATCATTCATGAAATACTGGATGAGGGAATGAAACTCTGTGAGATGTTTCAAGTTGCCGCTATAATTGAAAAGTTGCCTCCATCATGGAAGGACTTCAGGAGCTATCTGAAACACAAAAAGAAGAAGATGAGCCTTGAAGACCTCAGTGTTCGATTGAGAATCGAGAAGGACAACAGGATGTCCGAGAAGCCAGCTACAAGACTCTGGAGTCTAAGGCCAACATCATTAAAGGTGTAAAGGGTAGCAAAAAAAGAAAGAACAGTGGAGCTGACTCTGGGAACAAGAAGTTCAAGGGAAAATGCTACAACTGTGGAAAGAGCGGTCATATGTCAAAGGACTACAGGAACAAAAAGTCTCAGGACAAGGGCAAGAAAAAGAAAAATGAGGCCCATGTTACTGAAGGTGAGCAGCTGACTGATTATATCTCGGAGATGGAACTATCAGCAGTGGTAACCGAAGCCAACATAGTTGGGAATCCGAGAGAATGGTGGATAGACAGTGGGGCTACTCGTCATATCTGTGCAAACAGTAAGATGTTTTCCATGTACCAGAAGGTCGATGGCGGCGATCATCTGACAATGGGAAACTCGTCTACCTCTCAGGTGGTTGGACAAGGCACAGTGGTTCTGAAGATGACATCCGGAAAGGAGCTAACATTGAAGAATGTATTGCACGTTCCAGATATTCAGAAGAACTTGGTCTCGGGCTCTCTTCTTAGTAAGGCTGGTTTTAAGCTTGTGTTTGTTTCTGACAAGTTTGTATTGACTAAGAATGATATGTATGTAGGAAAATGATACCTAACTGAGGGCCTTTTCAAGCTAAATGTAATGAATGTTAATCGTGCTATTAATAAAGCTAGTTCGTCTGCTTATATTATTGTGTCACAAAATGTATGGCATGGGAGGTTAGGACATGTTAATTATGATACCATGCGTAAATTAATTAACATGGACCTTATACCTAAATTTTCAATTGATAGCTAACATAAGTGTGAAGCATGTGTTGAAGCAAAAATGTATAGAACATCATTTCATTCTATAGAACGTAGTTCTGAACCTCTAAAACTTATACATACTAATGTATGTGACATGAATATTGTGCAAACAAGAGGCGGTAAAAAGTACTTTGTCACTTTTATCGATGACAACACAAGATTCTGTTATGTGTACTTGTTGAGAAGCAAAGCTGAAGCAATTGAGAGCTTCGTACACTTAAGAACGAAGTTGAAAATCAACTTGGCAAGAAAATCAAAAGAATCAGGAGTGATAGAGGCGGTGAATACGTTTCACCATTCGGTGAATATTGTTCCTTGCACGGAATTATTCACGAAACCACAGCTCCTTACTCTCTTCAACAGAACGGAATTGCGGAGGCAGTGCAAAAACCGAACGTTGAAGGAAATGATGAACGCCATGTTGACAAGTTCGGGTCTACCTCAGAACTTGTGGGGGGAAGCCTTGCTTTCCGCGAACTACGTTCTGAACAAGCTTCCTCACAGAAGACTAGACAAGACACAATATGAATTGTGGAAAGGTTTCGTACCTTCCTACAAATACCTCAAAGTGTGGGGGTGTCTTGCCAAAGTAATGGTTCCTAAACCTAAGAAGGTTAGAATATGACCCAAAACTGTTGATTGTATATTCATTGGATATGCTCGCAACAGTAGTGCGTATCGATTCTTGGTACACATGTCGGAGATTCCTGACATCAATCCGGAAATGATAATTGAGTCAAGGAATACGACATTTTTTGAAGAGACGTTTCCTTGTAAGGAAAGACAGTGCACAGAGTCTCTCAAAAGAACAGTTGATACTGTCAAGGACAGTGATCAAGTTGACCAAGAATCATATCAACGTGTAAATGCTGAGACAATCGATCCTAGACGTAGTAAAAGAGCTAGAGCGTCTAAGTCGTTTGGTCCCGATTTTCTGACATACTTGTTAGAAAATGAGCCTCAAAGCTATAAAGAAGCTATGGCTTCTCTGGAGGCACCTCTTTGGAAAGAGGCTATTAACAGTGAGGTTGATTCAATCCTACAGAACTATACTTGGGAGTTGGTTGATCTTCCGCCAGGTTGTAAGCCGCTGGGCTACAAATGGATATTCAAAAGGAAGATGAAAACGGATGGATCAATAGATAAGTATAAGGCAAGACTTGTCATAAAAGTTTATAGACAAAAGGAAGGCCTTGATTACTTTGACACCTATTCACCAGTGACTCGTATCACATCGATAAGAATGCTCATAGCCATAGCAGCTATATTTGGTCTTGAAATACATCAAATGGATGTAAAGACGGCATTCTTGAATGGTGAATTGGAAGAAGAGATTTACATGGAACAACCAGAAGGGTTTAGTGTTCCCGGACAAGAACAGAAGGTGTGCAAACTTGTTAAATCCTTGTACGGATTAAAACAAGCACCTAAACAATGGCATGAGAAATTTGACAAAGAAATGTTGTCAAGTGGGTTCAAAACCAATGAGTGTGATAAGTGTGTGTACACTAAATCAACTCAAAAGGGATATGTCATTGTGTGTCTCTATGTAGACAATATGCTGATAATTGGTAGTAATCATGAAATGATTAAGTCTACCAAAAACCTGTTATCCAGCAGATTTGATATGAAAGATATGGGAATAGCTGATGTGATCCTAGGAATTAAGATTTCCAGGACATCAGACTGATATATATTATCTCAAACTCATTATATTGAGAAGATACTTGATAAATATATCAAAGGGGATCTAAATGTGACTAAAACCCCAGTAGACCCAAATCTCCATCTATCAAAAAATACTGGCTCAAACGTATCGCAATTAGAGTATTCGAGAATCATCGGTAGTCTGATGTATCTCACGAATTGCACACGACCCGATATCGCTCAAGCTGTGAACCGGCTTAGCAGATATACGAGTAATCCAGGACATAACCACTGGAAAGCCATAGTAAGAGTTTTGAGGTATCTGAGAGAAACTTCAAAATATGGGCTATATTACGAGAGATATCCAGCTGTACTAGAGGATACACGATGCCAACTGGATATCTGATACGGTGGATTCCAAATCTACGAGTGGATTTGTTTTCACACTTGGTAATGCAGCCGTGTCATGGAAATCCTCGAGGCAAACATGTATTGCCCCAGTCTACTATGGAATCAGAGTTCATAGCGTTAGACAAAACAACGAAAGAAGCAGAATGGCTTAGAAACTTCCTGGAGGATATTCCTAGTTGGCCCAAACCGGTGCCAGCGATTAGCATACATTGTGATAGCCAATCGGCAATTGGGAGAGCCCAAAATACAATGTATAATGGTAAGTCTCAACACATACGTCAGAGACATAATATCATACGTCAACTGCTCACAAGTGGCATAATAACGATCGATTATGTTAAGTCGAAGGAAAACCTAGCGGATCCACTAACTAAAGGTTTACCTCGAGAGCAAGTTGAGAAGTCATCGAGGGGAATGGACTTGAAGCCTATAATCTAATAATTGTCACTGTGGAAACCTAACCTAGCTGACTGGAGATCCCAAGATCTAGGTTCAAAAGGGACAATAGAAACTTTGTGTAATTCAAAACAAGCACTGAAGAGTTTCGTACTCTTTCCCATTCCGATAATGACGCTGAGTGCTGTCTGTCATTGGTTAGGATAAGTTAAGGCTTTTAATGATCACTATATTAGGAGATGAGTCCTAATAGGGGTAAAGACAGATTACCTCTTCATAGTAGATCACATATTTCAAGTAAGAAGTGAGGCCGCTTCCATGGGAACCTTTAAAGGCGGGTTACCCTAAAGTGCTTGATGAATCCGGGACCGTTGTTCAGGGCCGAAATGAACACAACCGTAGAACGGGATAATGGTCGAGTTAAAGCTGTGTGTTGGCAATTGTCTTGGTTTACACTAACGGCAGAACAGTTCAAGACTATGGGTCACTGGTTTGCCAAGTAAATCCGATTGTCACTCAGTAGGAAAGGTTCAAGGCGAAAGCTACCTATTTCGATGCAACTTTAGTTCATGGTAACTCTCTCAAGTGTCTCCATGAATATTTGAAGAATTGTGGGGGATTGTTGGAAATTCTTCTAAATACTTCATTAGGGTAATTCTGTCATTTGGTTGGATTGGGTGCTTGTGAGGGGTACAACCCTTTGGAGGGTTGCACCCCATCCCAAATGGTGCCCTATTGGCACCCTTCCATGCCTTATAAAAGAAGGCTTTATGTCCAAAACAAATATACAGAAAAGATATCCGAATTTTGCAGAGACATTTTGTTTTCTTTATTTGTTTTTTGGAGAGAGTTTCACCACATTCTTAGTCCGAATACTTGTAAAAGAGTGCTCTTTGGACAAGAAGGAACCAAGTTATCCTGGGAGGACATTGGCCAATTGCGAATCCGTAAAGCACCTGTGACGGGGCCAATAAGTTCTTAAGGACAGAGGATTATCTCGACTTGGATTCAAAAAAGGTTTTTATTAAATTATCAAGTTTTAAGGTTTCTAGGGTTTATGCATATTAGATCCGATTTTTCTGGTTTGATCTGATTGTTTGCATGTTAGTTGAAGTTTAATGACACTAATTTGACAACAGTATACCGTCTACTGTCAATGTCAGACTGAAAATATGAATTCGTATATCCTATAATTTAAAAAGTTATCATCAACATGAACCAGAAACGTATCCGTAGTATCATAAAGATAACTTTGGATTTGTGACATATATATGAATTGTACACTACGAAGATTTGACGTTCTCATCTATATCTCTAGTACAATTCAGATAGCGTATGAAAGAGGGACTGCAGGGTATGCTTAGAACTCAATTTGTATGGTTCGACGTGATTATATGTGATCATCATAATTTGTGAGTGGGTGAATCATAGACACAGAATGTGTTCCGTGATAAATGTATCTGAACCTGGAGACTCTCACTAATAAAATAAACTCGTAGAGCACTATAGCAATTAATTACGAATAATATGGATTATTTGTAACGTTACACATGATAAAATTATAACTGAATATTATAGTGATATTTGGATTAATTTTAGCAAAGACTTTTACATTGTCAAAATGATAAAAATAATTATCCCTATATAAATACATATTTTTGGCCATTTGAGTAAGTTAGAGGCATGTAAATTTTTCTCCAAGAATGGTTCATGAAAGAGAGAGAAAAATTAGAACTTTATTAAGATTTGACCATTTCACCAAAATTAGAGAAGGTGGAAGGACAACTAGAAACAACCAAAGCTAAAATTGGGGAATTTAAGTAATTTCTAATTTTATTTGGTTGAAATTTATTTATGTTTCCATTTAATTATATTTGATATAATTAGGGCTCTTTCATGTTTTGGTGTTAATTGATGTTTAGAAACACTAATAGGAAACCTTAAATGCATGTGTAAAATATATTCGGCTAACTAGTGTGTAGGGCATTAAATTGCCATTCTAGAGTAGCTTGAGCTGCTCTTTAATGACCTAAAATTATTCTTAAGTTGCTTTATGATTGTTCACTCTCAATTGATAATTATGAATTTGGATTTACATGATTTTGAATTAATTAGATGATTAATTATGTAATTAATTCAATTACGACTTAATTTTTGAATTGAAGGAGTTGTGGATGAAACCGGATGTGTAATCATGCATAAGAATAATTCCTGAAATTTTCTGAATTGTTCGAGAAGTGTTTTGAGAATTTTTTATAGATATCACATTAGAGGTAAAATCATAAATTATTGAAATTACAGTTATTTAGCCATTGTTACAATACTCAGACTACTGTAGCAGTGCATAAAATGTGTAGAAAAATTCACAAAATTTTTGGAATCGTTCTGAAAGCATTTTGAGAATTTTCTGCACTAGGTGCAAAATGGTAATTTATTGAAACTAAAGTGATCAGCCACTGCTACAGTACTTGGATCATTGTAGCAGTGGCTGGTATAGTTCCATGGTTGATCTAGGTGTCCGGTTATCCTAGTCCCTTATTTCAGGAATCAATAAATTGATTAATGTGTAGCCGTAGAAAGTATTTTCCGAAAATTTTATCCCGAATCTTTATGCTTAATCGCTTCCAATATTTGATATTAATGAGTGGTTTGGATGAAATTCGGATAAATTAGAGGTATATGACACCGATTAATTTATTTGGATTAAAAAATATTTTAAAAAGTCAATTTCGCCCGCCAATGTGCTTCCAGAGTATTTGCTCTAACAGAATAAGCCTGTGATTCTGATGCCGTTGGATTCAGACCACGCCATCAAGTCCATTTCTTCCACTCCTATTGTAACATCCCACCTAAGCCAGGATGCTACTGGTAAGATATAGGAATAACACATCTCCAAAAGTCTCTGATGTTGTTAAAATTTCGGCATGATGTCTGCTAAAAATCATGCAACTTAGACTAAACTCCAGCACCTCGGGATGACCTGTAATCACAAATAAACTCAATCAAACCCAACTCAATATGCAAAGCGACCTATAAATTCAACACAAACTATATAATGATGTGCTCCACACGTATGTACAATATATAATGTGATACAAAAATAACTAGGGTGGTGAAAACCCATAACTTGACCAGGACTATACAATGATTCTGTGATTGGAATTGGGGTGATCTACTGTCTTTAAAGTCTTCTCCAAAATTATATTGGCTCATGGAGTCCATTGCAAACCTGCAGAACTAACAAACTATTGTTGTGTGAGCTATAAAGCTCAGTAAGTATCTCACGCCTCAAGTAAACATCAAATAAATTATTATAGCATAAATAGTAAACACACACACACGTAAATATACTTAACGTTTCCACGCATACAAGATAATTCGTTGAACTACTAACCTCTATGGCAATACAAGATACCCTTGTTTGATTCCATCCATTGGAATCCTTATAAACTGTATTCTAGATGAGATAAATGTACAACACTTAACCCTTTCTAGTAATCACAATTCAGTAATACATCTCAACACACAAAACTTTGCAAAGTATATAACATATTGTTATAAAATAGACCGCAACTATAGATAAACCACAAATAAACTTCCCACTTTGTTTGCTCTCAATGGACTATTTTAGATTACTAACTTCATACTTAAATCCTCTTATGTATGACACTCATACACTAAGACTGAAGGCACATATGTAATCGAGCTTAAATAAGACAATTGATAATATGCTATTTAAATCAAAACAATTGATAAATGAATAATGCATATTTTATTTTTCAAATAAATAATTCCGTTTACAAATTACATGAAGTTCTAGGACATATATCTCAACACCAACTTCATTTTAAAGGTTTGGTAGGTAAACCTCACTCTCTTCCTAGTTTTGTTTTTGTTTGTCATCACTATGGAAAATCAGAACATATCAGGCCTGAGTGTTTCTTATTGCAAAAACAAAAGAGAATTTCTGAGAGTGTTTCACCTAGATTTGACTCTTCAAATCTAGCTTATCACATTTCTGCACTAGCTAAACAGACTTAACTCATTAGTGAAAAACTTGGACCACTGACTAGGAATACTCGGGTGAAAGAGATTCATAAGAAAATTTGGGTGAGAAAGGAAAATTCTTTCCCAATTACTTCTGAATGCCTGGATTTTAACAGACATGTTAAGAGTGCACTTCAGTGTACCTCATCTTAGATGTTGCATTCATTTTTTCCTATTTCATGTATGTGCGCATGTGTTTTATGTTTTTGCACGACTGTAGTTTTTTACTACATATGGGTGTGTGTGTTTTATTTTTGTTATATGTCCCTTGGTATATAGGATGGAAACCCGGACATAAATTTCATAGCCGATTCCAAATGGACAGTACTATGATCTGCACTCGGGAATATAACTCCATGTACCATTGGATAATGACAAGTCATGTTATATATTTTCTTATTTTTGTGTTAAAGGAAAGATACAAAAATATTATAAAATGAAAAAGATCAAAAATATTTTCTAGCTTGGAAGAGTATGTAAAAGCATGTCCATATGGTCCTGATATGTAGGATATGTTAGAGTTGGTGCTCATAGCGCCAATTCCCAGTTATATTTCCTTGTAAATACTTTTGTAAATATTTTATTATGAATAAAATAAACAGTTTCTATAATTAATAAATCTCTTTATATGGCTCAGACGTAATTGTCCTTAGACTGATTAGTTATGATACAGTTGCAAAAGCGTCGCAACTGACATTGAGTTGTATCATGATGTTGTCATTCTTAGACTGTTCCTGGTCAAGGTTTACACTACTTGATCAGTAAAGTAAACCCGTTGAGACCGGTACATGTCGTATACTGGAATATTGGATTCCAATGGTTTCTCAATGAACCATCAGTCTTGGAGACTCGCATAAACGTGTAGGTGTTTATAGCGGATAAACACTGAACGACTCATCGAAGATTCTTAATAGATGGTGCACCAACGTCAATACGAATCTTCTCGGGTTGAATAACATAAGTGATTCTTCGACTTGAGATACCACTGTAGGCACATGAGATATCTTCCACACTTAGATGGCAGTCACGTCACCGACCTATTAAGATGAGACCTCTGCTTGTTCGTTGGGTGTGGACAGATCCTCAGGGTGTCCTGTGTGTGTCAAGATAGGATCCGTCAGTTCTGTATACAGAGCATAGGTAGTCCATATATGATTAGGAATCATATAAAAACTATGGGCCCGTGGTACACTTTAGAAGTGAGTTCTAAGTGTTCTGATATAGATTGTAATAAAGACGTCGACGGGATTGTCCCTATAGAGATTTGACATTTACATCTATATCTCTGGGATATATCCGGATACCTGTGACAGAGGAATTAAACATATGCAATGACCTCAACCTGATTTAACGAGTTTATCTGTGGTCGTCATAATTTACGGGTGGGTAAATTATGGACACAAAATTAAATTTCGTGACAGATATACATGAATCTAGAGTCTCACCTATGAAATAAACTCGTAGAGCATTAGGACAACTTTTATGAATAATAATGATTATTTATAAGTCGTTTAACGGTTAAACGAAAAATATATGCAAATGGACCTAATGGTCATTTCCTAATTAATGTGTATTTGTATTTAATGAATGATTTTATTAAATACACGTTAATTAAATGTCAAATTATGATATTTGACATATATCGTTAATATATATGTATTTGAATATTTAAATTAAATATAATACATATATTTAAAGTATTTATATTTAAATAATTATTTAATTATTTTATTGTTAAATAATTAAAGTAATTAAAATATAAATATCTTAAGTTATGATTACTTTAGGAAGTGACTTTATTTGATTAGTTTGACTTGTTGTAAATCATTAAATGTTATAATGATCAAATACAACAAGTGGATTAACTTTAATAAATTGAAACAAAAACAAATATCTAGATATTTTATTTTTATTACTCAAAAATTCAGCCAATGGCTTAATTGGAGAGTATAAATTATTTTGTTTCATTTTTCATTCATTAGGTTAAGCCATCAAATATTACAAAGAAAGTTTGAGAGAAAAAGGTTGAAGAGCAAAAGAAAAGCTTGAAAAACTTGGATTTTTGTAAGTTTTTCTTAAACCTTTTCAATTAGAAAATTATTTCTATGGTACTAGGCTTTAAATTGTGTTGCTTAGAATTTTCTCTACTCTTTATGTATGTAATTAAATGGTTGGAAACCTGTTTGAAAGGTGCTTGCATGTTTGATGAACAAAGAAAGCATGAAATTGGTTCTTAAGCTCTCTTTTGATTATTTGATAATCATGTCGCCATTCTAGAGTTATTAGGCCACTCATTAATGACCTAAAATTGTTCTTGTGTTGTTTCATTATGGTGAGACTTGTTTGATGTTGTGAAAATTGAATTAAACTATTGAATTTGATTAATTTGGTGTAATTTATCAATTTGAAGAAATTATAAAATTAGGGTTCTTAACCCTTTCCAAATTTGGGGCTTTTCATATATGTCTTGTGTATTGATGTATATATGATGTATATTAAATTTGGGATTGATGTGATTTGATCTTGACTTATTTTGAACAAGATTGGGCTAAATTACAAATCTTGAAAATTCATGGCCTTCTCGGCAATTTTGTCTTTTACTGGGGTTTTTGTTACAATTTGTGTTTTCATTTATTGGACATGTTAAATACATCTTAGTAATGATTTTGAATCACTTAAACTTGTATTTGATAATTTGAGGCCCAAAATGAATTAAATGCAAAGTATTGGGGCAATTCGGTAATTAAGAAGAAATTTGATTTCTTGGGTAAGAATTTCATATTTTAAATATTGTGTGATTAAAATAAAGGGTCATGCTAACAAGTGCCCCAAGGGCACTCATTAAGAATCCATATTTGGAAAGTTTTCATATCACTTTTTTGGGAAATGTAGAAAATTATCAAAACATTAATTATTTTTTCATTTTTCTCATAAAAACTTTCCAAAAATAGATCCTTAAGGAGTGTCTTAGGACACTTGTTAGCATTTCCCTAAACTAAATAAGTTTATTTTAATTGCTCGAGAAAAAATTTTGAAATCGAAAAATTTTAATTTTCTGCGTTTCGCTGCGTTATCTGGTAATACCCTTATAAAACCCCAATAAAATTGTATCAGATCGAGTCTAATTTTGAACACTCGATATGATTATGCCTTTAAAATTCAATGTTTAATTTAATATTTACTTTATGGATGCATGTGTTTATTTAATTTGATTAAGTAAAGTAAAAGCATCTTTTGCGGAAAATCCCTAATTAATAAGGTTGTATGTTAATTATGTATTTGATGCATGTTACATGGTTCGTCTTGTCAATACAGTTTAAGGATATCTTTTCTATTACTACATCCGAGAACGTGCCAAAGCTGTGAGGATGTAGCTAATAGAAATTTATTTATGCCGGATGTATATATGATGCTAGATAAATTTAAGCAAATGCGGAATCTTGAACGTGCCAAAGCTGTCAGGGTTACGCAAGTAGCTTGAGTTTATCATTGACGAGTTTAACCTTGGTACGCCTCCTTGTGAACGTGTCAAAGTTGTCACAATAAGAAATGACCAGGACCGGAAACCCAGTAGTCACTAGTGAGTTATTGACAATGAGTTGTCTACCTGATGAATATACGTAGGCGAGAACGTGCCAAAGCTATGAGCTGGGGTCCACCTTTCACTATTTGTATTTAATTTAATTATTAAATCTTTGTATTCTGTTTGGGGATTACAATATTGCATGATTTAGTTGGATGGGCATTTTTAGATTAAATATACATGATCTAGTTAATGTTTTTGATATTATATGAAACTATTTTATTTTGCTAACCATTTTTCGTAATCTATATGATAGATTTACGATGGCAGCACAATCGACTAATCCTTTTGCATGTATATTGGATACGAACAAATTAAAAGGCGCTGAAAATTTTTCCGATTGGGATATGGATTTAAGGATTGTCCTTGAATCCGAAAATTTGGGATATGTACTTGAGGGTCCGCTGCCCCTTGCTGTGTCTAAGAATGCAACACCGGATGAACTAGAAACTTTCCAGTCTTTGAAAGACGATAATTTAAAAGTTAATCATATATTCTAAGTTCACTAGTATCGGAACTCAAGAGGAAGTACTATGTCATGGTAGATGAATATAATATGATGATGTGATTAAAAAAATCGTATATGAACCAAGAACAAGTTCTTGTTCATAAAGTGGCGATGGAACTGTTTCATGCGCGTCTGGATGAGGGGCAAGCTGTTAGCTCACATGTTCTTCACTTGACCGATTTAATCGAACAACTGAGGCAATATAATCTCCATCTGAATGATATTCTCGGTAGGAGTGTCATTCTTGGTTCGCTCCGAGCATCTTATCGCCAATTCATAATGTACTTCAACATAAATGGGATTATCTATTCCTATCATAAATTGCATAGGATGTTGATCACATCGAAAGAAGACCTAAGGAATGGAGTATCGACTCGCCCTTGAAACCTACTTCACTTTCTGCTTCTTCCCAGGCTAGGCCAAATGGAAGCAAATAAGAAGAAGGGTTTCAGTCCTCCACCGCAAGGAAAGAAATCTAAGCCCAAGAGAGCGTCTGAAGATAAATGCCATCATTGCAGTAAATTCGGGCACTGGAAAATAAACTGTCCTGACTACATTGCCCAGATAAGGAGAGAGAGCATCTACATCAGGTACATTTATTTTTCCAGTTATTGATATCTCACTAGCTTGTGAAGCTGTAACATCCAGCTTGATTTTGGATTCTGCTTATCCTGTTCACATTTGCAATTTGTTGCATATACTGAAGGAAAGTAAGAAGCTAAAGCCTGGAGAGATGCAGTTGCGTTTTGGGAGTGGAGACTCTCTGGATACAGTTGCAGTTAGAGCATGCGAGATCTCCTTGTCGAGTGGGAGCCTTTTGTTAAATGATTGCTAAGTTGTACCAGAATGTATAGAAAATATTATATCTCTTTTTGTATTAGATACAAAAGATTATCATGTTAATATTAAGAACTGTTCTTTATATTTATATGATAGATGTAATATTCAGATCATTTGTTGTCCAAATGAGCATGGTCATTACATATTGCATACTTCTATAGATATTTTGAATACTAGGATTAATAAACATAGTTTACTTGTAGTTAATAATACTGAACTATGGCATATGAGACTAGGTCATATAGGCGTGAAACGCCTTACCCAATTGGTTAGGAATGGTTTGATACCAGATCTCACCATTGAACCCTATCCAATTTATGAACCGTGAAATAAGGGTAAGATGACCAAATCCCCATTTTCCGGTGTTGGACACCACGCCACTAACTTACTGGACCTACGGTTCCGAGCTCCAATAATCTCGAAATACTAATTAAGCTCTTAATTAAATATTCCGAATTATTAACTTCTAATTATTGCACTAAAAATCTGAAGTTGCACTCTTATTGCCGTAGATGAAATATTAATCCGAACCAAGTCGGTGTCCACCGATATAGTCATTGCATACGAATTGATCCTTCACGAATATCTCGTAATTAGAGCCGGGTCATAATGTCCGTTATACCCCTCTAATTATTTTTACCTTAAGTACCATTGATTCTCTAATGAACGATTTATTCACAACTGTTATGAATATTAATCTTTCTATTCGTAATGGAAAGACTTGGGCGCTCAAATCATTCAAGTACCGAATCAACCCTTAAGAGAGATACTCATCTACTTCTCGTAAGAATGAGTGAATTCCATGTCTATGTAAAACATTCCCAGCTACATAACAGACTATGCCCCCAAAGTACGTAGTTATTGGTTGGGATTGCTACACCAACCTCACCTTTGTAAATCAAAGGACATATCCCGCCATGCAGGAGTTCGTAGTACACTCAAGATTAAGATCAATCCATATATGACCATCAAGTAGATCGAAATGACTTTCTTTGTTTAACGGATATTATAAGAATGTCATTTCTATCTAGGTCCAGTCCTATATGATCACATCATATAAGGTGCCTCCATTCTCATGTCTACATGGACGATCTGGATTAAGATCACCATCTAAATATAGAATGGACCGCAGCTATAGATAAACCACAAACAAAGTACCCGGTTTGTTTGCTCTCTATGGACTATTTAAGATTACTAATTTCATACTTAAATCCTCTGGTGCATGACACTCATACACAAAGTATGAAGGTACATAAGTAATCTACGGTATTTATGAAGATATATAATATGCGAAAATTAAACAAACAATTTGATAAATGAATAATGCATCATTTTATTTCTTAACACAAGAAACCGTTTACTTCACATGTAGCTCTAGGGCATACATACCAACAATCTCCCACTTTCACAAGAGCAAATGGGACATATCACGTAAACCCAGACCATCTAGGTGACCCTCAAAAACTTTAGCTAGCAAGCTCTTTGTAAACAGATCAGCAAGGTTCTCTGCGGATGCAATCTTTGTAATGCTAACGTCCCCTCTCTGTACTATCTCCCCGATGAGATGATATTTCCTCTCTATATGTTTTCCTTTCTTATGGCTTCTTGGTTCTTTGGAGTTTGCCACAGCTCCACTATTATCGCAATAGAAGGTGAGTGGTTTATCTATATCTAGAACAACTTCCAGATCTCCCAAGAATTTACGGAGCCAGACTGCTTCTTTAGTTGCTTCACAAGCCGCTACATATTCAGCCTCCATGGTGGAGTCGGCAATGCAAGATTGCTTTATGCTCCACCAAACAATAGCCCCACCACCTAGGGTGAACACTGATCCAGATGTTGATTTCCTGGAATCGACATTTGTCTGAAAATCAGAGTCTGTATATCCTCTTAGGATCATATCCTCATCATAATATACTAGCATATAATCTCTCGTTCTCTTAAGATATTTGAGAATGTGTTTCACAGCCACCCAATGATCCAATCCCGGGTTTGACTGAAACCTACTAACTACTCCCACTGCAAAACAGATGTCCGATCTTGTGCATAACATGGCATACATAAGACTACCAACTGCTGAGGCATATGGGATATGTCTCATTTCCTCAATGCTCTGAGGTGTCTTAGGAGACTGTTCCTTTGACAAATGAATTCCATAACGATAAGGCAGATTGTCTTTCTTGGAATTCTGCATCCCGAATCGCACAAGGATCTTGGCGATGTAGGATGCCTGAGATAGACCCGGCCGGCGGTTCGATTCCGGTTCGGAACCGAACCGAACCGGCCGGTTTCCGGTTCCACAAGTGTGGAACCGAACCTAAAACCGAACCGGAACCGAACCGTTTGGTTCCGGTTCGGTTCGGTTCCTTTTTTTTTAATAAATTAAAATAAAAAAATGAGAGGAATCAAAGCTTAAATAAAAAAAATTTATTATTTAAAAAAATGATATTAAATTTATAAAAAAAAAAAAAAATTTATTACATTGAAGAGCTTGAGCATAAATTTTTAAAATTTAAGTTGCCTACGTATCCTCCAAGGGTGAGAGGAATCAAAGCTCACGTAGTTCCATTACAAGTTTAAGACATATCCCCTTTGTAAATTATATTTTACAATTATCAATCATCATTATCAGTTGATCCTTCGGCTCCGGTTCCGCAGCTTCTGCTTGCAATTGTTGCAGAATCATTATCGAACAAATCTTCAAAATCATCGGGGGCATCTTCTTGTTGTCTCAGATCAGCTCGAGTCCAATCATCCACACAAGCTGTTGCTTCTAGAGTGCTTGGATGTAATGAAGATCGCCTATCTTCCAATATATTACCTCCCAAGCTGAAGGCTTGCTCAACCGCAACGGTGGAAATATGTGCTGCCAATATCTCTTTAGCAATAATAGATAAAACATGATATATATTTTGATGCCGGTTCCACCATTCAAGGATTTTAAAATTTTTACTGCATAAACTTTCATTAGAAAACTCAAAATTTGTAGATAAATAATTATCTAATTCAGGGTTATTAGTTGTTGTCGTATCCCTAGATTTTTTATTTCGTTGCAATAACCAACGATCCCCTACGCTAAGTCTTGGTTGAATTACCGGTTCGCTACTACTAGATTGACCTACTGTTCCTAAGTTATATCTTACAATATAATCATTAAATAAAATAATTAAATCACTTCTTAAATTCGTCATTATGCTCGTAATATCAACATCATCTACTATTCCTAAATAACCATAGTAAGCTTGTAAACCACCATTCAAACCTTCTAATTTAAATCTAGGATCAAAAACAGCAGCAATAAGATAAAGTAAAGGAATTTCTCTAAAATAATTCAACCATTTTACCTTCATAACAGTAATGGCTTCGAGCAAAACAATATC
Organism: Zanthoxylum bungeanum; assembly: GCA_019454045.1. Lineage (NCBI taxonomy): Eukaryota > Viridiplantae > Streptophyta > Magnoliopsida > Sapindales > Rutaceae > Zanthoxylum > Zanthoxylum bungeanum. The sequence goes on along the minus strand of SKCR01033653.1, from coordinate 112,086 downwards.
ATTAGGGTCGTCACTGTTAACATGTTCATCGAGAGTGCCAACAATATTCAAACTCTCAAGAAAAATAAATGTGCAGTGGATAATAATAAACACCGCTAAAAACTAAAGTAGCATCATTAAAAACTCTTAAAATATCTAAAATTCTTTCACAAATATCCCATTGACTAGGATAAAGTGTGATATTTTGAACATGTTGAGAAAAAAAACTACATAATGCATCTTTGTATTGAAGTGCTTGACATAAAAGAAAATAAGTAGAATTCCAACGTGTTGGAACATCTCTAGAAAATTTAATCGGTTTAATACCATTTATTTTACAAAACTTGGTCCATTCCCTCCTAACTTGAGAATATGACCAAATACAGTTAAGTGCCGTTTTAATAGGATCAATGAAAGGAGATAATAATTTTAGACCGTCTTGCACACATAAGTTTAGGACATGACATGTACAACGAATATGAAAAAATCGACCCCCTAAATTTGGTTGACATATTCTTTTAAATCATTGATGGATGCAGTATTTGCATATGCATTATCAAATCCAATTGTTAAAATTTTTTCTCCTAAACCATATTCATCAAAAATTACCTTCATCATTCTATAAATATTATGTGCAGTATGTTGGTCATCAAAAACTCTAAATGCAATAAGTCATTTTTGCATGGTAAATGATGCATCAATCCAATGACAAGTCACACCCATGTATGAGTGTGTTTGCCAATGGTCACTCCAAATATCAGAACATATAGAAATACGACCTTTCATCTCTTTAAATATTTCATTTAAAATAATTTTACCATCTTTATATAATTTGAAAATATGACGTTTTGTTGTGTTTCGAGTCATTCTACATGCAGCAGGGTTTAAAGCATTATGCACGTAATTAGTAAAATGAAGTTTTTCACCAAAGATTAAAGAAAGATGTGCCATACATGTTAATTTCGCAAATTCTTCTCTATTTTTTGCATCAGAATATTTAAATAAATCTACACTACTCGTACCTCTACTAGATGATGCGTACCTGGCCATTTGAGTCTGCGTCGTATCAATGCCAAATTCAACCGGATGATGTTTCTCCATGTGCTTGATCATATTGCCGTATCCACCAGAAAATTTATAGATAACCCCACAATAGTTGCAAATTGCTCGTTGTGAACCATCGTCTAGCCGTTCCAAATTAAAATGAATTTTGAAAATATCGAAGGACCGAGCCTTAACTTCTCTTCTCCGTGATTGTGCACTGACACTAGGGCCGCTCTCTTGGGTCGGCATATTTGACATTATGTTCTCGGATGAGCTTGCCATTTGAATAATTGCGATGCGAATGATAACAAATTAACAACTAAAATAAGAGAATTGTATTGAAGTAAGATTGAGAATAAGAGATTTATAGAAAATGAGAGAGTTGAGAATTTGGTGTGATGAAATTATGAAAAATGAATCCTATTTATAGAATTTTAGAATTTTTTTGATACCAAAAATGCCCCTAAATATAACATTTTATTACCGTTATTAGGGGTACATTAGTAATTTTTATTTTATATAATAAAAAAATTCTAATTTTTTTTTTGGCAGGGAGCCAAACGGCTCCCTGCATCCCCCAACGGCTACTAGCCGTTGGGGGAATTAGGCCCCCAACGGCTAGTAGCCGTTGGGGGCGGTTCCAACAAGAACCCGACGGTTCCACCGGTTCGGACCGGTTCGAGTTGGGGTGGAACCCCAACCGAACCGGTCCCATTCCGGTTCGGTTCCGGAACCGGAACCGGAACCGATTGGAACCGGACTCCGGTTCGGTTCCGGTTCCGAACCGGAACCGTGGCCGGGTCTAGCCTGAGACATAGCTAACAGTCGTTTCTTGCGATCTCGAAGTATCTGGATCCCAAGAACATAACTCGCCTCTCCCAAATCTTTCATTTAGAATTGATCAGCTAGCCAGGTTTTTACGTCTGATAATATCCTTACATCATTCCCAATGAGTAAGATGTCATCAACGTATAAGACAAGAAAAACCACATTCCCATCAATGACGCGCTTGTATGCACAAGGCTCATCAATATTCTGCTTAAAATTATAGGACTTGATCGTTGTATCAAATCTTATATTCCAAGATCGAGATGCTTGTTTGAGTCCATAAATGGACCTTTACAGTTTACAAACTTTTTGCTCTTGACCTTGGGCAATGAACCCTTCTGGTTGTATCATATAGATACTTTTATCAAGATTGACATTCAAGAATGCAGTATTGACGTCCATTTGCCAAATTTCATAGTCATAATATGCGGCTATGGATAGAAGAGTGCGTATGGATTTTAGCATAGCTACTGGCGAGAAAGTTTCCTCATAGTCAACTCCCTCTTTCTGGGTATAACCTTTGGCCACTAGTCTAGCTTTGAAGGTCTGTACCTTCCCATCTGATCCCCTCTTCCTCTTGTAGATCCACTTGCAACCTATGGGTTTCACCCCATCAGGTTGGTCTACAAGTTCCCAGACTGAGTTGGAGTACATGGACTTCATCTCAAGATTCATGGCGTTGAGCCATTCTTCTTTGTCAGAATCATCCATTGCACTACTGTAGGTTAATGGATCATCTATGCCATCGCTGGAGGTGACAACTTGTGCCTCTCCAACCCTTAGGTAGCGATCAGGTTGTCGTACAACCCTCCCACTGCGTCTAGGTGGTAGATCATTCTGACTGGGAAGTATCTGACTATCAGATGTCGAAGGTGCTATGTATTTGTCAACTTTTGTTGACGATGGCGCGCTGGTCGAACTAGTAAGTAACTCATTGAGTAACATTTTAATACGAGGTTTGAACTCCTTCATATAGTCCTCCTCTAGAAATGTAGCATTTGTCGATACAAATACTTTGTTATCATCAAAACTATAGAAGAATCCACCCCTAGTTTCTTTCCGGTAGCCTATAAATAGGCACACCTGAGAATGTGGTTCCAGTTTCGTAGTCTTATTCTTCAGCACATGTGTTGGATACCCCCATATGCGGAAATTTCGTAAACTAGCTTTACGACTATTCCACAACTCTAACGGAGCCTTAGGAACAGACTTTGATGGAACTACATTAAGGATATACATTGCGGTTTGCAGTGCATATCCCCAGAATGAACTAGGTAGTGAGCTATAACTAAACATAGATCTCATCATGTCTAATAGGGTTTGATTTCTCCTTTCTGCAACACCATTTTGTTGTGGTGTTCCAGGTGCTGTGAGCTGGGATACTATCCCATGCTCAACTAAGAATTCCTCGAAGTCTCTATCGAGGTATTCCCCTCCACGATCCGATCGTAGAGTTTTGATTGTCTTACCTAATTGGTTCTCAACCTCAGCACGATACTCTTTGAACTTTTCAAAGGTATCTGATTTGTGATGCATTAGGTAGACATACCCATATCTTGAATAATCGTCAATGAATGTGACGAAGTATTCATAACGACCTCAAGCTTTTACAATCATTGGTCCACAGACGTCCGAGTTTATTAGCTCTAGTGGTTGACTGGCTCTTATACCTTTTCCAGTAAATGGTCTCTTGGTCATTTTTCCTTCTAAACAAGATTCACAAACTGGTAAAGTCCTGAGCTTTAACTGGTTTAAGGCTCCGTCCTTTATCAATCTATTTATCCGGTCAAGGTTGATGTGACCAAGTCTAAGATGCCATAGATATGTGTCATCGTGAGAAATCTTTTGCCGTTTCGTTTTTGGTTTTTCAATCTTAAACATTTCAGTGTTGAGCAGTGACTTATGCGTTAACGGTCTTAACACATACAATTTATTTTCTGAGTTTCCTGTGCATATAGTCAATCCATTTCTACCAATAATAACTGAATTATTATTAAAAGAAATAGAATAAGCATCATACATAAGTCTAGAAACAGAAATCGGATTCCTGCGGAAACCAGGAATGAATAACACATTGTTCAAATTTAAATAACTATTATTAATAAAATTTAAACTAGAAACTCCCACTGCTCTTGCTGAAACGGCATCCCCTGTCCCGACTCTCATGGCGTAATCACCTTTAGCAAGGTCCCTTCATGAATCAAGTAGTTGTTTCCTTTTTCTCTTTTAGCTCAGCAAGGTATTTAGGACAGTTCCTTTTCCAATGCCCATTCTTGTCGCAATGGAATCATTTTCCTTTGGGCTTGGTATCCTTGGAGCCTTTCTTGTTCTTCTTCTTCATGGGCTTACCCTTAGCCTTTCCAGTGCCTTTCTTCTTTTTCTTTGCAGATTTATAAGATTCGGCAAAATTTGCCTCTGCACTGGACTTACGAGGATCCACCAGCATGGACTCGTAATGGGTGAGCTCATTAAGCAGTTGGGTCAAAGTAAAAGACAACTTGTTCATAACATAGTTGCTTTTAAACTTCAGGAAACTCTTCGGAAAAGTTTCCATAATCATGGTCACCTAGCTACGCTCGTCAATACGAGCTCCATGGGTTTCAGCATTATTGAGATAAGTCATCATCCTTAAGACATGCTCTCGGACTGATGTCCCATCCTTCATCCTAGCAGTCATCACTGAGACCATGGCCTCATGGCTTTGATGCTCCGAAGGCTGCCCAAACATGCCCAGCAATGATTCCATCACCTGTGATGCTAGAGCCATAGGTTCATGCTTTGCAGTAAGAACCTCAGACATCCCTGCTAGCAAGTAGCAGCAAGCTTTCTCATTTGCTGCGACTCATTTCTGATAGGTATCGCGCATAGCTTGGCCAGCATTTCTGGCCGGATCGGGAGGACGTTCCTCCGTCAGGACAAACTTTAGGTCTTCACAGACCAGAATATCATTCATGTTACTTTTCCATTTAACATAATTTTCTCCGGTCAACTTATCATTTGAGAGAATGGAAATAATTGGAGAAACCATGGCTGAAAATAAAATAAACATGCATTTAACATTCATTCATCGCATATTAAAATCATCAAAGAATTTTGGCATAAAATTAAACATGATGCATGAACCATGAATAATGAATAAGAAACCTAAAAGAATTACTATGCCACGGAGATCTATCATCCCATAAGTAAGTGCCGCTGTAGGGTAGGTCAAGTACTCGCATGATAGATTGAGACAATCTCAACTGTTTTAATATATGCGGGAATAACTCTTATTCCTATATTAAACAACTATCGTTCGATTTGATTAAGGAATTTCATTAACAGTTAATTATTCCTTTGTGAGTGTAACCCACCGTTTCGGGATTTTTTGACTTAACAGGTGAAGTGCCGCCGTATGGTAGGTCAGTTCACAAGATACATCTAGAATCTCTATCCTTTCGGAACCCAAACTTGATATTGACCTAAAATGGACACCATCCGTAGGGGGATGAAAACAAAGCCGTCTCGAGGCGCCTTTTGAATCTCACATTTTTGGACTAACAACGGAGATCGTGGGATGTACTGTCGTATATCTCTCTCCCACTCACTATTTTAAACTTAAGGTTTCTATCTAAAATATCTAATATTTTATCCTAACTAATGTGGATAAACTTATGGCGGCTAAAGTATAATTTATTTACACTAGTTTGTCATAAGTGAGCTAATCAATTTTAACTATTAAAATCGTGTCACTAATTTCTCATTAGTCTCTACTAACAGCTTTACTCTTTTAAACTAATTTAATTAGAGTGGTATAAGTGAGCTACAATATTTTAACCCTTAAAATACTAGACACTTAAAGTTCTAAAATCATGGAATTCTAAATGGTCAAAATTTTAATTAAACATTTTAATAAATCTTAGTGCGTCATAAAATCCAATGGTACGTGGAATTGTATCCCGAGTGCAGACCACATTTCCTTCCATACGGAATCGGCTATGGAATTTATATCTGGGTTTCTGAACATCCCAGATTTTCAGGACTGTTCTAGAAGATTTCCATATTGATTTTATAGTCTCGGAGCATGATGATAATGAAGAATAAGAGTTTAAGTGATGTCTTATGAGTTGGAATATTAGATTATGAATTTTTGTCGCGTCGGAAAACACGGAGGATCAAAAGTCAGTTACGCAATTTTCGTAAAACATGTAAAGTTTTCGGTTTTGGTCATGGAGAGAGCAAACGAACTTCGATCGAGCTTATTTATAGATCATCTGACTCTTTTTTCCGAGACGAACAATTTTTGAGTTGAACACTTTTCGAGAATCGCATCAGAAGGGCTCCGAAATTGTGATATTCCAGAAGGTTCCAGAATATGGGCTGTTTTGCAATCTTCGCGATGGTTTATTTGATATTTTCCAAAATAGTATATAAAGCCTCAAGGTTTTCAAAAATTACAAATTGGCAAGAATCCAAAAACCCCTCATTTTCGCCCCCACCCCCTAATTCGTCCTCCTCATTTGTGTGCTAGCGCCCGGCCACTTCCCGCCCACCGCCGACCGGCGCGACGGTCGGGGAAGGAGCGCCCGGCCACCGTGCGTCTATTGGTGGCCAGCGGCGACTCTAATACGCCGGCGATCGGTGGCAGGAAAAGGTGGAAGGTGCGGCCATGGGTTTGGCAGATTCGGCTCGTCGGTTCGTTTCACGGCCCGAGCCACCTACCAAATCGAAGCCCTCGACGAGTACTACGAGTGTGTGGGGTCGATTTCACCGAACAGCGGCCGGTTGCATGCGGAACGAGGAAAGAAGCGTCGGATGAATAGTAGACCTAGATGAACAGTAGCTCCGATCAGAATTTCGATCACACCAGCGCATTCGTATGACCGAGGGGAGTCCGAATATGGCCTCGGAATTTCGATCGGGTCCAGATTCGGAGTGTCCGCGAAGCCAGGTAAGTAACTAATGATTTGAGTACTTCATAGATTTAACAATGTTCAAAATTAGTAATATAATGGAATTGTATATAGTTATATTCATGAAACCTATATATATATATATAAAGATGATTGTAGAAGAGAGAAACAAGTGTATCTATATACACATGTAGATAAGAACAAGTAAAAGATAAGCATGAGCATATAGAAGTACAGAGATACATAAGTAGGTATAAACCAACATATATATATAGACAGAGCATATGAATAATGTTCATGATTATAATTTAGTGAAACTTGGGTTTGGGGGATGTAGAAAACTACACCCTAGGGAATGAGACTAAAGTTTAGAAAATAATAATTGTGTGAAGTAACTGTATATGTTCAGTGTAAGTAGAATGATACATGAACAAGAATACATGTATATATATATACATATATAAACAAGAGTATATAGGTTCATGGAGAAATAAGTAAGTATATATATAAATTGTTTGTATATATATTTGATTTAGAATAACTAATAATTCAGAAAAAGAAAAGCCTAAATGAGCCTATTGTTGGGTAAATGCTTTAGTATGATTATAAATGATTAGAGAGTTATATAAATAAATGAATAAGTAAACTCTTATATTTTAAGTCATACATTCGTTTATAACGATTGATTTTGTGTGTATGAATGTAAATTATACATTATATTGTTTGTGAACTATCAGTAAGGTAAGTAATAAAGGTAAGCTAGTGATGATGGCTTGAATATGAGATGATTCGAGACATAAGCATATAAGGAATCGAACGCATAGTTCATTACTTTGTGCATACGCATAAACACGTGCATGATCATATCCATATACATACATGATGAAACGAGAAAGGTTTTGAAATTCAAAGGTTTTACAGAAAAGTAACAGAGATTTTTAAAAGAAATATTTTTAGAAAAGTTTATTCAGTTTTGAAATCCATATCATGGTTTTATATTTTCAGGGCATGAGGTAAAACCTCACCCCAGTATGTAACTTGAAATACAGTTGGAATTGACCGATACAGAGAACATGTGCACATGTAGGGCCAGGATGGCGGTTTAGGATCGTGTACCTGGTCCCTAGTGGTGGCTACACTGCAAGTTGAGTTATGGTCCTAGGTGTAGTGCACCACCAGTTTCAGAGATTCCCAGTTGAGTTATGGTCCTGGGCATCGAGTACACCCAGTTGAGTTATGGTCTTGGGTGTAGAGAGACGTCCAGTTGAGTTATGGTCCTGGACGTAGAGCAGTTTTCAGTTTTCAGATTTTCAATACACAGTTTTCAAATCATCAGTATATAGTTTTCAAAAGTCAGATTTTAGAAAACAGTTTTCAGAGAAAGTTTTCAGATACAGTTTTCATAAAGAGCTTTTCCAGAAAGAGAAAATTAAGTAAAGTTTTCAGCAAAGAATTTTCAAAAAGAAACTTTCAGATAATAGTTTTTCAGAAAGAGTTTTCAAAGAGTATCCTCCAAAGACATAGCTTGTTGAAGTAAAGTATGATTTGCAATTATTGCATATAAGTCATGTATTCTAGTAAGTTATTTGAGATGCATATAGTTGATGGTAATGCATTATAGCATGAGTACATTTAGATGTATGTAGCTAACATTGATACATGGTATCATCATTATGTTTATATGTATTTGTTGATGATGTTGGTATGAGATGTATGGCTATATAAGAAATTCTCCTTGTGAATATTTAATGTGTGATAAATATTTGAAGGAAAGAACATATGGTAAGAATACTAGAACATGTTGCAATGATTACATGTGTATGTATACATGATCAGTGATAGTAGGTTAAGTGTCTGACAGAGATAATATTTTAGTACAACCGACTTGATGATATTTCAAAGAAGGTAAGAATAAGAGGTTTTAAATTAAAGGCCAGAACTAGATACAAAGTAAAGATATAGAAAAGTGAAAAGATATTAAAGTAACGTAGTGGATACGTAATGAGTCTTAGTACAATAGATGGATTTATAGAGCTTAATGACCATAGTATAGATGTTTAAAGTTTAAGTAAGAAACAAGATGTAAGGGTGTGAATTAGAACAGAAATCTTGTAATAAGTCGTAACATCTAAACTTGAATAAGAGTTTTGCAGTTAACCTAGATTTGAGAATTATGTGAGACTACATAGACAATCTAAACCATTAATATTTTAAGTAATAAACCTTGTATGAGTTGTATGCTTAGGTTTGGAGCATAGTTACTTACCGAGTCATTGTGACTCACACTACAACAGTTTGTAGTTTTGCAGGTCAGTAGCTGTTATATAGAACCAGCAGATGTTCGGTGAAAACTTTGAAGACGGTGGATCGCCCCAATTGCAGTCAAGAGCGTTTTGAGTCCTGGGTCGAGTTGTGGGTCCTCACGGCCCTTGTCTTTGTACTTGCATTTGGATTTCATGTGTAAAAGTTGTAATAGCATAGTTTTTATTTTCGAGTTCTGGCCGGAGGCCAAGTGATTTATCTTTGTCTTTGAGTTCAGGCCTGAGGCCTTGATGTTGCATTACCGGCCGGAGGCCGAGATTGTTATGTTCTTGTTGTATATAGATGCTGGCTACAGGCCAGGTTGCATGATGTTACAAATACATCATGCCGAAATTTCGTTAGAATTAGAGGCTTATGGAGATGGGTTCTCCTGTCTCCTGCCGGTAGCATCCTGGCCTAGGCGAGATGTTACAGTTTCCATCCTATATACTAATGGAATTTATTATGCACCAATTAAGTCCAATATATAAGAATTCAAGTTTTAGACACTAAATCCCATTAATCTAATTAATGATTTTAATGCATATCAATTTCTAACTTAAACATTTTAAATTACATAAAATCATAATTTTATGTCTATAATGATAACGCATCTATGACATGTTATGGCAAGTAAAATGCACGAGTGGGCACCCTAGGCTATATGACATATTATTTAAACAATTCGAAATAAACATACATATAACATAAAAAAATTATTTTGCATTGACCAGGCTCTTATTTTTCCTATACTAATCTAATTAGTACATAAGATATACCAAGGCATTCATTGGCCTTCAAATCCCGCTCCAAAGTGGTATTGGCTCCTTTTGCGACTTCGGTGCTCCATATTACAAAGAATTGAAATTTTACATTGAAAACTAAAATTACAATGAATATAAACAATGGCCTTATGGCCTTACAACCCAAAATAAAAACCAACTACAAAAATAAGAGCCATAAAAATTTACGACCAATGCAAAATCCATTCATCACATGAAATATCAAAACCATTCATCACATGAACTCAATAATGTGCCCACTCATCTAAACATGCATATCATATTTATAACTCATATAAACATATTAAAACAGAAACTTTAAATGAAAAAGTGAAGAGTTAAGAGCACTTTTCAACCTTGCTCTTGATGCCAATTATAGGGAACGCCTTCCCACGCGCAGCGGAAGAGGTAAGTCTCACGGACCGAACTTGAAAACTTTTTCTGCTCTCCCTTTGCTTTGGTCGAACTACACCAGTGAGTTCACTGATGTTTTGCTTCTGTTTTGGATAATATTTGAGCCCCGGAATACCCCTGAAACAGTCCCCGAACAGCCCCTTGAACTGCAGTGAATTAGTGGACTGTTTTGGACCCGTTTCACGCGCGAACTGTACCCTATTTGAAGCAGTATTTGCGTGAACTGCAGTGATGGTTCAGGTCTGATTTTTCTCTAAAAAAAATAATCCTAACACAGCCCTAAAAATCCCTAAAAGTGTTTCCCAAAAACCTGAGTTAAAACCAAATAAAATTGAGCCCTAATGAATGGGAAGTGCGTGCGGCAGTGGGCTATAATTTTGCCCACTGCCGTGAATGGTGAGAGGAGGGGAAAAAGTTTTCCAATGTCACAAGGTCTTCCGAGCTATGTCTCGTTACCAACGGAGGGTAGTGTGGGCTACACTCACAGATTAATCTCTAAACGGTTTAGTGATTAAGATCACACACGAAATAATTTCAGGTTCTTCAATAATGTTTCTCAACTCTTGAGAGCTTGAAGAAGAGATGGAGGCTAGGGTTTCTAATCCTTAGATCTGAAAAATTAAATCATAATTTTTCTTTTATACTTGTGGATAATTTGTTTCATAAAACAAATCAACCACTAGTCTCCCATCTATATCAAATTCGGCCAAGGGGTAGGATTTCTAGTTTGATTTTGCTTCCAAAATAAACAAATCCTGATCCTTATTCCCTTAGGAAATTTCGGCCAAGGCCTATTATTTTGGCTTGATTTTGTTTCCAAAATAAACAAATCTTATTCCTTATCAATGAGGAATTTTCGGCCATGGTGGGTTTTAAGTTTGACTTTGTTTCTCAAACAAATCCTATTCGTTATCCAATAAGGAATCCTACCATGGTGATGATTTTTGTTTCCAAAATAATTCTTAACCTTATTTAATTATATCACATATAATTTAATATTCTAATATAATAATTATCATATAATTATTAATACATTATATTAACTTTTAATATAAAGTCTCAAGTGTGATGTATTTAATATTATTAATCATATTAATAATATTTATTCTTTGTGAGTATATAATTGGACCGTTCAATTATATTAGCTCCGCTAAAGTATATCGAGCTAGCACGGGGACCAAGTGGACCTACGGTTCCGAGCTCCAATAATCTCGAAATACTAATTAAGCTCTTAATTAAATATTCTGAATTATTAACTTCGAATTATTCCACTAAAAATCTGAAGTTGCACTCTCATTGCCGTAGATGAAATATTAAGCCGAACCAAGTCGGTGTCCACCGATATAGTCATTGCATACGAATTGATCATTCACAAATATCTCGTAATTAGAGCCGGGTCATAATGTCCGTTATACCCCTCTAATTATTTTTACCTTAAGTACCATTGATTCTCTAATGAACGATTTATTCATAACTGTTATGAATATTAATCTTTCTATTCGTAATGGAACGACTTGAGCGCTCAAATCGTTCAAGTACCGAATCAACCCTTAAGAGAGATACTCATCTACTTCTCGTAAGAATGAGTGAATTCCATGTCTATGTAAAACATTCCCAGCTACATAACATACTATGCCCCAAAGTACGTAGTTATTGGTTGGGATTGCTACACCAACCCCACCTTTGTAAATCAAAGGACATATCCCGTCATGCAGGAGTTCGTAGTACACTCAAGATTAAGATCAATCCATATATGACCATCAAGTAGATCGAAATGACTTTCTTTGTTTAACGGATATTATAAGAATGTCATTTCTATCTAGGTCCAGTACTATATGATCACATCATATAAGGTGCCTCCATTCTCATGTCTCTACATGGACGATCTGGATTAAGATCGCCATCTAAATATAGAATGGACCGCAGCTATAGATAAACCACAAACAAAGTACCTGGTTTGTTTGCTCTATATGGACTATTTAAGATTACTAACTTCAGACTTAAATCCTCTGGTGCATGACACTCATACACCAAGTCTGAAGGTACATAAGTAATCTACGGTATTTATAAAGATATATAATATGCGAAAATTAAACAAACAATTTGATAAATGAATAATGCATCATTTTATTTCTTAACACAAGAAATCGTTTACTTCACATGTAGCTCTAGGGCATACATACCAACAATTCGTACTTCGTTACCTTTACCGATGATTTGTCACAGTACGTTTATGTCTATATGATGAGACATAAATCGGAAACCTTTGAAAAGTTCAAAGAGTTCCGTAATGAAGTAGAAAAACAGTCTGGTTAATATATTAAATGCCTTCAATCTGATCGATGCGACGAATATATGAGTAGTGAGTTCATAGATTATATGAAGGAGAATGATATTCTCACTCAATATACTCATCCAAGTACTCTACAGCACAATAGAGTGTCTGAGAGGAGAAATCAGACTCTATTGGATATGGTCTGATCTATGTTGAGTTTTACAGATTTTCCCTATTATTTATGGGCTACTCTCTTTTAACAGATGCACATTTTTTAATAAGATTCCTTCAAAAGCTATTCCTACGACTCCATATAAGATATGGACCGGTAGGAAACCAAATCTTAATTATGTTAAGATTTAGGGTTGTCCTGCCTATGTCAGGATGCTCAGAAAGATAAGCTTTCTCCTCGAGGGAAAAAGTTTAGGTTTGTTGGATATCCTTCGAATACGAAGGGATATCTGTTCTATGATGTCGAGCATCGAAATGTGTTCGTAGCTCCTTTCGTAAAATTTCTAGAGGTAGAATTTTTGCCAGAATGTGGTAATCATAGACAGGTTGAACTTGATGAAGTCCAACCTGAAAAAAACGAACCAAATGAGGAACCTGAAGTTCAAGTAGATGAAAAACCTTCAACGCACACACTCCATAGGTCACAAAGGGTATCTAGACCTCATGAACGCTTATATTTGATACAAGAAAAGAGTCTTAATGTTCTCTTAATTGAAGAGACTGATCCTTTTACATATAGAGAATCAATGTTGGACATCGACTCCGTGAAGTGGCAAGATGCCATGAAATCCGAGTTGGACTCAATGCATGAGAATCAAGTTTGGGACTTGGTTCCACTTTTCGAAGGAATTGTTCCTATCAGTTGTAAATGGGTTTACAAGAGGAAGCGCGAGCCTGATGGAAAGGTAGAAACCTATAAGGCCCCACTGGTAGCAAAAGGTTACACGCAGCGACCTGGCTTCGACTACGATGATACTTTTTCGCCAGTAGCAATGCTTAAATCTATTAGGATTTTGCTTTCTATAGCTGCTTATCATGATTACGAGATTTGGCAAATGGATGTCAAAACGGCTTTTCTGAAATCTATATGGAACAGCCAGAGGGTTTTGCATCCAACGAGAACTCAGGTATGGTATGTAAGCTTAAGAAGTCCATTTATGGACTTAAACAAGTTTCAAAAAGTTGGAATCTTCGATTCGATGAGATTATTAGATTGTCTAGTTTTCTCAAGAATTTGGAAGAATCATGTGTGTATCAGAAGGCCAGTGGGAGCATGGTGGTATTTTTAGTCCTCTATGTTGATGACATCCTAATCATTGGGAATGATATAAGGATGATGCAAGGCGTCAAAGCTTACCTCTGTAAGAATTTCTCCATGAAGGACCTGGGAGAAGCTTCTTATGTTTTTGGCATAAAACTCTATAAAGATAGAGAAAGGAAGCTGATTGGGTTATCCCAATCAAAGTTCATAGATAAGATCTTGGAACGGTACAATTTTGATAATTGTAAGACAGCAAATATAGCGTTCAGATATGGGATTCATCTTTCGAAGAAGATTGGTCCGTAAACAGAAGATGAGAAGGTTAGAATGTCTAACCAATCTTATGCTTCGTGTTTGGGTAGCATAATGTATGCCATGTTATGTACTAGGCCTGATATTAGTTTTTCTGTTAGCGTAACTAGTAGATATCAGTCCAATCCAAGTAATGACCATTGGATGACCATTAAACATATCCTGGAGTATCTTAAAGGTACTAAGGATAAGTTGATTATATATGGAGGAAATGAACTGCAAGTTAATGGGTATACGGATTCTGACTTCCAATCAGATCCCAATGATAGAAAGTCTACATCTAGATTCATCTTTACTCTTAACAGAGGTGCAGTTTACTGGAAGAGTTCCAAACAGGGGTCAACAGCAGATTCCACCACAGAGGCGGAATACATTGTAACTTCTGAAATTGTAAAGGAAGCTGTATGGAATAAGAACTTTATCACAGAATTGGGAGTGGTCCCAATGATCGAGAATGAAATTCTGTTATTCTGTGATAATACTGGAGCCATGGCGCAAGTAAAGGAACTGAGGGCGTATCAAAAGTCGAAGCATGTGGAACGCAAGTTCCACATCATTCAAGAGATTGTGTCGCGAGGGAACATTGTCGTGTGCAAGGTACCGAGTGAAGATAATGTAGCAGACCCGCTTATGAAGGCCATATCTCTAAAGTTATTTGATAAAAATGTGGAGTCGATGGGTATTAGATACAATCGATATTGGCATTAGAGCAAATGGAAGATTTTGTTAGAGTTGGTTCTCAGAGCGCCAATTCCCTGTTGTATTTCCTTTCAAATACCCTTTTAAACATTTTATTATGAATAAAATAAACAGTTTCTATAATATAATATATCTCTTTATATGGTAAAGATGTAATTGACCTTAGAATGATTAGTTATGATACAGTTGCAAAAGCGTCGCAATTGACATTGAGTTGTATCACGACGTTTTCATTATTAGATTGTTCCTAGTCTAGGTTTACATTACTTGGTCAGTAAAGTAAACCCGTTGAGACCGGTACATGTCGTATATTGGAATATTGGATTCCAATGGTTTCTCAATGAACTATCAGTGTTAGAGACTCGTATAGACATGTAGGTATTTATAACAGATAAACAATGAACGACTCACCAAAGATTCTTAATGAATGGTACACCAACGTCAATAAGAATCTTCTCAGGTTGAGTAGCATAAGTGATTCTTCGACTTGAGATACCACTATGGGCACATGAGACATCCTCCACACTTAGATGGCAGTCACGTCACCAACCTATTAAATTCAGATCTTCGCCTGTTCGTTGGGTGTGGACAGATCCTCAAGGTGTTCTGTGTGTGTCATGATAGGATCTGTTAGTTCTGTGTACAGAGAATAAGTAGTTCATATATGATTAGTAATCAGATAAAAACCATGGGCCCGTGGTACACTTTAGAAGTGAGTTCTAAGTGTTTTTTTAGAGATTGCTAATAGAGACGTCGACGAGATTTTCCCTATAGAGATTTGACGTTTATATCTATATCTCTGGGATATATCCGGATACTTGTGACAGAGGAATTAAACATATGCAATGACCTCGACTTGTATGATTCAATGAGTTTATCTGTGGTCGTCATAATTTACGGGTGGGTAAATTATGGACACGAAATTGGATTTCATGTCGGATATGCCTGAATCTAGAGAGTCTCACCTATGAAATATACTCGTAGAGCACTATGACAACTTTTATGATTAATACTGATTATTATAAGTCGTTTAACGGTTAAACGAAAAATACATGCAAAATGACCTAATAGTCATTTCCTAATTAATGTGTATTTGTATTTAATGAATGATTTTATTAAATACACGTTAATTAAATATCAAATTATGATATTTGACATATATCATAAATATATATGTATTTGAATATTTAAAGTAAATATAATACATATATTTAAAATAATTATATTTAAATAATTATTTAATTATTTAATTGTTAAATAATTAAAGTAATTAAAATATAAATATCTTAAGTTATGATTACTTTAGGAAGTGACTTTATTTGATTAGTTTGACTTGTTGTAAATCATTAAATGTTTTAATGATCAAATACAACAAGTGGATTAACTTTAATAAATTGAAACAAAAAAAAATATCTAGATATTTTATTTTTATTACTCAAAAATTCGGCCAAGGGCTTAATTGGAGAGTATAAATTATTTTGTTTCATTTTTCATTCATTATGTTAAGCCACCAAATATTACAAAGAAAGTTTGAGAGAAAAAGGTTGAAGAACAAAAGAAAAGCTTGAAAAACTTGGATTTTTGTAAGTTTTTCTTAAACCTTTTCAATTAGATAATTATTTCTATGGTACTAGGCTTCAACTTGTGTTGCTTAGAATTTTCTCTAGTCTTTTAGTATGTAATTAAATGGTTGGAAACTTGTTTGAAAGGTGGTTGCATGTTTGATGAACAAAGAAAGCATGAAATTGGTTCTTAAGCTTTGTTTTGATTATTTGATAATCATGTTGTCATTCTAGAGTTGTTAGGCCACTCATTAATGACCTATAATTGTTCTTGTGTTGTTTCATTGTGGTGAGACGCGTTTGGTATTGTGAAAATTGAATTAAACTATTGAATTTGATTAATTTGGTGTAATTTATCAATTTGAAGAAATTGTAAAATTATGTTTCTTAACCCTTTCCAAATTTGGGGCTTTTCATATATGTATTGATGTATATATGATGTATATTAAATTTTGGATTGACTGAATTTGATATTGACTTGTTTTGAACAAGATTGGACTAAATTGTAAATCTTGAAAATTCATGACCTTCTCGGCAATTTTATCTTTTAGTGGGGTGTTTTTATTGCAATTTGTGTTTTCATGTATTGGACATGTTAAATACATCTTGGTAATGATTTTGAATCACTCAAAATTATATTTGATAATTTGAGGAACAAAATACATAGTATTGAGGCAATTCGACAATTAAGAAGAAATTTGATTTTTTGGGTAAAAATTTCAGATCTTAAGTATTGTGTGATTAAAATGAATAAGTTTATTTTAATTGCCCGAAAAAAATTTTGAAATCGAAAAATTTTGATTTTCTGCGTTCCGCTGCGTTACCCGGTAATACCCCTATAAAACCCCAACATGATATATGTTTATGCATTTGTAATATGTTTTTATTTTTTCTTGATGCTCTATGTGCATGAGTGTCAATGATGAAAACCCTTAGTATATCTTATGCTTGCATCTCAATACACATTTCTATGTCCTGAGGCTTGGTCGCATGTATGAATTTCTATACTACCAGTCTAATCTATGTTATACTTAGCTCACTAAATAGTGTGACCTTTGACTAGATGACCGTATGCTATCCATTTGTAAAAGTAAAAGAAAGAAAAAAAAATAGTGTAAATGAGTTTCAAGTGTAAAAGAGCCAATAGGCCAATTTCAAAATATAATGGTGAAAACCCTTTCACACGAAAGAGTCTTTATTTATGAGCTCATATTTAGGGGGAGACTATTATAGCATGTATCCAATGTTGCTTATTTTCAGGTCCTAGTGGCACTGGATTTGAATACCTGTTATGTGGACTTGGTGTGTCATGAGATGAGTATCTTGTTGTTTGTGGATGTTTTAGGTGAGTAGAATTAGTGGTTGTGGTGGCGTCGACACCAAGACTATTTGTTTAGGTATAAGATCGAGTCATATTATAATAAGTCACTGTCTTGATGGTGGGTATTTGGTTATTTTTTTGGGTCTTTTACCATAGTTTTATATTAGGTGGTTTTGTCACGGAAATGCCAAATGGAGAGATTGTTAGTTCCATGTGTGTTGGCAACTTCCGTAACAAAACAAGTTCAATTGAGTTGTAATGAGTCTTGAAGATCTCAGTGCAATTGGACAAATATTCAGACGACATCAGATGAAGTTGTCAAGGTTTGCGTTCGTGGTGCATTCTTGTTTGGGTTCGAACTCTCTGCGTTCATGGTTCTTTTGAGTAGATGTTCGAATAAAAGCTTCTAGAGTCTTCACGTTCGAACCGTCTAGAGGTATTCAAGTCGGTGAAGTTGTCACCATAGGTCCTATACACTCGCTATAAGTTTTCTCATATATAGTGGATTCGTGTGGTAGCCTATACCCGGAGTGGTTTTTTACGTGCATGAGTTTTTTACTCCATCAATAAAATTCTTGTGTTGATTTTGTTTACTGCTTTGATATATTTATTTTAATTCATACCTGCTTAGAATTAAGGGTGATTGTTTAATTCAAACTATAGTTGCTCTATCTTTGACTTGTCTTAGTTAGAGTTGTTGAACAATTCCACATAGAATAAGAACCTTAGAAAAATTTCAAATTTTCAAGAAGGCCATGAGAATTGATCTCAAGCGAGTTTGTCACGTGGGCAAGTTGGATGACATGATTTGTCATTTGGGACCAAGTGTCGATTGAGACACAATGTCGTTTGGGTCCTTAACCCAAATTTGACCCGTACACCCATCCTCTAATAGTGTGCAAGTTATTTTATAAGGTAGTAAAAAATGTTGTTCATATTATCAACAATCATACTATAACTCTATAAGGATATGTGGGCTTGGATTTGTATAATAAGGGTATGGATTGATATTTAGTGTTTATTTGGTAGTGTTTAAAATCATATCAAAAATAATTTTTTTAAGGTTAAAATTATTTTAGATCCTTTAATAATATGTTCAAAAGCACTAGTTAAGTAATTAACACTCCTTTAAAAAAAAAAGTAATAAACATTCCTAAAATGTGAAGTTATAAGACCTATATTAGGGCAACCCTAAATTTTGAAAGTCCTAGAAGAATTTTTAAAGAATTTGTAGCCTCTTACCGATAAAGCCTCTAACTTTGGCATAAATTTAGAGGGTCAACCAACCAAGACCATCTCTAACAGAAAATTATAAAAGATTGAGCATGAAAAAGATCTGCGCCGGATCCAAATTCGCATATATATATATATAACTAAAGCAATTGCATACCAAGATTAGCTAAGGCATCTGCGACTCTTACTGTTGAGCCTTGAATATATGTTTGGGACCAGTACTTTTGCCATTAACTAAGAAATAAAATCAAATTTCTATTTGTTCTGGAAATTAAACCTCTTAATTCCTACAGCGAATAGAACTCCAAAGAGCACAGCAAATGCAGCAACAACAACTGCAACAACAACTAGAAAATCATGTTTGAAATCAAAATAACTTCTAACAAAGTGTTTCACTGTTTCACCATTTTCCATTTTGTCCTCTATATCTCCAAACTGTGAAGCAACCAATCCATACAAGGTCCAAGCTACAGGGTTTGCCCAATAGTACCATCTCCACCATACAGGAATCCTCTGTCATTCGCCAAGTTGAAAGACGATGAATGAATTAGCTACGGAGTTTCGGTAAATTATGAAATTTAGTACCTTAATTAGAAATGGGAAAACAGTACTTACAGGTCTTGGTATCACAAACCCAGAAAAGACATTCCACAATCCATAAAATAAAGTTGAAACAATGGTGGCGATGTGGTAGTTTGGTGTCATGGCCACATTCATCATGCCATAGAAGGTGAAGTACAATAAACTGAAGAATGTGAAGAATAAATACCAAAAGAACTTTGGGGCTGTCCATTCAAATCCAATCATAGCATAGATTATGACACCATATACTGCTGACAGAACAAATATATAAGGTATCTCAATCATAACCTGCAGAAATGAAACATAAAATATCATTAGAGAAACATAATTCGTTCCGAGAATTTAAAAAATATATTTAATCTGTCAGAAAGAATACTTGTGCAAATGCATATGGCATGCCAGAATACATTCCGGCGCCTTTTTCTCTGTAAAAGACTGTTCTTTCAACAGCTACTACTGGCTGGACTGACGAACAATATTGAGCGCCTAGGAAAAAAACAGCAGTATACATTGAACCCATTGCATTGAACAGATCTTGGCTCTTTCTCCTATAAATTGAAAAGTCAAAATTAAGATTTAAGGCAGATGAAGCCACAAGATTTTGAATACCATTTAAATATATAATTTTTTTTGGTTGTAACTCACGTTTTAGTGCCCATGTCCCAGAATATTGTCCCAAATGTCAAAGCTATGACGGTCGTAAAAAGAAATCTAACTGCAGTATATGGCGGATTTCGCCAATATGACCAGTGTTGTTTCCACAAGCAAGCCATACATTGAATGAAAAATGACTGAGAGTACTGAGTAGGAAAATAGAGGTCCTTTGAACCCGGAGCAGGCTTGCTTAGTTCTTCAATGAGTGCTTTGTTTCTCCTGAAACATAGCGGTTTCAATTTTGAGCTAAACAGATGTATTGGCACAGTGGTGATTCGATTTGGGTCAATAGGCTTTGTAATTGTAACTAGTAGTAGTACATCATAAATATACCTGTATAAGTCGGAGCCTTTGTAAATATCATTAAAATCAACTCCCATAGTTAATTCTTGCGATGTAGCTGTAACTTCTAACATCCAAGTTGCCGGATTGTAACCATCTTTAATTTTCTCAACTCCAGGAATTGCCTTATAAAAGCAAATATATATGCATCAGCTAGTTTCATGGTGTAAATTATGCAAGTCACATCAAATTATTCGAGTTAGATTTCCATTGTCTTATGAAAATGTTCATCAGCTGATCAAACCTCAAAATAAAGGATAAGATTGTTAGAATGGCGACCCAATGGCCCAACATATATCTCTTGTCCCCCTCGCTTCATTAAAAATAGCTGCAATTCATTATTAAATAGTGGTAATCAACATACAGAAAAAAAGAAAGCGAAAAAAAGGGACAAACTTTTGACTCCTCTTATCCCGTTTTAATATTGCTTACCTCATCAAAAGCTTCAAATATATCAATACTTGGTTGATGGATGGTGCACACGACAGTTCTTCCAGTGTCCACTGTGTTTCTTACTGTTCTCATAACAATTGCAGCAGCCCTTGCATCTAGCCCTGAGGTTGGCTCATCCATAAATATGATTGACGGGTTAGCCACGAGCTCAACCGCAATAGTAAGCCGCTTACGCTGCTCTGTCGACAGACCACTTTCACCAGGCAAACCAACCAATGCCTGTCTCAATGGTTTAAGCTCCACAAGCTCCATGACTTCCCCAATAAACATCTGTAAATCAAGGTAAAACGACAAATTAGTATGACTATATCCAAGAATGTATTTAGGGAATCAAGTTGTTTCACTTCCAGTTGACTCGATTTAACTTGTTTTAGCTCTCACAAACACAACACTCGAGGTGATTTCAGTACCAACCTTTCTGGTTTCGGAATCAACTTCAGGTGGTAAACGAAGCCAGGCTGAGTAGACCAAGGACTCGTATACAGTAACAAAAGGAGAGTGGATGTCATTTTGCTCACAATATCCTGAAATGCGAGTAAATGTTTCTTGCTTTTTTGGATAACCAGATATTGTTATGTTCCCAGTAATATATCCACCTGTTTTCCTACCAGCCAACACATCCATCAAAGTGGTTTTACCAGCACCACTGACACCCATTAAAGCTGTAAGTACACCTGGGCGAAAAGCACCACTCACACCATTCAAAAGCACTAATTTGTCTTCAGGAACACCTTGAATTTTCATTTCCTACAAAGTTAAATCGAACCGATTCTTCTTCAAGTCCGGAGTAAATTAAACTGAATCAAGAAATCATCAAGCTTTCTAACTATCCTCATTATTCTTCGTGTCTGGACTAATGTTACCTTTGGCATGTCAACTGAGTACACAACCTCATCAAAGATAAGGGAATGAGGTTCAAATGGAAGAATCATTCCTCTTTTCTTTGGATGAGCGGCCTCAACAGCTGCTTCTGTCAAGGAAGAGGAGATTTTCCCCTTAATGTCATCTTCACTCTCTGCATGTTAACAATAATTAATTAGCATCCAACTGCATATACAAAATATTTTCACAAATTTATCAAAAGAGCTTAATCACCTGAGTGAGTTTTGTGACTAGAACTACTTCCCCTGGATAACTGAACAGTTCCTCCAATTCTGTCATCTTGCTTATTAATTTCGGATTCCTCTGATATAATAGCTTGAGGCTTCTCAAATTCTGTAAAGTTATATTTTCAAGAAATTAAAGCATAAACTCACTGATTTAAAAGTAATTAAAGTAATGAAGGAAAAGAGACCCACTGTTGAGAAAAGTAAGAGACAGAGTGAAACCGATGTTGAAGAGTATTACAAAACCAAACAGAGAACCCACTCCTAGCCAATACCAATATGCATGTGGGAAGAACCCACGAGACTTCAGAACTTGCACTCCAAGTGATTCAGTTGAATTTTTAGCAAACTATGATATGAAAAAGCTAGAGACATCACCATTATATAAAAAAAGGCAAATACACAATCACGGGCACTGCTCATTCTGAGAACTACCTTTCTCCAACTGTGTCCATGAAACTCGTTAGCCACAACTGCATTCTGCGCATACATCAGAGGTGAACACCAGTAACCCCATATCCACCATTTCTCGATGTCATCTGTTTAATGAAAAATGAAATGGAAGTGGATTTCTAAATTTTTATAAAGAAGCTAATTACTTGTATACTTCTTACCTCGTGAAATGACAAATCCACCCAATGTAAAAAGCAGGAGCAATGCAAATGAACCAAATGACATAGCAACAATCATGTTCCTTCCGGCTGCTGCAATGAATCGGAACAATGCAGAAGCCATCTGGTTAACAAACAAGAGCACCAAGTACTGCTTAAAGAACCTGCAGCAAGAAAATCACCTCGTAAAGTAGTTGGATTAATATATTGTGTAGGAATATCTTCTCTGGGTACTAGTAAAAATACCTTCCAATGTTGGGATCAAACCCAGTTACATAATAGGTTAAGAATACCCAAACAGCAACCTCCAGAAACGAGATAGGGATCTTGAGGATCCATACAGGAAGAGCATATGACCATGAAGGAAAGAAACGGAGGTCTCTTTGCTTGTAGAAGACAGGAAGCTTAGCTATGGTCATAGAAATCTCCGACATTCCATTGAACATAGTCATCAAAACAGCAAAAAACGAGGCACCAATATAAATTCCTCCATCACTTACTGAATCTTTGTGCATTTTCGTTCTGAAGAATAGTGTCATAGATACCAATGCCATACTCAAAAGCTAGCAGCAATGGAACAAATCAATAAATCATTATGACTTGAAGAAAAGATTATAACAATTCAAAACTAAGTTAACACTTACTTGAATGAGCTTGAAGATGTACACAAATGAGTTTCTTTTCATTAGCAAAAATTCTCTCGAGATGTTAGCTTTCAGTAACTCCTTCTTGCCCACACCATACTCTTTGGTAGTCAAAGCAGCTGGGTGGCTCTTGCTCTTATCAAATGGAATTCGAAGCTCATCTGCAAGTTTCTGTCCAACGTGGAATGATTGGAAGGCCTCAGAAAATTCCTGGACTGTGACAAACCTGTAAGGCATCTCTTTATGGACCCAATACTGCTGTTGATCTTTCCTTGATGTCACCTGCAACATAGTATTTGTACAGATTGAATATGAGAAGCTTCATGTTACGCTCATCTTCGTTAGATCAACTTAAGACACTGGATTATTTTACTTAAGAAAGAAAGCTCATATTTCAACGGAAATTGTACAGAAACAGCTCTATCTGCGCTTACTTCTTGCAAGAAGTCAGCCACGCCTTTCCTTTCTGGGCATTTAAAGCCCATGGATTCAAAAAACTGTAGTACCAGTTCACGCGGACCCTGGTACATAATCTGACCATCAGAGAGTAGGACAATATCATCGAATAGATCATAAGTCTCTGGAGCTGGCTGTAGGAGAGATATCACAGCAGTTCCATTAAATATGTGAACATTTTGCGTGAGAGAATTCACAATTTGGAACGTTGTTGAGCTGTCCAAACCAGTAGATATCTCATCCATAAAGAGAACCAAAGCTGGTCCAACCATCATTTCACCTGTATTTGAAATTTTTATATGTTTAAATAACAAGTGTTGATAGTTACTTTATCTGTGAGTGCAATAGAAATGAGTTTATGAAGTTTGGCATTTACCTGTTGTCAAACGCTTCTTTTGTCCTCCTGATATACCTCTTACCATTTCATCACCTACCATGGTATCAGCACAGACATCCAGTCCTAGAACCTTTAGATAGTAATCCGTGAGCACATTGGCTTCTTGGCCTTCAGTTGCTGCCGCCTGAGACATGAGAAGACAGAGGAATACAAGAAACTCAATCACCATGAATCCAACTCCTTGCCTATAAAGTAAAACGGCTTATTCAAAGATTCAAGAATATGACATGAAGAGTTAAACATTTTTTTAAGTTGACTTCAGCTTTTCTCACCTTCATGTAGACGTCAATATCACGATCAGGCTTAATACTAGCTTCCTTCTCTCTTCTAGCCAACTCCGTTAACATGTCTGCATTTCCCAGAAGGAAATAAGTTTTATACTTGAAGGATTTTAAGAAAGAAAAAAAAAACAAAAAACAAACCTACCATAACGAGATCCAACCCCCTGGCATCTAGCAGAGAAGGCCAAGGTTTCCCTCACCGTCATTTCTCCAATATGAACATCATGTTGACTGATATAAGTAGCTGTTCTTTGAGGCACAAATTCATCCATGTCGTGACCATTATATGTCACTCTACCAGAAACCTACAAGGAGACATATTGACACATCAATTAGAGACAACACAAAAGAGTGAACTGTGTATGCTAAAAGCAAAACCTCTCTGATAAAGTCACCTTTAGACTAGAATCAAGCTTCCCGGCCAAAGCCAACAAAAGAGTGGTCTTTCCAGAACTCGGAGGACCCAAAAGCAATGTCATTCTACAATGAAAAATAACGAGCACAATTTGAGACGAGTACCCACAAGTTCACGAAAATACAAATAAATTAAGAAACAATATATACAAATTAAATTCTCACCTGCCAGGCTTTATGATTCCACTGACATCCTTGAGGATTTTCAAGTGTTTCTTTCTACTTGGCAGAATGTGTAGAGAGTTCAAGAAACCCTTCAAACATTTAGAACAGAGAAATTAACAAAATATAAAAAGTTCTACAAAATCAATGACTAATATTTTCAGATAGCTACCTCAATGATGTTGATAAAGAACTTATTGAATGTTGGCAAGGCTTTGCTTGCTAAAAATGCTTCTGCTTCAATAGTCAAATTTTCATATCGTACTTCAACTTTTGGAAGATCTATTCCAACTCTGTGAAAAATCAAAGCCATGTGAAAATTATAACTTATGCACCGTTTGGTGTAGAGTTTGATGAGCTTATAAGCTAGCTTATACTCACAGTGTAATACTTATAAGCTATCTTATACTCTCAATCAATATTCTCTACCAAACGGTGCATTAAATTCAACGCACACCCCTGAAAATAAAGTATTCCGGCTATAAGAGTCCGAATTAACGCTAGACTATTCAACACAAAAGACTAGTTTATTAGATTAAGGTTCTGTTTAATATTGCGATTAAAAAATATGGTGAACAAAACGGTGGTTCATATATGGTGACATATAATTTTTAAAAAATAATTACGATGTGTTTTTTAATATTTTGATAGTTAGTACAAAACTTCATTTTAAGAGAAATCACGATTTTTTAATATTTTATCGTTAACGAAACACATAAAAATTATGCTTTGAATAAAATACAGTTTTATAATCTCATTACAGATGATGAAACTATACCAAGAACAGAACTCCTCAAACATGAACAAAGTCAAAACTGCACGAATGGATTGTTGTTATTTTTATTAACTATAGGTAACTTCAAGAGCAAGAACAGAACTCCTCTGTTTGGCTACCAAGAAAACTTGAAAAGAAAAGAAAATTACCTATCAATGCGGCTCCTGAGCTTCAACAAGAACTTCTCATTATCAACATCAGTGACATTGACCAATTTATCAATCAACCTCTGCCTTTGTTGCACGCCAAGATTAGAAACATCAACTTCATTAGCTTCACCTCTTGAACTTGTCAATATCCCTTTCCTCAAACGATTATAAGTAGGCAATTTCTCAATAGCAGCCCATTTTAGAGCTTCTTCATCATCTTCATCTTCTCTTGAAGACCTTGAAAATGCACCAGCAGAATTGCTTCTCCATCTTGAAGCACTTTCACGTAAACTACTAGTGGCCCTGTAAATAATATCACCACCACCCTCCATTACTGACAGTTGAAACCAACCAAAACCCACCAAGTGCTTTAATTTTCTTTCTTTTTGTTCAAGAACAGAAATGGGTTTTGGTTCGAAACCGCAGTGTCTCTTTCTTTGGCTTCTTATTTTGAGGAGTTATTCATAATTCATATCATCCGACTACTTAAATGCTTTAATAATTTCAGCTGATTATAACTGTTAGAGTGTGACATTGAACTCCTAAAGTTTTATTAAATTGTTAATTGTATTTAAAAATATATAAAGTTCGGTTAGTTGTTAATGCTTTTTGTGTTATACGAATACGCTATTAAGGGTAGACATGTTTTGAATCTAATCGAATCGAATTTATCAACCAAATAATTTCGAAATCATTTCAAAATGTACTTCGAACGCGAGGTTTTTGGAAGATATATTAAAATGCCGTTTCACATATAATTTAGACACAAAAGTCCCAAGATTGTCCAATTATCTTTAAAAGATTAAAAACATTCCGAAACAATTACAACTCACTTAGATATGTTTTGACACCGAATTTACTTATATTTAAGACCTAACAGATACTTTTCTATTCATGACCGTTGGATTAAAATTTGAATTTGATCAATGGTTCAAAATGAACTATTACCATTCAAATTAACAAAAACCAAACTCGGCACAAAATAAATATCCACCATATAGCAAATGTTAGTATTTTTCTATAGTTTCTTTGCATACAAGAATATTTACAAATTCTATATTAAGATTATAGTGCATACCATGATAAAATTATTATATTATCATACTCTTTCTTCCTTGTTAAAAATATATTTAAGTTGAGATGATTAAATTAAATAAATGACATAAAAGTGATTAATCCATATAATTTCATGAGAAAAACTTATATGGAACTAACTCAATTGACCCGTCCAATGAAGAAATATATATCATATGTTAATCAGTAATTTTTTCTCTATATTGTTATTGGTTAATTTTAAAATTAATGTGTATATGTCAAAATTTTAGTGGATGGTCATACCACGTCATTCATACACCCGACCCATAAAAGTCTTTCTCTAATTTAATATACATGTATATTTGTATATGTATAATACTTCAAAATGTATGATGATATTTGAAAACGACACATTGGACATCAAAAATTAATATATTATGTGTTATTTTATTGCTTGATATAATCGGTTCTGATATCAAAACATAATCGAACTAAACTAAATTATCAAATTGAACCAAATCAAACTGAAATTTGACAAAAATCGAATGGTTCCAATATCTCAAACTAAATAGTTTGGAAACCAAACTGAAATTTGAAAAAAATCAAATCGGGCTAAAATATTAATTTCGACTCTGTCTACACAAACAAAATTCCAGTAAAAAATTTAAGTAGTATCTATATTTTCATTGCAAAAGTAGAATTATGTGTTGGAGGTAAGGATGGCAATTTACCGGGTCAAGTCAGGCTTTTAGATGAATATATATATATATTTTTTAAAATTATTATAAAAATATTTTTAAAGTTAAAAAGGGTTTGAAAAAAAATAACAAAACAAAAAACAAATAAAAAATTTAAATGTAAATGTAAATGTCTTTAGTGATAATTTAGACTGCCTCCTAAAAATTTAATTATAATTGTATGTAATTAGAATTAAAAATAGATGTATTTGATTAAAAATATTTTAATATTTATAACCGGAACTGAACTCTTTTTTTTTTTTTTTTGCCAAATCCGTTCCTAGTTCATTTACCACGGGCCGGACCATAATTTATCATCCCTAACAGAGGAGGTATCACATTAGTTTTATATTTTTATAACAATTTAATAAATTAGTAGTTATTTTTCAATTAGTTTTTTTTTTTTTTTTTTTAAGGAAATTCCTAAAAGAAATGTAACAAAAGTTAAAAAGGGTGGCATGTTAGATTTAGAAGTTGGAATTTTCGATGTAGCTTCTTGAAGTAGTTAGTGTAAGTGGGGAGCCCGTCGCTCCGCAAGACATCAACTGTATAAAATTTTGTTTTTATTTATTAAAATTTTGTTTCGAGTTCGCACTTTTCATTTTGAATTGTTTGTGTTGATGGTGATTTTTCATCCCGAAAAGATTAAAATATCGAGAACGGATAGAATGAGGTTTGAATTTGTTTAAGAGATGATGATAAAGGTCCAAAGGTCCAGAGAGGCTGAAGTCAGACAGAGAGACCCAACCTCACTATACATAGGAGTTCTCCCGAGAGCAAAGTACGTAAGCTAAAGACGAAGTGAGTTGTTGATCTGACTCGACCTAGAGAAGAAGTGTTGGATTTGGGCTCATTTGAGTATTTGTGAAAACTGACCTGAGGGGGTTTCATGCTTAGCAACCTGACTTGGTTTAAAAAGTCAGGAAGTTTGACCAAATATCATCAACCTCAGTATGTCGACTCGAGGAACGGAGTTGAGATCACAAGTCAATCTATGCTTGAGTCAAGTGACGTGTGCCCTAAAGTGAGATACTCTTCTAGAAGGCTAATGATGGCTATGGGAAAGCAGTGGTTCACCGTGAAAGTAGTCTCTGCAAGCCGCCATAGGCCGCCAGAGACCGTCATAGGCAGCGCAGTGGCAGAGCCGCCATAGGTTGCTAGTGTAGGGGTTTTTAGGGGTATTACCGGGTAACGTAGCGGAACGCGAAAAATCAAATTTTTCTGATTTCGATAATTTTTCTTGGGTAATTAAAATAAACTAATTTATTTTAATTATTCAATACTCAAAAATTCAGTTTTTACCCAAAATCCATAATTTTCTCTTAATTATCGTGAGACCCCAAATGTTTCCATTTTGATTATTTTAGTCCTAATTCATCAAATACAAATTTAAGTAATTTCAAATCGCTACCAAAATGATTTATAGCATCCTAATGCTATCTTGAGCCAACACCTAATGCTGGCAGAGCTACACATAATGCCTATAATAATTAGATTAAAGCTGATGAGAAAACCCATAGCTATTTGATAGCATCCATGTCTGAGGTTCTTGCTGCACAACATTAGCCCATGGAGACAACATCAATGATTATGCAATCATTACAGAACATATTTAGGCAACCTTCAGACCGGCAACAACATGAGGAAATTGCCTCTGCATTGACCGCTAGAATGAAGGAAGACACATCAGTCTGAGACCATGTATTAAGGATGATGGCTCATCTTAATATGGCTGAAACCCATGGTGCACGTATCAATGTGCAAAGCCAGGTGACAATGATCATGTAAACCCTTCCGAAGAGTTTCATGCAGTTTAAAAGCAATTGTTATATGAACAAGTTGACTTTCACATTGACTGAACTGCTCAATGAGCTCACCAATTATGAGTCCGTTATGAACGGTCCTCATAGGCCCAATGCCGAGGCAAATGTTGCCGAATCTTCTAAATCTACAAAGAAGAAGAAGAAGAAAGGTAATTGGAAGGCAAAGACAAAACCAATGAAATAGAAGAACAACAAAAGCTCCAAATGAACCAATACCAAAGGAAAATGTTTCCATTGTGAACAACAAGGGCATTAGAAAATGAATTGTCCAAAATACCTTGCATAGCTTAAAGAGAAGAAGAATACAAGTAAATATGATTTACTTCTTATTGAGTCTCTTTTGGTGGAGGATGATAAATCCATATGGATTGTTGATTATAGTGCCATTAACCATGTTTGTTGTTTTTTGTAGCTACTTGACTCATGGAGGGACCTTACTGAAGGTAGATTTACTATGAGAGTTAGGACAAGGGATGCTGTTTCAGCAAGAGCAGTGGGAGTTTCAAATTTGAATTTTCATAAAATTATTTGTGTTTGAATGGTGTGCTATATATTCCTGGTTTTCGCAGGAATTTGATTTCTGTAACAAAAGTTATGGAATGTGGTTTTTCTATTTCATTTAATAATAATCTATATGTATTAAGGCTGTTAATGCATGAATCACTACTTAATACTGAAATGTTTAAGATTGAAATATCTAAAACTAAACGGCAAAATATTTCTCATGATGATACCTATTTATGGAACCTTAGACTTGGTCACATTAACCTTGACCGGATTGATAGACTAATTAAGAATGGAGTTTTAAATCAGTTAAAACTCGATACTTTACTTGTCTGCTAATCTTGTCTAGAAGGCAAAATGACCAAGAGACCATTTACTGGAAAAGGGGATAAGAGCCATAGAAACACTTGAGCTAATACATTCGGACGTTTGCGTACCGATGAATGTAAAAGCCCGAGGTGGTTTTGAATACTTCGTCACTTTCATTGACGATTATTCCAGATATGGGTATGTTTACCTAATGCAGCACAAGTCAGATATATTTGAAAGGTTCAAAGAGTATCGTTCTAAGGTTGAGAACCAGTTAGGTAAAAGCATCAAAATTCTACGATCAGATCGTGGAGGAGAATACCTTGATAGAGATTTCGAGGAATTATTAGTTGAGCATGGAATTATTTCACAGCTCACAGCACCTGGAACACCACAACAAAATAGTGTTACAGAAATGAGAGATCGCACCCTACTAGATACGATGAGATCAATGTTTAGTTATAGCACTTTACCTAGTTCATTCTGGGGCTATGCATTGCAAACTGCAATGTATATCCTGAATATAGTTCCTTCTAAGTCTGTTTCTAAGACTCCCTTAGAGTTGTGGAATGGTCGTAAAGCT
The DNA here is from genome assembly GCA_019454045.1 of Zanthoxylum bungeanum. Lineage (NCBI taxonomy): Eukaryota > Viridiplantae > Streptophyta > Magnoliopsida > Sapindales > Rutaceae > Zanthoxylum > Zanthoxylum bungeanum. Next base: position 81,154 of record SKCR01033653.1, on the reverse strand, counting down.
AGTTTGTGACATTTCTGCATATGGGGGTGTCCGGAACATGCATTAAAGAACAAGACTACTAAGTTGGAACCACGTTCACATGTGTGCCTATTTGTAGGCTATCCTAAGGAAACTAGGGGTTGATTCTTTTATAGTCCAGAAGATAATAAAGTATTTGTGTCGAAAAATGCTACATTCATTGAGGAGGACTATATAAGAGAGTTCAAACCTCAAAGTAAAGTGTTACTTGAGGAGTTACTTGCTGGTACGACCAGTACACCATTGTCAAATATTGACAAAGACATTACACCTTCTACATCTGAAAGTCAGATGCAAGTTTATCAGGATACCATACCACCTAGACATAGTGGGAGGGTTGTAAGACAACCTGAACGCTATCTAGGAAATGGTGAGGTGCAAGTTGTTGCATCTTGTGATGGTATAGATGATCCATTGACATATCGTAGTGTAATTGATGATACTAATAAAGAAGAATGGCTCAAAGCCATGAACTTTGAGATGTAGTCCATGTACTATAACTCAGTCTGGGAACTTGTGGACCAACCTAATGGAGTAAAACCCATAGGTTGCAAGTGGATCTACAAGAGAAAAAGAGGAATAGATGGGAAAGTACATACTTTCAAGGCTAGGCTAGTGTCGAAGGGTTATACCAAAAAAAAGGAAGTTGACTATGAAGAAACTTTCTCGCCAGTAGTAATGCTTAAATCCATCAGGATTCTTCTTTCCATTGCCGCATACTATGATTATAAGATTTGGCAAATGGACGTCAAGACTGCATTCTTAAATGGAATCTTGATGAGAGTATCTATATGGTACAACCAGAGGGGTTCATTACCTAAGGTCAGAGCAAAAAATTTTCAAGTTGCAAAGGTCCATTTATGGACTTAACCAAGCATATAGATCTTGGAACATAAGGTTTGATACTACGATCAAGTCTTATAACTTTGAGCAGAACATCGATGAGCCTTGTGTCTACAAGCACATCATTGATGGGAAGGTGGTTTTCCTTGTGTTATACGTCCATGATATTTTACTCATTGGGAATGATGTAAAGATATTATCAGATGTGAAAATCTGTCTAGCTAACCAATTCCAAATGAAAGATTTGGGAGAGGAAAGTTATGTACTTGGGATCCAGATCATTCGGGATCGCAAGAAATGACTGTTAGCAATGTCTCAAGCAACCTATATCGACAAGATTCTTGTGCGATTTGGTATGCAGAATTCTAAGAAATATAATTTACCTTTAAGGCATGAAATTCATTTGTCTAGGGAACAGTCTCATAAGACACCTCAAGGAGTTGAAGAGATGAGACATATACCATATGCTTCAGTAGTTGGAAGTCTTATGTATGATATGTTATGCACGAGATCAGACATCTGTTTTGCAGTGGGAGTAGTCAGTAGGTTTCAATCCAACCCAGGATTAGATCATTGGGTAGTGGTGAAACATATTCTCAAGTATCTTCAGATAACGAGAAATTATATGCTTGTATATACAAGTCAGGATATGATTCTGAGCGGATATACTGACTCTGATTTTTAGACGGATGTCGATTCTAGAAAATCAACATCTGGATCAATGTTCACCCTATGTGGTGGAGCTATAGTATGGAGGAGCATAAAGAAATCTTGTATTGCTGACTCCACCATGGAGGTTGAATATGTAGTAGCTTGTGTGAAGTGACTAAGGAAGCAATCTGGCTCTGAATATGTAGCAGCTTGACAGATCTGGAAGTTGTTCCAGATATGGATAAATCACTCATACTTTATTTCGATAATAGTGGTGCAGTGGCGAACTCCAAAGAACCAAGAAGCCACAAGAGGGGTAAACATATTGAGAGGAAATATCACCTCATCAGAGAGATAGTGCATAGAGGAGATGTCACTGTCACGTAGATTCCATCGGCAGAAACCTGGCTGATCCTTTTACAAAGACCTTATCAGCTAAAGTGTTTGAAGGTCACCTAAAGGGTTTATTATTACATGACATGTCTCATTTACTCTAGTCCAAGTGGGAGATTGTTGGGATTTATGTCCTAGAACTTCATGTATTGTAAATGGAATTGATTATTGTAATAATAATAAATGCATTATTCATTTTATCAAAGTTGTTTGATTTATATCGCATATTGTCCAATTGTCTTGTTTACCATGATTACTATTGTACCTTGTACCTTCAGACTTAGTGTATGTTTGATGCACAAGAGGATTTAAGTCTGAAGTTAGTAATCCAAATAGTCCATAGAGAGCAAACAAAGATGGTACTTTATTTGTGGTTTATCTATAGCTGCGGTTCATTCTATACTTGTATGACAACCTTGATCCGGGTTCTTTCATGTAGTGACATGGGAATGGAAGCACCTTGTATAATGAGATCATATAGGACTAGACTCAGATAAATATGAATTTCTTTTAATATATGTTAACCGAAGAAATTCATTTTATCTAATAGATGGTCATATATGGATTCGATCTTAATCCTGAGTGTACTACGAACTCCTGCATGATAGGCTATATCCTTTGATTTACTATGTGAGGTTGGTGTTGCATTCGCGGCTAATAACTACGTATTTTGGGGATATGGTTTGGTGTGTAGCTGAGAACGTTTTACATAGATATGGAATTCACTCATTCTTACGAGAAGTAGAATAATATCTTTTTTAAGAGTTGATTCAGGACTTGAACAATTTGAGCGCTCAACTTTTCTAATACGAAGAGAAAGTTTTATATTCATAATTGTTATGAATTAATTGTTTATTATAGAATCAATGGTGCTTAAGAGACAAAATATTTAGAGGGGTTTAATGGACTTATGACCCGACTCTATTTATGAGATATTCGTGAAGGGCTATATCCATATGTAATGACTATGTCGATGGACACTGAAGTTGTTCGGTTTATTTAATCCATCTACGGTAACGAGAGTTCAACTTCGAGTTTTTAGTGGAATAACACAAAGTTATAATTCGTAATATTTGATTAAAGAGTTTAATTAATATTTAGGAGTTATTGGAGCTCGGAACCGTAGGTCCATTTGGTCCCCGTGCTAGCTCGATTAACTGTAGCAAACCTAATATAATTAGATTGTCTAATTTTTCTCACATTATATTTATTTATATATTATTAATGAGATTAATAATATTTATTGTCACAAATGAAAATCATGTTAAATTAGTTTAACTTAATGTTTTCTAGAATTCTTTGATTATGAGATAATCAAGTTAGTAATAATTATGAGATAACTACTACAACGTAATTGAAGGTAAATAAATCATTATTAATATATTGATTTTTATTTACCAATGGATACAAAGTCATATGGCTTACCATGTCATCCAAGCAATTATCTCTATTATGTGGCTTGGATACACCTAATAGTTTTGTCATTAGCTAATACATTTTATGCTTTGATATGGCCTCCACATTTATGTGTTTGCCATTGAAAGAAAGCATTGAATGCTTAATGACAGAGCCATTGTCTTTAGCTTAACATTTCTTATGCTTTGGTATGACATTCACATTTTTGTGTTGGCCATTGCAAGAAAGCATTAGATGCTTAATGACAAGGTTAGTTGGCTTGTTAAGAGAATATAATCTCTCACTTCCTAAGGTTAACATTTTGCATTCATTCACACAATTGTTGTGTGAAAAGATTTGAGAGAAAATAAAGAGAGTTCTAGCATTCACAAGTGTTGTGAAATTCCTAAATCCAAACACCATTGTGACATCCTAAATCTCTAAATAGTTTAGAGCTTTAATCTTTGTGAGTGAAGACCACACTTCGGTTTGTTGGTTTCGAATCATAGTTCAGAAGATCAAGCGGTTGATCCAAGTGTTGGACACCAAAGGATTGATCTTGGCTACTACAACAAAGGGAGAAGGCAAATAAAATTTTGAAGATCCATACCGGACCCGGTGCCACCACAAGCAACTTCCGCTGCGCAAAAGGAAACGGTTTCCTACACTATGTGTTATTTGAGAGATTTCTAATAGAATCGTCGACATGATTATACCTATAGAGATTTGATGTTTATATCTATATCTCTGGAATAATCCGGATACCTGTGACGGATGGATTATACGTATGTAGTGACCTCTACATGTGTGATTCATCGAGTTTATCAGTGGTCGTCATAATTTACGGGTGGGTAGAATATGGACACGAAATTGGATTTTGTAATGGATATGCATGAATCTAGAGAGTCTCACTAATAAAATGTACTCGTAAAGCACTAGGAAAATTTTTATAAATAATATTGATTATTTGTAAATCATTTAACAGTTAAACGAAAAATACATACTTAAAGGGTTATTCGGCCGTTTTCTATTTAGTTTGTATTTAGATTAAATACTTGATTTTATTAAATACACATTAATATTTTATCAAATAATATTTTTTTGACATATGTTCAAAATATATGTATTATGGAATATTTAATGTAAATATGATACATGTAGCAAGAAGTGCAGTAAGTAAAAACGTGCATACAATTAATCTCCCAAAAGAGTTACCAGAACCAACCTCCTTAGTACAAACCAATGGGATGAACAATAATATTGGACATGAGGTACATAAAGAACCTGACCCTGCACTATAAGGTCCTAAGTAATGCAGGTTAGTAGAGGCAAGAAAACTATAATACGAAACCGATAAGCAGTCTGGTATATATATATGTTTGTATATACCTTCCAGAATTAAAGTTGAGATAAAGGAACCCAGTTATAGAAAGCACGAATACCTATAGAGATAAAAGACCCCTAAGTAAAGGTGGAAAAGTCTGGCCTAATAGTTAGGCAGAATGAGTTAAGGGGGTGTTGAGTTCCCAGCAATAACACTTTTAGAAAATGTCTTCTTGTAGAATGGTTATGAGAAGTCTAAACAGTCAAGAAATAGAAGGTGTAGGAAATGAGCTGGAGTATCTGGAGTATAGCAAAAGATCTGGGAATGAGGCTGTTTTTGACATACCATAAGAGATATAGTGTGACTGTAGTGTAAGGTAACCAGCAGAGAATTTAATGGAAACATGATGAGGAATTCTCTCTCGATCTAAAGTTCAAAAGTACTAGACATGAAATAGAAGTTAAGACAAGAGAAAGACTAAGGCGCGCTTATTAGAGAAAGGATGTAAGAGTTCAAACAGACAAAAAACAGAGTGTAATCCAAAGTTCCATGGTATGTTTTCAGATATAGCAAGAAAACCACACCACCCTATAGTATAATGATGGTGTGGGAAGGATCGTCGGACAGTGATATAATGTAGTTGATCAAATAAGATGGTTATGAATACAAGGTAAGTTAAAGAGGGTGGTATGGAAAGAGAGCCCGAGAACTCTGTGACCTATGGTAATATCTCAAGTTTAAAGAGTATTCGAGGACGAATCCTATTTGTGGGGGGAAGAATTTGTAACGACCGGTAGTCTATACTACTGTTACATTGTAGTACCGTGGTATTACGGGATGAAGGTAACATAATATAAATTATGTTGGGACACAAATACTCTCACGGAATGACTTTGGGAACAAACGGTAAATTCTTCGAAATTCTGATACGAAATTCTATGAAGTTTTATTTCGGACAGCCTATGGTAATTAGACCATAATTTTCTCATACAAACTTCAATTTTTATGAATGTTATGTCATCGGAAAGCTAAACTCGAGACCTACAACTTTTGCGTTTAATATTTTTCCAAATTGAAATTAGAAATGGGCTAGAAAGGCAGATCAAAAATTAGAATGATAGTACATTAGGGCATTCTAGTAAATTCTATAAGTTTCTTCAAAAATCTACAATTTTCTTATTTTAAATGGCCAAGTATAAAAGGAAACACTATTTACCAATTCACAAATGGAGAACAAAAAGAAAGAAGAATACGTGAATGAGAGAAGAAGAATGAGGGGAGAAGAATAACAATAATAATAATAATAATAATAATAATATAATAATAGAATAATAATAATAATAATAATAATAATAATAATAATATATAATAATAATAATAATAATAATAATAATAATAATAATAATAATAAGAAGAATGAGAAGAAGAATGAGGGAAGAAGAAGAAGAAGAAGAAGAAGAAGAAGAGAAGAAATAGAGGAAAGGCTTAGCAAGCATGGGAATTTTGGAAGATGAAGAAAATACAAGAAATAAGGTAAGATCTTTTTGACCCAAATCTTGGATTTTGAATTTAGATAGTATGAATGATATGATGACGATAATAACATGTTTTCGATTGCATTTGATGAGATAATAGACATGAAAGTTGATTATGTTATGAGTTGTCCCAACTTTTGAAAACCCTAAGTGTGGAGCTAAGTAGGGGTTATGAGATTAGAAGATTAAATTTGGAATATGAAGTGTGCATAATGAAGTTTAAGAAGTTGTGTGAGAAGTGGTGGTGATGTGTGAAGTGTTTAAAACAAGTTAAACATGGAAGAGTTAGTTTTAGGCCCTGAAACTAGCCTTTCGTCGCGACGCCACACACTTTATGTCGTGACGCATTCTGAAAAACAAGCCCCAATTTAATTCTATCATGTGAGCATCATGACACGCATGGATTTGCGTCACGACACGAACCAAAACCAAGCATTCTGTTTTAGTCTTCTCCAGGCCGCTTCATGTCGCGCGTGTCTTAGTGTCGCGACGCACGGCCATTTTCCAGGACATATTTTTCTTACCAATTCAATTTCGACTAAGGATATTAGAGGCCACTCAAAATACTTCTTATCATCATTTATATACGTGTAAATTACCATGAACTAGTTGAAAAACCCTTGTAGCGAAAATAGTTTCAAAATACATTCTACGATATATATTCTAACTAATTTTCCCATTAAAAGTTATCGCATGAGCCACAAATCCTTTCGGCGCAGTGACGTTACGCCAGTCGAATTCCAAACCAGTGAGTGGAAACTACCCTTTTAAATTGACTTTCATTTTATTATTTTCATATCAGACTTATTTTTATGCTTTACGGTGTTAGATTATTTTTATTATTACAGTTATTTCATAAAAATTAATTGATTTGAGCATTATATTGAGAAAGAAACGTTTTCAGAAAATGGTTTATATTTTTCGAGGCATAAGGGAAAAACCCATCTTAGTATGTAACTTGTTATAGACATGGATTTGACGAACAACACATGTTCACATGTAGAGGACTGGAGGGACGGCGATACGTAACGCCCCCAAATCCTAGTTCAGGACTAGAGATGATATATACCCCTAGATCCTAGTTTCAGAGTTTGAAGGGTAGCATACATCCGCACCCTCAGTTATAGTTCAGTGGCTTGAGGGACGACGATACGTAACGCCCCAAGACTACTAGTTTCAGGGACATGAATGGCATGCTTTGGAGGATAGCGATACGTAACGCCCCAAAGTCATGGATTTTCACTTTTGGCTCTAGTAAGGCGTATGGGGGACAATGATACGTAACGCCCCCATGCGTCAAGTTTTTCAGCAGATATACAGAGCTAAGTTTTCAGAAGTAATTTCATTTTCAGCTTTCAGAAATAGTTTTCAGATAAAAGAATTCTAGAAAGTAAGGTTTTCAGTAACAACAGTCTTACAAGAAACTTTCAGCCAAGATTTTTATAAAATTTTTCTAGAGAGAGATTTGTTTTGAGACAAAATTTTTTAGAAAAGTTCATATTTAATGCCAAAAATGAGATTTCATAAAGTATTTCAGTTTTCACTTTAAAAACTATCCACTCACTTAGATCGTATAAACGGTCTAACCCCCCACTCCCATTTTCCTTATTTTGCAAGTATTCTCGGAGGACGAGCTCGGAAGGACAGATACTGATGCAGTCATTAGAGTTTGGAGTCCATCAGTTCAAGTTAGAGAGAGTAAGAGTCCAATCAGAGTCAAGTAAAAGTTATGTATTAGTCTTTGGTTTTGAGATAGTCATTGTAAAAGTGTGTGTTATTAAGTTTACAGTTACTATTGTTGAGTTTGTATGAAAAGTTATTAAGCTTGGGATACAGTCCCACAAATAAGATATTTAAATAAAGAAAATAGTAATAGTAATTGTTTGTGGTTGGAGAGTCAAAGGCTTAGGGGGATATTACGACTTCTTCCCTACTGGTAGCATCTCCCAGATTGGGGATGTTACACATAAGCTAAGTCCTCAAGAATATTACAAAGAAAAGTTGAGAGAAAAAGAAAGGAACAAGGAAGAAGATTTGAATCAAAATAAGTTTTTTCAATTCATTTTCAACTAAAAAAATATTTTTAGGGTTCCAATATTTAACATATGATGTTTGATTTTTTTCTCTACTACTTTTAGTGTGTAATATTGATGTTGGAAGCTTAGATGAAAGATGTTAGTATGCATGTTAGGAAAAAATGCTTAAGAAATATTATTAAGCTTTCTTTTAGTCATTAGATGATTTGGTTGTCATTCTAGAGTTGTTAGGCCACTCAATGATGACCTAGAATTATTATTGAGTTGTTTCATGGTGGTGAGACTTGTTTGGTGTTGTAGAAATTAGATTAAAGTTTAGATTGAATTAATTTGGGTTATTTTTTTGTTAATTTGATTAATTGAAAAATTTAGGTTTCTAACCTAAACCAAAATTGAGGCTTTTCATATATATGGTCTATTTTAAAGTATATAAGATATACAAATCATTTTGGGATTGATTGGAAATCGTTGAAGCTTATTTTAACAAGATTGGACAAAAATGATTAAAATCGAAACTTGGTGGGCTTCACGACAATTTGTAGGAAATTTGGGATTTTCGGTTGCAATTGTGTTTTGAAGTGTATGACATGTTTAAATCATTTTGGTGGTGGTTTGGAATCACCTAATTGTGTATTTGACAAGCTAGGACTGAAATGATCAAAATACAAAGTTGATGGGTCTCACAGCAATAAAGAAAAATTATGAATTTTTTGGTAAAAAATTATTTCGTTGTGTATTGAGTGATTAAAATAAATTAGTTTATTTTAATTACCGAAGAAAAATAAAAGAAATAGGAAAATTTTGATTTTCCCGTGTTCCCCTGCATTACCCGTTCTTATTTCCTAAAACCCCAACAAAATGGTATCAGAGCTTCTCCGAACCTGAACCCTTGATATGATAAGGCCCTTAAAATCTGGTTATTAGTCTATTCTCTGCTTTTCACTCATGTGTGATTTAATTTGATTAAATGTTGCGTTTAACATCTTTTGCGAAAAATCCCTTATTAATAAGGTTTAAAAGTAATATGTATTAGATGCATGTTTTTTGGTCTGTCTTGTCAATATGATATATGGATATTTGCTATATGACTGCATCCAAGAACATGCCAAAGTAGTGAGGGTGTGGTCGATAGAAATTTATCTATACCGGATGTATATATGATACTAGGTAAATTTAAGCGAAAGCATAAATTCTGAATGTGCCAAAGCTATCAGGACTACACAAGTATCTTGAATTCATCATTGATAAGTTTAACCTTGGTATGCCTCATTGTGAACGTGCCAAAACTGTCACAACGAGAAACGATCAGGACTGGAACTTAGGAGTCACTAGTGAGTGATTTACAATGAGTTGTCTACTTAATGACTATACGTAGGCGAGAACGTGCCAAAACCGTGAGCTGAAATATATTCATGGGATCCACCTTTCACTATTATATTTAATTTGATTACTTGTTTGTTTGCATTCTGTTTGGGGACTACAGTATTGCATGTAATAGTGGGAGAGGTATTTTTAGATTAAAAATTCATGATCTATTTATGCTTTGTTTTTTATATTATATGAAACTGTTTAATCTGCTAATCATTTTTCGCTATCTATATGATATATTTTCGATGGCGGCACCTACTACTAATCCTTTTGCTTGTATACTTGATATAAATAAGCTTAAAGGTGCCGAAAACTTTACAGATTGAGACTTGGATCTAAAGATTGTCCTTGGGTCTAAGAAACTAAAATATGTGTCAGAAGGTCCGTTGCCACTTGCCATACCAGATGATGCAACACCAGAGGAACATGAGACTCTCGAGAGATATAGAGATGGTGATAGAAGAGTCAAATCATATATTCTCAATTCTTCGGCATCAGAGCTTAAAAGGCAACACTTTGGTTTGTCTGACGTATATACTATAATGATGCGACTTCGGGAGTCTTTTATGAACCAATAACAGGTCTCGGTTCATAAAATTTCGATGGAATTGTTACATTCAAAACTTGAGGAGGGACAGGCTGTGAGCCCTCATGTGCTTCATATGATTGATCTGATCAAACAGTTGAGGCGCTTTAACTTCCATCTGAATGACACTTTGGGACGAAGTGTCATACTTGGATCACTCTCGGCATCATATCACAAATTTGTGATGTATTTCAATATGAATGGGATTAGCTGTTCTTATCAAGAGTTGCATAATATACTACAAACTGCGGTGTAGGATTTGAGGAAGGGAGTTCTGACTCGCCCTCCTAAACCCATTGTTCTTCCTGCTTCCTCCCAATCTAAACAGAATGGGAAGAAGAATAAAGGAAAGAAAAAGAAGGGTTCAAATGTTTCACCACAGGGTAAGATAGCTAAACTAAAGAGAGCTGCTGACGAAAAATGCCATCATTATAGCAAGATTGGCCACTGGAAGAGGAACTATCCTGATTACTTGGCCTAGATCAGAACGGAGAGAGCATATACTTCAGGTATGTTTATTTTTCCTGTTATTAATATCTCTTTAGCTTGTGAAGCTATGGCCTCTAGTTGGATTTTAGATTCTGTTTGTCCCGTTCACATGTGCAATTCGTTGCAGGTGTTGAAGGAAAGTAGAAAACTAAAGCCCATAAAGATGCAGTTGTGTTTTAGGAGTGGTAACTCTCTCGATGCTGTTTCTGTTGGAGTATGTGAGATCCCCTTGTCGAGTGGGAGTCTTTTATTACATGACTGCTATGCTATTCCTGGATGTGTTGCGAATATTATATCACTTTTTGTATTAGATACAGAAGGTTATCATGTAAATATATTAAGAACTGTTCCTTTTATTTATATGACAGAAATAATTTTCAGATCATTTAGTGTCCAAATGAGCATGGTCATTACATATTGCATACTTCTCGAGATATTTCGAATATTGAGATTAATAAACGTAAATTACCTAAAATAAATAATATTAAACTCTGGCATATGAGGTTAGGTCATATAGGCGTTAGACGCTTAACCCAGTTGGTTATAAATGATTTGATTCAGGATCTCACCAATGAACCTTATCCAACTTATGAATCTTATATTCAGGGTAAAACAACCAAAGCCCCATTTTCCGGTGTGGGACACCGTGCCACTAACTTACTAAAACTCATACATTCTGATGTATGTGATCCTATGAGTCAAACTGCTCACAGTGGTTTTTCATACTTTGTTACCTTTACCGATGATATATGACGGTTTGGTTTATTTGATGAAATATAAATCGGAAACTTTTGAAAAGTTTAAAGAATTCCGCAACGAAGTAGAAAAACAAACTGGTAAATATATTAAATATCTTCGATCTTATCGAAGCGATGAATATATGAGTGGTGAGTTCATTGATTATTTGAATGAGAATGAGATTCTCACTCAATATACTCATCTGGGTACTCCACAGCACAATGGAGTATCTGAAAAGAGAAATCAGACTTTATTAGATATGGTTTGATCTAAGTTGAGTTTTACAGATTTGCCCTATTACTTATGGGGTTATGCTCTTTTAACTGTTGCTCATCTTTTGAATAAGATTCCTTCCAAGGCTGTTCCTACAACTTCATATGAGATATGGACTGGTAGGAAAACGAATCTTAATTATGTTAAGGTTTGGGGTTATCCTGCCTATGTCAGGACACCACGGCAAAACAAGCTTTTGCCTCGTGGGTAAAAGTTTATGTTTGTTGGATATCCTTGAAATTAGAATATTTGTTCTATTATACCGAGCATCAAAATGTATTCATATGTCACTTCGTAAAATTTCTAGAAATAGAATTTTTATCTGAAGGAGGTAATCATAGACGGGTTGAACTTGATGAAGTACAACCTGGTACTAACGCACCTATGGAAGAACTTGAAATTCAAGTAGATGAAGAATTTTCTTCACACACACTCCATAGGTTCGAAAGGGTATCAATACCTCATGAACGCTTGTATTTGATACAAGAAAAGAGTCTTGATGTTCTTTTAGTTAAAGAGACTGATCCTTATACATATAGAGAAGTGATGTTGGACATCCACTCTACGAAATGGCAAGAGGCCATGAAATCAAAGTTAGACTCTATACATCAGAATCAAGTTTGGGACTTGATTCCGCTTCCTGAATGAATTGTTCCTATTGGTTGTAAATGTGTTTACAAAAGGAAGCGAGGTCTTGATGGAAATGTTGAAACCTTTAAGGCCCGATTGGTAGCTAAAAGTTACATGCAGAGACTTGGAATTGACTACGATGAATCTTTTTCACCAGTTGCGTTGCAAAAGTCTATTAGGATTTTTTGTCTATTGCTGCTTACCATGATTACGAGATTTGGCAAATGGATGTCAAAACGGCTTTTCTGAATGAATTTCTTGATGAAGAAATCTATATGGAACAACATGAGGGTTTTGTATCCAGCGAGAACTCGGGTATGGTGTTTAAGCTTAAGAAGTCCATTTATGGACTTAAACAAGCTTCACAGAGTTGGAATTTACAATTCAATAAGATAATCAGATTGTCTAATTTTCTTAAGAATTCGCAAGAATCCTGTGTGTATAAGAAAGTCAGTGGGAGTATGGTGATATTTTTAGTTCTCTATGTTGATGAAATCTTGATCATTGGGAATGATATTGGGATGATGCGAGGCGTCAAAGCTTACCTCTGCAAGAATTTCTCCATGAAAGACCTGTGAGAAGCTTTTTTTTTTTAATCTTAGAGATAAAGCTCTATAGAGATAGGGAAAAGAAGCTTATTGGGTTATCCCAGTTGATGTACACAGATAAGATCTTAGAACGGTACAATTTTTATAACTTTAAAACAACAAATATACCGTTCAAACATGGCATTCATCTTTCGAAGAAGATGTGTCCGCAAACAGAAGATGAGAAGATTAAAATGTCTAATCAGCCTTATGCTTCGTGTTTGGGTAGCATTATATATGCCATGTTATGTACTAGGCCTGATATCAACTACGCGGTTAGTGTAACTAGAAGATATCAGTCCAATCCAGGTAATGACCATTGGATGGCCGTTAAACATATCCTAAAGTATCTTAAGGGTACTAAGGATAAGTTTCCGATTTATGGAGGAAATGAACTACAAGTTAATGGGTATACAGATTCAAATTTTCAATCTGACCCTGATGATAGAAAGTCTACATCAAGATTTGTGTTTACCCTTAACGGAGGTACAGTGAGTTGGAAAAGTTTCAAACAAGGGGTCAACAGCTGATTCCACCATAGAGGCGGAATATATAGCGGCTTCAGAAGCTGTAAAAGAAGCTGTTTGGGTTAGAAACTTTATCACAGAATTGAGAGTAGTCCCAAGTATTGAGAATCTGATTTTGTTAAACTGTGATAATAATGGAGCCATTGCACAAGCAAATGAACCAAGGGCGCATCAGAAATCGAAGCATGTGGAATGAAAGTATCACATCATTCGAGAAATTATGTCGCGAGGGGACATTTTCGTGTGCAAAATTCCGAGTGAAGAAAATGTAGCAGACCCACTTACCAAGGCCATTCCTCCCAAGTTATTTGATAAACATATGGAGTCGATGGGTATGAGATACAATCGATATTGACACTAGAGTAAGTGGGAAATTTTGTTAGGGTTGGTGCTTTGAGTGCCAATTTCTCTTGTATTTTCTTGTAAATACTTGTATAAATATTTTATTATGAATAAAATAAACAGTTTCTATAATATGAATTATTTTATTATATGGTAAAGACGTAGATGACCATAGAATGATTGGTTATGATACTGTTGCAAAAGCTTCGTAACTAACATTGAGTTGTATCATAACAACATCATTCTTGAATTGTTACTGATCAATGTTTACATTACGTGGTCAGTTAAGTAAACCCGCTGAGACTGGTACATGTCGTATACTGGAATCTTGGATTTCAATAGTTTCTCAATAAACCATGATTCTTAGAGACTCGTATAGACATGTAGGTGTTTATATTAGATAAATACTGAACGACTCACTGAAGATTCTTAAAAGATAGTATACCAACATCAATAAGAATCTTCTCGGGTAGAGTAAGCATAGTGGTCATTCGACTTGAGATACCACTGTGGATGTATAAGGTATCCTCCATACTTTGATGGCGGTCATATCACCGATATATTTAGATCAGACTTCCGCCTATTCGTTGGGTGTGGACTGATCTTCAGGACATCCTGTGTGTATCAAGAGAGGATCCGTCAGTTTTGTGTACAGAGCATATGTATCCATTATGGAATTAACAATCTGTTAAATCCATGGGCCTGTGGTACACTGTAGAAATGAGTTCTAAGTGTTATTGAGAGATTGTTAATAAAATCGTCGACATGATTATACCTATTGAGATTTAACATTTATATCTATATCTCTAGAATAATCCGGATACCTGTGACGGATGCATTATATGTATGTAGAGACCTCGACCTGTATGATTCATAATTTACGGATGGGTAGATTAATTATAGACACGAAATTGGATTTCGTGACAGATATGCATGAATCTAGAGAGTCTCACTAATGAAATATACTTGTAAAGTACTAGGGAAACTTTTATAAATAATATAGATTAGTTGTAAATCATTTAACAGTTAAACGAAAAATACATGCTTAAATGGTTATTCGACTGTTTTCTAGTTAGTGTGTATTTAGATTAAATACTTGATTTTATTAAATACTGATGAGTGGAATTTATACCACTATTTCTTACCCATTTGACCTAATGTTTTGTATTGTTTCTCGAGATTTATGAACGTTTTGATGTGTTTTGTTGTTATTTTGCAGATAAATAAAGTTTGGAAAGCACTGGAGGCAATTTGGGACAAAACCGGACAAAAATGCGCCAACTGGGATATTTATGTCTTCTGCGCGTCGCGCCGCTAAAAGCTTTGGAGTCGCGACGCTCAACATGCGCCGGTTTTGCTAAAGTGCGCCGGGGTCAACAGGTCAGAATCTGAAAAGTTGACTTTGCTAACGTGCGCCGTGCCACGTGTCACCATCACAGAAGACTTGCTAACTTACGCTGCCACGTGTCATCATCAAAACGGTGCCGACAATCATCATCTATGCTAACGTGCGCCAGGACACGTGTCAACATCTCAACGGCCGTGCTAAAATGCGCCCATGCCACGTGTCAAGATCTGATGCTGCCGACAATCTCACCTCAGTGTGACGTAAGCAATGACGTCATGAACAGTGCCACGTCATCGGATAAGATCTGAGCCGACAAATCAGCAAGTGACACGTGTCACTGTAGCTGGCGTCGCGATGCGGAACCCTTGCGCGTCGCGATGCCCAGACCCTATCGACGCCTATAAATTGAGCTCGAGATTTCAGAATTCAGTGTCCCATCCTCTCTCTTCAATTCCTTCTAAAGAGAGAGCTTCTCTCTCTAAAACTCTTTAGTTTTTAGTTTTTTTTAGTTTTGTAAATAATTTTAATTACGTTTTGTAATAATAGTAATTTAATTTTTACTTTTTACTTTCTTTTACAGTTTTTACTATTTACTATTTACTTTTTACAGTTTTTACTATTTATATGAGGTAACTTTCTTTTACTATGGTGAAAGGTAATTCTTTTACTATTACTACTTAGATTATTCTCCCATAATTATAATATATTCAATGTTTTTAATTGGACTTAATGAGGATACCGACAGATTGGTCGGTTGGTTAATTTAATTCCGCCTTTATGGCTGGTTGTTTTCATTCCGCCTTTATGGCTGGTTAATTTAATTCCACCTTTATGGCTGGTTGTTTTTAAATTGACTTAATCAGGTTACCGCCTATATGGCAGGTTGGAAATGTTTTGCAAAGCTTATATTATATTATGGGAGAAATCTAAATAGTATTTAGTAGAAGTTAATTCCTTTTACCTTAGTAATTTTATTTTATTTTTCAGCTTTTACTTTATGTCTTTTACTTTTAAGTTTTTACTAGCTTAATTATGTGTTAGTTATTTAGGGGTTGTGATAACTTTTACTATCATTGGTTTATAAGGGTTAGATTATAGTTTGGGTAATTTAAAGATTTATTTATTGAGTCTTAACCCTAAAGCCTTTTTATTAACTAGCCATTAATAAAATTGATTAGGTAAACTTAAAATGAACTAGACATAGGGATTTTAAGTTTAAGACCTTAGACTCAATAGCCCACAATCTTCCTTGAGGATAGATAACCCTTTAATAGATTTCCTTACAGGATAGGAATATACCTGTCGGGCGGGGGTAGCCATAATTGGAACTTACATTTAATGAATCCAGGTAATGTGGTTGACATAGGAATATGGTTCAATTGGGTTATACTGGGTATTTGTAGTTGACCATCGGAAGAGGCTTTTACATAATTTAGTGTTCCAGGTTAATAAATCAATATATTACCAACTTTAAGATAACACTTCATCTTTTAAATGATAATAAAAGAAATCACAACCTTAGATTTTTGTGTCTTTTATTTTCCTTAGTATTTTCTTTTATCTTTTTATTTATTTATCAAATCTTTAATCAACCAAATCAATCAAGCAATCAATTATATTCTCCCTTTAATTAGATATTTGTAATTAAATAGATTCAATAATTAATAACAACAGTAGGAATTAAGTCCTCGTGGGATCAATATTTTTATACTACTTGAACGATACGTGCGCTTGCGTTATACGTGTGTGTTTACGCCGGTCAAGTTTTTGGCGCCGTTGCCGGGGACTTATATTCTTGAGTTGTTAATTTTGAAGCTATCTAATTTACTTGTATCTAATTTTCTTTATTTTTATCTGTAATTTTTATTTCTTTCTTTTGATTTCAGGTGACTTACAAATGGAACATTACTGGGAGATTGAAAGATTACGTGCTTTACAAGAAGATACACCCCACATCTGGGAGCAACAGTCCGGTTTTCTGAGGCCTGTTGTCGAGCCCAATGATTATTACTGGATGCCAGAATCAAACAATACTACATTTGCTCAACAGAATTCAATGTGGATATGTGACATATGTAATGGTGACCACCCGAGCGATTATTGCGAATACAACTACCATCCAGGGTGGCAGAACTATCAAGATCCTTCATGGTATGACGAGCCATCACATTTCACAGAACCACATTTTTCATTTTATCCACCATCTTCCTTCGATCCTTATCAAGAACCAGAATCATCCAAGGAAGATCAATTGATTCACATGTTCAAGGAACAAGAAGCTCAATTTGATGCACAGTTCAGAGAGAGTAACACAGAATCCATACAGAGAATGACAGATCAGATCAGACAATTAACAGAAAACCAAAACTATATACCTCAAGAACCAGTTCCAGATGACACTGATGAAGCCTTCGAGTACCAATCATTTCACAATGACATTTCAACAGAGGAGGAGGCTGAGCAGTATCAACAACTAGAGGTATCAGTTCAGGAACCCGAACCGGCAAAGTCTCGATTTGATTTTTATTATTCTGACTCTGACGATGAGGAAGCTGATCCATTTATACCAACTGCACCAACAACGGAGGATCAAACTTTCAAGCCTCAAAATGAAGATCTTGGAGAATGCTTTGCACAAATGTTTGAAGAATATCTACCTGAGCCAATTATTTCATCCAGATCAGAGGATGAAGACCTAAAATCTGACATTTCTTTTCATCTTCAGGTTGACAATTTTGATGCATGTATTCACAGATGACAGATGAAGAGCTGAATATGGAAATTTTCAAATACATCTGCGAAGAAAAGGTGGAGCAAAAAGCAGAGCAAATGGAGGAGCAACTGTCAGACCAAAATAAAGATCCAGAGCATTCAGGAAAAACATCGCTGTTTTGGGGAGTGCAAATCAAACACATCACCCAGAAGTTTGACAGAATGGAACCTCCATTCCAAGTCAAACACCATATGAGACCTCCTGATTTTCTTTCTTTCTTTTCAGGTACTACTGGAGCAAAAAAAGTTAAAAAGGTGGCACGAGCACTGAATAGAACAAAATTCTTTTTGCCACTTTACCATTGGAAGAGACCCTTCAAAAGCAACCCTCATGGGATTGTCTTTAATCGGACATCCAAAACGACATTGAAACCTCCTTAACAGATAAATTTCAGTCACGTCTGACTGAAGACGAAAAATTTAGCGCTAGCAGGGAGGCAACCCATGCAATTTGTTGTAATTTATTTTTTTTCATGTTTTGTGTGAACTTTTTAATTGTGTGTGTTATTTTGTAGGGAAAGGCACAAACGAAGCATTTTAAGACAGAAGGAATGGTGTTTTGCAACTACAAAAAGAGAAACAATTCATTAGCAAAGACTTAGTAATGAATGAAATCTTGAGACGCATCCTAATGAATTTATACTAAGCGAGTGGCGTATTGCGTACACAATTCTGTTGCCTTAATTATTGCTTTGATTCGCTTTTCTGTTGTAATTATCTTTATTTTCGTAGACATGATCCAGACTTTTTGACCTTTCACGATCTCTTTTGTTGTTTAGCTAACAATCGTCATTTGGAAGATACTAGTGCTATTATTACTCACCCTTTTTCAGGTACTATAAATTCAACCCGTCATTGCACTTTTGAAGGCATCTTGATTTGAAAAAGAAATACATAAAAAAAAAATGGAAGCCACTTCAAGAAGACGAGTTGAAAACATCTGTGTGTTTTGCGGTAGTACTGTTGGTACTAAACCACAATACATAGAAGCGGCACAGGAATTGGGTCGAGTCTTAGCTGCAAGGAATATGCATTTAATATATGGCGGAGGCAATCTCGGACTTATGGGGATCGTTTCAAAAGCCGTACAGGAGGGAGGCAGTCACGTTTTGGGAATCGTCCCAAAACCCTTGGCAGAGGCAAATCTTATTGGATCATCAAACAGAGAGGAACTGATCGTATCAGGTATGTCTGAACGTTTGGTAGAAATGATTAACCTTGCTGATGCTTTTATTGCTTTGCCAGGTGGCTTGGGTACATTGGAGGAAATTTTTATAGTTCTATCTTGGGCGAACCTGAACATACACCAGAAACTAATTGGTTTGCTCAACATTGATGGATTTTATGATTTTCTTTGTGTTTTCTTGATGATGCTCGGAGAAATGGGTTCGTATCAAAACCTATGAAAGAACTCCTCTTCACTGCCAGACTTGCTCCGGATCTAATAGACCAACTCATAGCCTATGAACCACAAGTTGACCCTATCCTATCAAAGATAAATTAGTCTGAGGACGATCGTGGTAAGAGGCGTCGAATTAATCTGGATCTTAACCTTTAATTTCCTGTAGATTTCAGCTAACCAAGTACAACCTTCTAACTCTCCTTTTACTGTTTAAGACATTGGGGACAATGTCTCATTTAGGTTTGGGGGAGGGATTTAGTTGATCAGTACCTTGTTTTTAGTTTGTATGTTGTTTTTATTTTTAGTCCAAAATGTTTCGAAAAATAAAAAAAAAATTGAAAAATTTTCAAAAATTACAAAAATATTTTGCATTTTTGTGTTTTTATTTTTGACTAAAAAAGGTGAAATTGGAAAGAGATAGCCGAGTAAGGAGTTTTCACTCCTGATACGTATCTCAAACCATTTATTTCGAAACAAGTTAATTTTTGTTTATTTCATTTTAAATTATTTAATTTGTGAATTCTCCATAAATCTGACTAAAATGAATCTTCATATGCTCAGTTGGCAGGTATTATCAACATACATGGAAACATACAGTCATGAGCTAAAATTGAAAAGTTTGTAATATTCCGTACTATAGTTTAATTGGAGGAAGCATCTCTAAATAGTGATGGAGTAAAAAAAAAAATGTCCGAGATCCGAGTTATTAAGTCTGTAAGGGTGTTTTAACACCTATTGCCCTAAAACCAACTGGTTTGGGAGTCACTGGCCCAAAGCTCGTTACATGGATCGAAGATGCTGCAAAAATATATATATCTGAAGTCTGAGTAATTAAGTTCGTAGGGGTGTCTTAACACCTGGTGCCCTAAAGCCAACTGGTTTGGGAGCCACCGACCCAAAGCTCGCTATATAGACGGATGATATTGTATAAAAATAAAAAATAGAGAAAAAAATCAAAGAAAAAATCAGAAAAATCAAAAAATTATTCCATTGCTACAAAAAAGGTGTGAAATCTGATAGAACTTTAGGACAAAAATATTACTCTCTTATCAACTGCACTTATGACTGTTGTGGGCAAAAATGAGTTGATTAATATTCTGTTGGCTGTGTATATGGAGAATGGTAAAAATAATCGGAGAATTTACTTATTCGGTAATTTAGAAAGAAACAAAACAACTAGTAACTTGGAGTAGAATTTTCACCTGATTAGTCACTAACTTCTTTATTCTCTTTTCGCTTGTCTTTTTGCTTTTGTGTGCATTAGTTTTACTAACTTTTTACTTTTGTAAAATGTTTGTGGGTATCATTACTGTAAACCCTCACGAGACTACACTCGTCCACTAGGGACACCTAGGGGTTTAAAGGCTTGTTGCATATGCTAAATGCAACCGTGATCCCTACGAAAGTGGCTTAGTTAAATTTTATTTTCATGTTATGTTATTTTATGTTTTGCTCGAGGACTAGCAAAATGTTAGGTTTGGGGGTGTGATGAGTGGTATTTATACCACTATTTCTTACCCATTTGACCTAATGTTTTGTATTATTTCTCGAGATTTATGAACGTTTTGATGTGTTTTGTTGTTATTTTGCAGATAAATAAAGTTTGGACAGCACTGGAGGCAATTTGGGACAAAACCGGACAAAAATGCGCCAACTGGGATATTTATGTCTTCTGCGCGTCGCGCCGCTAAAAGCTTTGGAGTCGCGACGCTCAACATGCGCCGGTTTTGCTAAAGTGCGCCGGGGTCAACAGGTCAGAATCTGAAAAGTTGACTTTGCTAACGTGCGCCGTGCCACGTGTCACCATCACAGAAGACTTGCTAACTTGCGCTGCCACGTGTCATCATCAAAACGGTGCCGACAATCATCATCTATGCTAACGTGCGCCAGGACACGTGTCAACATCTCAACGGCCGTGCTAAAATGCGCCCATGCCACGTGTCAAGATCTGATGCTGCCGACAATCTCACCTCAGTGTGACGTAAGCAATGACGTCATGAACAGTGCCACGTCATCGGATAAGATCTGAGCCGACAAATCAGCAAGTGACACGTGTCACTGTAGCTGGCGTCGCGACGCGGAACCCTTGCGCGTCGCGACGCCCAGACCCTATCGACGCCTATAAATTGAGCTCGAGATTTCAGAATTCAGTGTCCCATCCTCTCTCTTCAATTCCTTCTAAAGAGAGAGTTTCTCTCTCTAAAACTCTTTAGTTTTAGTTTTTTTAGTTTTGTAAATAATTTTAATTACGTTTTGTAATAATAGTAATTTAATTTTTACTTTTTACTTTCTTTTACAGTTTTTACTATTTACTATTTACTTTTTACAGTTTTTACTATTTATATGAGGTAACTTCTTTTACTATGGTGAAAGGTAATTCTTTTACTATTACTACTTAGATTATTCTCCCAAATATAATATATTCAATGTTTTTAATTGGACTTAATGAGGATACCGCCAGATTGGTCGGTTGGTTAATTTAATTCCGCCTTTATGGCTGGTTGTTTTCATTCCGCCTTTATGGCTGGTTAATTTAATTCCGCCTTTATGGCTGGTTGTTTTAAATTGACTTAATCAGGTTACCGCCTATATGGCAGGTTGGAAATGTTTTGCAAAGCTTATATTATATTATGGGAGAAATCTAAATAGTATTTAGTAGAAGTTAATTCCTTTTACCTTAGTAATTTTATTTTATTTTTCAGCTTTACTTTATGTCTTTTACTTTTAAGTTTTTACTAGCTTAATTATGTGTTAGTTTTAGGGGTTGTGATAACTTTTACTATCATGGTTTATAAGGGTTAGATTATAGTTTGGGTAATTTAAAGATTTATTTATTGAGTCTTAACCCTAAAGCCTTTTTATTAACTAGCCATTAATAAAATTGATTAGGTAAACTTAAAATGAACTAGACATAGGGATTTTAAGTTTAAGACCTTAGACTCAATAGCCCACGATCTTCCTTGAGGATAGATAACCCTTTAATAGATTTCCTTACAGGATAGGAATATACCTGTCGGGCGGGGGTAGCCATAATTGGAACTTACATTAATGAATCCAGGTAATGTGGTTGACATAGGAATATGGTTCAATTGGGTTATACTGGGTATTTGTAGTTGACCATCGGAAGAGGCTTTTACATAATTTAGTGTTCCAGGTTAATAAATCAATATATTACCAACTTTAAGATAACCACTTCATCTTTTAATGATAATTAAAAGAAATCACAACCTTAGATTTTTGTGTCTTTTATTTTCCTTAGTATTTTCTTTTATCTTTTTATTTATTTATCAAATCTTTAATCAACCAAATCAATCAAGCAATCAATTATATTCTCCCTTTAATTAGATATTTGTAATTAAATAGATTCAATAATTAATAACAACAGTAGGAATTAAGTCCTCGTGGGATCGATATTTTTATACTACTTGAACGATACGTGCGCTTGCGTTATACGTGTGTGTTTACGCCGGTCAAGTTTTTGGCGCCGTTGCCGGGGACTTATATTTCTTGAGTTGTTAATTTTGAAGCTATCTAATTTACTTGTATCTAATTTTCTTTATTTTATCTGTAATTTTTATTTCTTTCTTTTGATTTCAGGTGACTTACAAATGGAACATTACTGGGAGATTGAAAGATTACGTGCTTTACAAGAAGATACACCCCACATCTGGGAGCAACAGTCCGGTTTTCTGAGGCCTGTTGTCGAGCCCAATGATTATTACTGGATGCCAGAATCAAACAATACTACATTTGCTCAACAGAATTCAATGTGGATATGTGACATATGTAATGGTGACCACCCGAGCGATTATTGCGAATACAACTACCATCCAGGGTGGCAGAACTATCAAGATCCTTCATGGTATGACGAGCCATCACATTTCACAGAACCACATTTTTCATTTTATCCACCATCTTCCTTCGATCCTTATCAAGAACCAGAATCATCCAAGGAAGATCAATTGATTCACATGTTCAAGGAACAAGAAGCTCAATTTGATGCACAAGTTCAGAGTAACACAGAATCCATACAGAGAATGACAGATCAGATCAGACAATTAACAGAAAACCAAAACTATATACCTCAAGAACCAGTTCCAGATGACACTGATGAAGCCTTCGAGTACCAATCATTTCACAATGACATTTCAACAGAGGAGGAGGCTGAGCAGTATCAACAACTAGAGGTATCAGTTCAGGAACCCGAACCGGCAAAGTCTCGATTTGATTTTTATTATTCTGACTCTGACGATGAGGAAGCTGATCCATTTATACCAACTGCACCAACAACGGAGGATCAAACTTTCAAGCCTCAAAATGAAGATCTTGGAGAATGCTTTGCACAAATGTTTGAAGAATATCTACCTGAGCCAATTATTTCATCCAGATCAGAGGATGAAGACCTAAAATCTGACATTTCTTTTCATCTTCAGGTTGACAATTTTGATGCATGTATTTCACAGATGACAGATGAAGAGCTGAATATGGAAATTTTCAAATACATCTGCGAAGAAAAGGTGGAGCAAAAAGCAGAGCAAATGGAGGAGCAACTGTCAGACCAAAATAAAGATCCAGAGCATTCAGGAAAAACATCGCTGTTTTGGGGAGTGCAAATCAAACACATCACCCAGAAGTTTGACAGAATGGAACCTCCATTCCAAGTCAAACACCATATGAGACCTCCTGATTTTCTTTCTTTCTTTTCAGGTACTACTGGAGCAAAAAAAGTTAAAAAGGTGGCACGAGCACTGAATAGAACAAAATTCTTTTTGCCACTTTACCATTGGAAGAGACCCTTCAAAAGCAACGCTCACGGGATTGTCTTTAATCGGACATCCAAAACGACATTGAAACCTCCTTAACAGATAAATTTCAGTCACGTCTGACTGAAGACGAAAAATTTAGCGCTAGCAGGGAGGCAACCCATGCAATTTGTTGTAATTTATTTTTTTTCATGTTTTGTGTGAACTTTTTAATTGTGTGTGTTATTTTGTAGGGAAAGGCACAAACGAAGCATTTTAAGACAGAAGGAATGGTGTTTTGCAACTACAAAAAGAGAAACAATTCATTAGCAAAGACTTAGTAATGAATGAAATCTTGAGACGCATCCTAATGAATTTATACTAAGCGAGTGGCGTATTGCGTACACAATTCTGTTGCCTTAATTATTGCTTTGATTCGCTTTTCTGTTGTAATTATCTTTATTTTCGTAGACATGATCCAGACTTTTTGACCTTTCACGATCTCTTTTGTTGTTTAGCTAACAATCGTCATTTGGAAGATACTAGTGCTATTATTACTCACCCTTTTTCAGGTACTATAAATTCAACCCGTCATTGCACTTTTGAAGGCATCTTGATTTGAAAAAGAAATACATAAAAAAAAAATGGAAGCCACTTCAAGAAGACGAGTTGAAAACATCTGTGTGTTTTGCGGTAGTACTGTTGGTACTAAACCACAATACATAGAAGCGGCACAGGAATTGGGTCGAGTCTTAGCTGCAAGGAATATGCATTTAATATATGGCGGAGGCAATCTCGGACTTATGGGGATCGTTTCAAAAGCCGTACAGGAGGGAGGCAGTCACGTTTTGGGAATCGTCCCAAAACCCTTGGCAGAGGCAAATCTTATTGGATCATCAAACAGAGAGGAACTGATCGTATCAGGTATGTCTGAACGTTTGGTAGAAATGATTAACCTTGCTGATGCTTTTATTGCTTTGCCAGGTGGCTTGGGTACATTGGAGGAAATTTTTATAGTTCTATCTTGGGCGAACCTGAACATACACCAGAAACTAATTGGTTTGCTCAACATTGATGGATTTTATGATTTTCTTTGTGTGTTTCTTGATGATGCTCGGAGAAATGGGTTCGTATCAAAACCTATGAAAGAACTCCTCTTCACTGCCAGACTTGCTCCGGATCTAATAGACCAACTCATAGCCTATGAACCACAAGTTGACCCTATCCTATCAAAGATAAATTAGTCTGAGGACGATCGTGGTAAGAGGCGTCGAATTAATCTGGATCTTAACCTTTAATTTCCTGTAGATTTCAGCTAACCAAGTACAACCTTCTAACTCTCCTTTTACTGTTTAAGACATTGGGGACAATGTCTCATTTAGGTTTGGGGGAGGGATTTAGTTGATCAGTACCTTGTTTTTAGTTTGTATGTTGTTTTTATTTTTAGTCCAAAATGTTTCGAAAAATAAAAAAAAATTGAAAAATTTTCAAAAATTACAAAAATATTTTGCATTTTTGTGTTTTTATTTTGACTAAAAAAGGTGAAATTGGAAAGAGATAGCCGAGTAAGGAGTTTTCACTCCTGATACGTATCTCAAACCATTTATTTCGAAACAAGTTAATTTTTGTTTATTTCATTTTAAATTATTTAATTTGTGAATTCTCCATAAATCTGACTAAAATGAATCTTCATATGCTCAGTTGGCAGGTATTATCAACATACATGGAAACATACAGTCATGAGCTAAAATTGAAAAGTTTGTAATATTCCGTGCTATAGTTTAATTGGAGGAAGCATCTCTAAATAGTGATGGAGTAAAAAAAAAATGTCCGAGATCCGAGTTATTAAGTCTGTAAGGGTGTTTTAACACCTAGTGCCCTAAAACCAACTGGTTTGGGAGTCACTGGCCCAAAGCTCGTTACATGGATCGAAGATGCTGCAAAAATATATATATCTGAAGTCTGAGTAATTAAGTTCGTAGGGGTGTCTTAACACCTGGTGCCCTAAAGCCAACTGGTTTGGGAGCCACCGACCCAAAGCTCGCTACATAGACGGATGATATTGTATAAAAATAAAAAATAGAGAAAAAATCAAAGAAAAAATCAGAAAAATCAAAAAAATTATTCCATTGCTACAAAAAGGTGTGAAATCTGATAGAACTTTAGGACAAAAATATTACTCTCTTATCAACTGCACTTATGACTGTTGTGGGCAAAAATGAGTTGATTAATATTCTGTTGGCTGTGTATATGGAGAATGGTAAAAATAATCGGAGAATTTACTTATTCGGTAATTTAGAAAGAAACAAAACAACTAGTAACTTGGAGTAGAATTTTCACCTGATTAGTCACTAACTTCTTTATTCTATTTTCGCTTGTCTTTTTGCTTTTGTGTGCATTAGTTTTACTAACTTTTTACTTTTGTAAAATGTTTGTGGGTATCATTACCGTAAACCCTCACGAGACTACACTCGTCCACTAGGGACACCTAGGGGTTTAAAGGCTTGTTGCATATGCTAAATGCAACCGTGATCCCTACGAAAGTGGCTTAGTTAAATTTTATTTTCATGTTATGTTATTTTCTGTTTTGCTCGAGGACTAGCAAAATGTTAGGTTTGGGGGTGTGATGAGTGGTATTTATACCACTATTTCTTACCCATTTGACCTAATGTTTTGTATTATTTCTCGAGATTTATGAACGTTTTGATGTGTTTTGTTGTTATTTTGCAGATAAATAAAGTTTGGACAGCACTGGAGGCAATTTGGGACAAAACCGGACAAAAATGCGCCAACTGGGATATTTATGTCTTCTGCGCGTCGCGCCGCTAAAAGCTTTGGAGTCGCGACGCTCAACATGCGCCGGTTTTGCTAAAGTGCGCCGGGGTCAACAGGTCAGAATCTGAAAAGTTGACTTTGCTAACGTGCGCCGTGCCACGTGTCACCATCACTGAAGACTTGCTAACTTGCGCTGCCATGTGTCATCATCAAAACGGTGCCGACAATCATCATCTATGCTAACGTGCGCCAGGACACGTGTCAACATCTCAACGGCCGTGCTAAAATGCGCCCATGCCACGTGTCAAGATCTGATGCTGCCGACAATCTCACCTCAGTGTGACGTAAGCAATGACGTCATGAACAGTGCCACGTCATCGGATAAGATCTGAGCCGACAAATCAGCAAGTGACACGTGTCACTGTAGCTGGCGCGACGCGGAACCCTTGCGCGTCGCGACGCCCAGACCCTATCGACGCCTATAAATTGAGCTCGAGATTTCAGAATTCAGTGTCTCATCCTCTCTCTTCAATTCCTTCTAAAGAGAGAGCTTCTCTCTCTAAAACTCTTTAGTTTTTAGTTTTTTTTTGTTTTGTAAATAATTTTAATTACGTTTTGTAATAATAGTAATTTAATTTTTACTTTTTACTTTCTTTTACAGTTTTTACTATTTACTATTTACTTTTTACAGTTTTTACTATTTATATGAGGTAACTTTCTTTTACTATGGTGAAAGGTAATTCTTTTACTATTACTACTTAGATTATTCTCCCATAATTATAATATATTCAATGTTTTTAATTGGACTTAATGAGGATACCGCCAGATTGGTCGGTTGGTTATTTTAATTCCGCCTTTATGGCTGGTTGTTTTCATTCCGCCTTTATGGCTGGTTAATTTAATTCCGCCTTTATGGCTGGTTGTTTTTAAATTGACTTAATCGGGTTACCGCCTATATGGCAGGTTGGAAATGTTTTGCAAAGCTTATATTATATTATGGGAGAAATCTAAATAGTATTTAGTAGAAGTTAATTCCTTTTACCTTAGTAATTTTATTTTATTTTTCAGCTTTTACTTTATGTCTTTTACTTTTAAGTTTTTACTAGCTTAATTATGTGTTAGTTATTTAGGGGTTGTGATAACTTTTACTATCACTGGTTTATAAGGGTTAGATTATAGTTTGGGTAATTTAAAGATTTATTTATTGAGTCTTAACCCTAAAGCCTTTTTATTAACTGGCCATTAATAAAATTGATTAGGTAAACTTAAAATGAACTAGACATAGGGATTTTAAGTTTAAGACCTTAGACTCAATAGACCACGATCTTCCTTGAGGATAGATAACCCTTTAATAGATTTCCTTACATGATATGAATATACCTGTCTGGGCGGGGGTAGCCATAATTGGAACTTACATTTAATGAATCCAGGTAATGTGGTTGACATAAGAATATGGTTCAATTGGGTTATACTGGGTATTTGTAGTTGACCATCGGAAGAGGCTTTTACATAATTTAGTGTTCCAGGTTAATAAATCAATATATTACCAACTTTAAGATAACCACTTCATCTTTTAAATGATAATAAAAGAAATCACAACCTTAGATTTTTGTGTCTTTTATTTTCCTTAGTATTTTCTTTTATCTTTTTATTTATTTAGCAAATCTTTAATCAACCAAATCAATCAAGCAATCAATTATATTCTCTCTTTAATTAGATATTTGTAATTAAATAGATTCAATAATTAATAACAACAGTAGGAATTAAGTCCTCGTGGGATCGATATTTTTATACTACTTGAACGATACGTGCGCTTGCGTTATACGTGTGTGTTTACGTCGGTCAAATACACATTAATATTTTGTCAAATAATATTTTTGACATGTGTCTAAATATATGTATTAT
Organism: Zanthoxylum bungeanum; assembly: GCA_019454045.1. NCBI lineage: Eukaryota > Viridiplantae > Streptophyta > Magnoliopsida > Sapindales > Rutaceae > Zanthoxylum > Zanthoxylum bungeanum. The sequence goes on along the minus strand of SKCR01033653.1, from coordinate 52,475 downwards.
GGAATATTTAATGTAAATATGATACGTGTATTTAGATATTTATATTAAGTAATAGTCTAATTATTTAATTGTTAAAAAAATTAGAATTATTTAATACATATTTATCATTATCATTATTAAGTCTTGAATGGCTAATTTTGATTGGTGCACATGTATATATGATTATAGAATTGGTAGCCAATTTTGATTTGAATTCTTTTAATTCTTGATTAAAAAATTGGAAAATTCAAATTACCAATTTTGCCCATGGAATTCAGCCAACCATAGGTATAGAAGTTATCTTTTTTCATTTGCTTCATAACATAAGCTAAGTCTCCAAAAATATTACAAAGAAAAGTTGAGAGAAAAATAAAGTAAAAGGAATAAGATTTAAAGAAAACTTGAATCAAAACAAGTTTTTTCAATTCATTTTCAACTAAAAAGATGTTTCTAGGGTTTCAAGTTGTAACATATGATGTTTGATTTTTTGTCTACTACTTTTAGTGTGTAATATTGATGTTGGAAGCTTAGATGAAAGATGTTAGTATGCATGTTAAGAAAGAATGCTTATAAAGTGTTATTAAGCTTTCTTTTAGTCATTAGATGACTTGGTTGCCATTCTAGAGTTGTTAGGCTATTCAATGATGATCTAGAATTGTTCTTGAGTTATTTCATGGTGGTGAGACTTGTTTGGTGTTGTAGAGATTAGATTAAAGTCTTAGATTGAATTAATTTTGGTTATTTTTGGTTAATTTGATTAATTGAAAAATTTAGGTTTCTAACCTAAACCAAAATTGAGGCTTTTCATATATATGGTATATTTTGAAGTATATAAGATATACAAATCATTTTGGAATTATTTGGGAATCGTTTAAGCTTGTTTTAACAAGATTGGACCAAAATGATTAAAATTGAAACTTTGTGGGCTTCACAGCAATTTGTAGGAAATATGAGATTTTCGGTTGCAATTGTGTTTTGATGTGTATGACATGTTTAAATCATTTTGGTGGTGGTTTGGAATCACCTAATTGTGTATTTGACAAATTAGGACTAAAATGATCAAAATACATAGTTGATGGGTCTCACGGCAATAAAGAAAAGTTGTGAATTTTTGAGTAAAAATTTATTTCGTTGAGTATTGAGTGATTAAAATAAATTAGTTTATTTTAATTACCCAAGAAAAATAAAAGAAATCGGAAAATTTGATTTTCTCGTGTTCCGATGTGCTACCCATACTTATTGCTTAAAACCCCAACACATCAAACAACACGTCAAGTACTCATCGCATAGAATACTTACCAAGTTATTTGAACAATTTTGATCCTAGTCAAATTTGTCAATACAAATAGTGGAAAAAGATTAGATTCATTATCACGTGAAATTCTCAATCCAACTATAACAAACTTCCGGATATTCCTGGAATACCCAAATCAAGTCCGATTATAACGATTTCAGTTTCGTTACTCTTAAAACACCCAATATAACATAATTGTAGCACTAGTTTCAATTTCCAGCTAAAATTCAAAAAATCTTTTGAAAAGTCTGAAAAAATTGCGGACGAATTCGGAACTTTTCGGATCTTTCTCGTGCTATCCAAAATAAGTCTAATACTCTTATTGCATCACTATTCACCGTTCCAAGTCAATCAACTAGCTCAAATTCTCAAATTATGCGTTTTTGAAAAATCTTCAGAAAAGTTTCTGAAAATGTTGTAGAGGGATCCTAAGCCCTCCAAACCTCTCCGGAATTATACAAATATTTTCATACCATCATAATTAATTCATATCCATAATTACATTCATCAAAGCACAGTCACATGCGAAACCCGATTTCACCAGAATCTCACATAGCCTATCGTCGTGATTTCCTTCAAATTTGCCAACAACACAAATTAAATACATCCTAGCTTATTCAATTCAATACAAGTCAATACGTTACTTTACGACACTAATGGAAATATCCGAATACAAACTAACTTCACTAATATGGTGAGACTTTTACTAGGATGTCTTACTGAGATTCCAAGGGTCCCAGCAGACTCCTAATGCTCCCAAGAGCGCGTAGGAATCGACAACATTCAAATTGGGGCTACTTCGCAAATGGATCATACTATTCACCAAATAATTTTACCTCGATTCACGTGAAATCAAGTGCCATTCCATAAAACTAAGACCTCAACCTCCTAGTATGTCGCATGAGCTTTGATTTGGCGGGTGGCTCGACATGTGGATCAAAGGGATGAGCCGGGATCGAGATATGAGGAACCGCATGTTTTCCCTTAATTTCAGCCATTTTTTGACTGACATGGGCCCACTGCCGACCACCAACTGACACATAATCGTGGCCGTCAACCACTGCCTCTCTCATGTGCAAGGGGTCGTGTGTGTGTTTAGAAAACTTTGATCCTTTTGCAATTTTTAGAAACTATGGGTATTTATAGAAAAAATTCATGAAATTACATCCATGTCCCTGATATAGGACTCTCTCGGAAAATAGATATTTTTTAGGCCCTTCTGGTACAAATTTCGAAAAGTATTCAACACAAAAGTTGTTCCATCGAAGTTTGTTTTCTATTTCTATAGCCGAAAAAATAAAAAATTTATCGTATTAAAATATCTAAGAATACGCATAATTGATTCTTTTGAGTTACCGATTTCCAGTGTAACGAAATCCTACTTTAAAATATTCCAACATATTTTTTAATACTTAAACTCTTATTCTCTGACATCGTCTCGTTCCGAGGTGTAAACTTCAATCCGAGAACTTTTCAGAATTGTTCTGAAAATTTGAGATATTACAATATTAACCTGAAATTTGAGTATTAAACATGAAAAGATATTGAACATGAAATTTCCTTTTTACAAAAGATTTGATATTTCACATGTGCCTATTTTTAGAACATTAAATTTTATTGCATTAATATGAAATATAAATTAAACATGAAACTCACACTAAACAAACATGAAACTATTGCCCACCTTTTATAACATTAATATGAAATTTGGACATTAAACATGAAAAATAGGAAATAAACATGCAAATATTGCCAAAGATCTCAAAATGGAAAAAAAATTTAGACTCCGAAGATATTAAAACAGACCATGCCTTTTAGTTTCTATAACCAAAGTTTATTTTACTAACCGATCACGTGTTAGTAAATTTTATTCATGAACTTTATTTGACAATATATAACTTATAGTGTCATTTCCTAATGTCAATTACAAACTACGTTGTAAATCCTGAGATTTTTATCTAATTTATACATATCACTATATCGGATTTAGTTTTAATCTAATTGATATTAGATCGAATAGATATATAAAACATAAGAAAAATGATCATAAATAAGTAATATTATGAAAAATAATATTACTTGTATTCATTTATCGCACATTACGGATTGACACTTCCAGTACCATTAAATTTTTACATTCAAATCAGTTAAACCCTTAACATTCTATAAAATAATGTAATATACAAGAATTTAAGCCTCTATATGTCCGCTACTGTGTCTCCTTGTGTCTACTTTTTTTGTTATTATTATTATTACTTTTTTTTTTGGTTGAGGGTGAATTAATTCACCCTCAACCAAAAAAAAAAAGAACTGACAATTTAATATTTGATTAGATTAGAGATATTCTTATGAAAAAAATTGGCAGCTGGCGCGCTATAACAGATGAAAATCACGAAATTAAAATATTATTGTAAGTGGATTAGTTATTATTATTATTTTTAGTAGTGCTTTAACGAATTTAATATATTGTAATTGCATGTGGATTAGTTATTTGTAAAAAAAATTATTTATTTACGTGGGGCAGCCTGTGATGCATATTCGTTTATCCAGTTTTGTGCCTTTTACAAACTCCATATGTAGTCACCACCAGAACCGCCGACTTAGAAATTAAATTAACAATGTACAGGAATTTATAATAATAATATAAATATAACTAAATTTGAAACGTGTATTACTATTAAAACATATGAGAAGATTATGAAAACTATTGATGTTGATTTTCGAACTCGAAAAGATTTGAAATATGAAAAAGGGTGTTAAGGGGATTTCACTTGTCAAGATGAGGCCTAAGATCTTTGCAAGGATGAGGGTTCAGGCTCGGAGAAGCCTGACCCGACCAGTGGATCAGAATCAACTGTCTTTGAAGAACGACCCGAAGAGGATGTCGGTTTTAGCTTTGATATGAAGGAGATTTGGAGTAAGCCAGAAGAGACACAATCACATACACCTGAGGAAGGTGATCACTCAAAAAGAAACAAGCTAGAAGAAAATCGAAAATCATAAGTCATCAAGAGAAATTATTTCTCAATGTTCCTACATGCCCGTAACTGAAGCGGCTGAGAAGCTTAATGTCGACTTGACCCTTTTGAAGAGAAGGTGGGGGGAAGTGAAGGTTATTCTACCGACCCGACCTGTTAGTAGATGCAAGAAACGACTTTACTTGTTTCGATGGACCGACCCCATGATATGGGTCGAGGTTGCAGCATTATGTTCTTAAATTTACGACATAAGCCCTAAACTGAAGTTTTAGGCTTATTGACTGACACACGCAAACCGCGTGAGTTGTTGGCATACAGGTTGACACATGGGCAGAGTGTGTAGTAGTTACCAAAAGAAGGGTGAATTAATGAGGTTCAGATGCCAGAGAGTGGCTATGTCAGGCGGCAGAGCTACTACTTGTAGGTTGATTGGGGAAGAGAGCCTAGCAATAATGAATTGGTAACGTGGCTAACGTCACGAGTTGGCGAAATAGTGGTTTTAAGCGCACTATATAAAGGTGTTGAAAACTCATTGTAAAGGATTGACTAAATTGTTTCACACATAACTTGTAAAAAATAAAGTAAAAATCTTAAGTGTAAGCGAGAGATAGAGCATGTCAGTCAGACCCGAGCTCCTAATAAAGATTTTATTCTCTTACCCCAGTGGACGTAGGTTGGATCCATTCCGCCGAACTATGATAAATCCTTTGTCTTGTCTGTTGTTTCTATCTTTTACCAAGTTTGATTTATTTACCAACTAACCAAACAAATTCATTGCTTGGTGGAGGTTTATTCGATGAGTGATTTTTCCCGAATTACCCCTGAAATGAAAAACAGCTGTAAATAAAAAATTTAAAACAGCTTAACTCGAAATAAGATCCAAATTCCATAACTTCAGTATGCACTAGCTACGAACATTGCCGGTTTAATATGGCATTTCTACTGGTTAAAAGTATATTTTAATACCAAAAGTTATTTTCCGTTTTTTATGTTGTTGAAGAAAATTTTTTTAAGAGTTAAAGTTATTTAAAATACCCTTATTTTTTTTCACAATCATATTTTATTCGTTTCAAAACATATCTTTAAAAAAATTTATCTATTAACAAAATTTTATAATTTTTAAAATAAAAACTTACATTCACAACCTAGCTAATAACTAAATTTATTTCATAAAATTACTACTTATAAAATCTCTATTAATAAAAGCTATACTTAAAAAACTCAATTAAAAAATTATACTAAACAGAACCTTAATCATCTCCAATCCAAAAACTCATTTTTGTGTAACTTCTACACTAAAATGGTGTAACTTTTACACAAATGATCTTTTCCAATTAACTCCAACCCATTATTCCAAATATTACACCAAAATGAATATTCCCTATAATATTTCATATTTTATTGTTTCTCAATAATTAATATTTCACCCCTTAATTCACATAATATTACAATAATATATTTTGATTTTTTATTTTTGTTTTTAATTTTAATATTTAAAATTAGTGATTTTTGATTAAAAAATTAGCATACTTTTTATATTATTTATTTATTTTAATTTATTATAAATATTAATTTAAACTTAACACAACTATTTATATATAAGGGATATATTTGAAATAAATTTGATTGAACATGGATAAGATTTTGTTTAAACAAATCTTTTAAATAATAAAAGAGATATAATGTAAAATAAATTTTATTGAATAAAAATAAAAAATGTAATTAAGTTAAATTCTAGGTATTTAAAAAAAAAATTAACTCCTGAACCAAAATTATAGCGTTGTCCAAAATTTGCCCAACATTATAGCAAATTCAATTTTAGCATTAAGATTTGAAGCTCGATTAGAGTCTATATTTTACTCCATTTGTGATGTTTGCTTGAAATGGAAGCTCGGTTGGAGATGGGTATTTAATGTTACCAATATGTTCGATTGCTAAAGGCCGGCTGTTAAAATTTTAAAGTATTTTATAACATTTTTGGTAGCTATTGTTTGAAAATATTGCTTATTCTTTTTCATAGCTACCTAGGCAATATATATATATATATATATATTACAATATAAGATTTAACACAAATTATATAAGTCAAACAATATAAGATTTAACACAAATAATAATAAACCGTTTGACGTAAATTTTGGGAAACTTATAAGTTTATATTCTCATTATAATATATATAAAATAGCTTATATTATAAAATAGATTATATTATCAATAAACATGCTTTCTTCATTAGGTTTTTGACTTCCTACATATTTTACTCTCTCTTCATGCGTAGGACAAGTTATTAGAAATTTAGTCTATTTTTGGTAGATTTTATATTAATTAGTATTCCATTTGAATAGTCATTTTACATGTAAATATTAATTTACCAACAACAATGAAAAGCGGTTGACTCAAGAAATCCTGAGAGTAAGACCGATCTTTTATTTTTTTTTAAAAGCCAAAAAAAAAAAAGTAATTTATATTTACCTCTAAATGTATTGAATATATTTCTCAAAATAGGCATGATTTTACGGTGTAGGTTTCAGGATCTCAAAGTGAGATCCTGGGTTTAAATTTAGGAAATATGTTTTTTGTAAGAACTTGGAACAGTCAGAGATTTTATCTGCTCTGTTTAAGCACGAAATGAATGATTTGATGATATTCCAACAATTCCAAAAAGAAAAAAAAAATTAATGTATTTAACTCCAAATTTATTGAAAACATCCATCCATTATCCATCCCTATTTATTGTTGAGAAAGTAAAAAGTTTGATGAATAATTTTATCAACGGTGCCCTCATTTTCCCTAATATGTGGCCTCATTTACCAGGATTTTTTTTAATGGTAAACAGGATGGTCCTGACTACTGCCCTATTTATTTTTTTAAAGAAAATAACTAATGCAAAGGTTCCAAAGTTTTTATTATAATTATTATACTATGGTCATGTGTCTCAAAATGTAAAATAAATTGAGCCCGAGGATAATAGTCGCCCATGACAATAAATAGAGATGAGTTGATATTTTCAATAGGTTAAAACGAAATGAAAAAAGTCAAATTTATCCCAAAAAATAGTAATAAACCTTATAAAGTAGAAATAATGATAGCTATCTTAAATTTTGTCTTCGCAAATGATATAAATTGTGGCGTGTATTCATGAAATAAATGATAGATTTTTTCTTTAAAAGAAAAAAAATAAATTAATCCATACTCATATGCGAGGCACTACCTCTCCAATATCTGATCCTCGAGTACGTCCTCAAGTTCCATAGACAGGTTAGTAAGCTTTCCCAGATTATTCGAATAATGTTCCTTACGAAAACAACTATACTCTAGATCCACATTAAGAATTTTCCTGAAGTTATTCTGACCCATTACCAGAAGTATAAACGAGATAGGAAACCAGACAGTAAGATTCTAAGAAAAGCTACCCAGAGAGTGGGAAGAAAAAGCTATAAGAAGTAGGAAGTATGCATAGTTAGTTAACCAGTCGGGGATAAGAAAAGTAAGGAAACAATGAGAAATGGTAAAGTTCAAATGATACCTACCCAGGAAAGTAGGAAGAGAAAGAGAAAGCTAGAAAGAAAAGTATGAGGGGATAGATAGATGATCAAAAGAACATGTAGTAGAGGTTCACGTAATCAGAGTTAATAAGAGATAAAGAAGCAGAAACAGATAAATAAGGTTGTAACAAAACTTATAGTAGTAAAGAAAGATGCGAGGATGCTAAAACAACCAAATGTAGGAAGAGGTAGAGATACATAATCAGATCGATAAAGAAATACTAGAATCTATAGTAGTAACGAGAATAGAAAGATCTCGAGCAAGTATTAAAGTTCCTAGTAGACGTAAGATTCCTTCACTCCTCTGAAATTTCTTTCAAATAGATTTAAGAGCCTCAAGTGCCTTATATAGATAGCGAGTTCCCCGAATGACCAAGGGTAGCCATAAGGCAGAATAAGCAAGAAATCAGAAATAATCATATAGACTACTAATAGATGTGAGATGCCATGACAATTCAGAGATTCTAGATTCCCCAAACCCAGGTCCGCAGAAAAATAAGATGAATGACATCAGAAAATTGATCAGTTGTCCTAACCAAGGAATCTAATAGATAAGGCCCAACCTATCAAGATCATTACCCCTCCGTGATGCCAATCAAGGAAGCTATCCTGATGGAGGCTAGCTCATACCTACCTTACATAAGAAAACTCTATCAGGACACAAAATACCAGAACAAGGATACTGAAACTCATAGAGGCATAAGATTTTTGCCCTAGCCCTAGCAGCATATAGGTGACCGTAAGAAACCCGACGAGAGTTCAGAAATGGAAAGACCTAGAAAGGTAGATTACCCAGAAAAAGGATTAAGGAAGTCTTCAAGGATACAAAGAAGAAAACCCAATATAGCCCAAAGATCGGGACAAGACCGCGTGAGGCTTGCAAGACTAGTAGAAGTCTACAGAATATATCAACTTTATCAGAACCTATATATCAGCCCAAGTCAATAGAAATCCATGAAAGTATACCAGGATAGACTTGAGAGGTTGGAGATAGTTAAAGTGACAAAGGCATTAGTATGGACAGTAGAACAAGATGCCATAGCTGCGACTATAGCAGAGAGCTGAAAGCAGAGATCTAGGAAATAGCCAGAAGAACAAAACATCACTAGCCTCAGTAGTATGTCGTAGCACCAATGAGATAGGAACTGAAAACATTAAGAAGGAAAATAGAAGTAACAAGGAAATTCAGTACATTCAGGCATAAAGATAACATAATGAGGAGATAGTAGTATATAAAGTTGATAATAGTTGTGGGACCCAAGACATGGAGTAGTCGATCCATTTTCCTGCAGAATGAATAAGAACCTTTCCTTCCGTAAACTTTGATTTTAGTAAGCATATAGACACAGAACCAGACATGTGAGCATGTATCCATTCTCAATTTAGAGCCCGGTAAAGAAAAGAACCAGTAAGGAAGAGTAATTGTAAGATAGTTAGACAGCTAAATCAATGAGTCCAATGAATTATAGATAAGAAGTCTGAGATAGAATAGTTTGAAGTTACAATAGGTTAAACTAAATCTAAAAACCATCGTTGAATTAAGGAGCCCGTAAAGAATTAAAAACTTAGAAGTACAAAGAGATCAGAGAGAATGATTCTCAGGAACATAGTGAAAATTTATAAAGAGTCTCATGGTGGTGAGAAGAAAAAGACTAGGTAAAGAGTAGTACATGAACTAAGATTCTGTAAAAGATGACTTAAGTAATTGAAGTTGATAGAGTTTTTTGAAAAGTAAGGATATAAGGAGTTCAAAAAACTAAGAGAGAAGAAAAATTTAAGTAGCTCGATAGACTTCGTAAGGAAAAATAACATATAGAGTATAGCAGGATTTTGAGAAAGAATAAAGACTTAAGAAGGTCAAATAATAGAGACTAGTAGAAAGGGATATAAAAGCAAAATGATGAAGTGTTTAGAGAGTATAATTCTAGAGAAGGCTTATGATAAGGGATAGTATAATCGATAGTCGGATAGCGAATCAAGAGTGAAGTTGAAAAATGAGACAACTCAGATAGTACCTAGTGGGAGTATCTTAGTGTGGGAGCGGGAACTAGCAAATATGAGAGTCTCACACTTATAGACGAACAGAACACGCAATTACAACATAGGTAGTGGATAAGATTATCACCGCCAGAAAGGCGTCAAGATCGATCCCCACCCTCCCAACCCTCGATAAACAGCAGCAGAGATGGACCTTGAGGGTGACCGGCGTAAACACACACGTATAACGCAAGCGCACGTATCATTCAAGTAGTATAAAAATATCGATCCCACGAGGACTTAATTCCTACTGTTGTTATTAATTATTGAATCTATTTAATTACAAATATCTAATTAAATGGAGAAGAGAATGATTGTTTGATTGGTTGAAAGTGGTTTTAAAAAATAAATAAATAAATAAAAAGACAAAAGAAAATACTAAGGAAAATAACAAAAGACACAAAGATCTAGGGTTGTGAATCCTTCTAATATCTTTTAAAAGATGAAGTGGTTATTTTATGTTTGTGTAATAAATCAGTTTACTAACCTGGAACACTAAATTATGCAAAAGCCTATGTCGATGGTCAGACACAAATACCCAGTTTAACTCAATTGAACCATATGTCTATGTCAACCAAATTATCTGGATTCATTAAGTTTAAGTTCCAATTATGGCTACCCCCGCCCGACAAGTATATTCCTATCCTGTAAGGAAATCTATTAAAGGGTTATCTATCCTCAAGGAAGATCGTGGACTATTGAGTCTAAGGCTGAAACCTAAAATCCCTATGTCTAGTTCATTTTAGATTTACCAGATCAATCTTATTGGTGATCAGACAACAAGAAGCATTAAGATTAAGACTTAATAAGTAAACCTTTAAATTACCCAAACTATAAAATAACCCCTTATAAACCGGTGATATTAAAAGTCATCACAACCCCAGATAACTAACACATAACTAGGGCTAGTAAAAACATAAAAGTAAAAGACATAAAGTAAAAATGCTGAAAAGTAAAAATAACAATAAAATGCTAAGGTAAAAGGAATTACTTTTACTACTACTAATTTAGATATCTCCCATAAAAAATATATAAACTCGTGATAATATTACCAACCGACCAATCTGGCGGTATCCTGATTAAGTCAAATTAAGTCCAACCAGCCATAAAGGCGTAACCAAAATTAAATTACCAACCGACCAATCTGGCGGTATCCTTTATTAGTCAGGTTTAAACCAGATTAAAATTAAATTACCAACCGGCCAATATAGCGGTATCCTTTTTAAGTCAGTATTTTAAATAGTGAATATATTGTTTTAAAGGGAGATTAATCTAAATAGTAACAATAAAAGAATTACCTTTCACCCTAGCTGGGGGAAGTTACCTATTCATAGTGAATAGTAAAAACTGTAAATAGTAAAAAGTAAAAATTAAATTACTATTATTACAAAACATAATTAAAATTATTTACAAAACTAAAAGTTGAAAAAAAAAAAAAACTAAAGAATCTAGAGAGAGAAACTCTCTCTTTAGAAAGAATTGAAGAGAGAGGAAGGTACACTGAATTCTGAAATTCGAAGCTGAATTTATAGACGCGGGTAAGCTTCCAGCGTCGCGACGCCAAGACCTATGGCGTCGCTAAGTTGGAACAGTTGGCGTGGCACGCTGAGGGCTTGACACGTTGCGAGGCGGCTAAGAGGATAAGGCGACACGTGGCAAGGCGGCTAAGAGCTCAATTATTATGCTGACGTGGCGCTGACGTGGCAATGCGGCTGAGATCAATTTTCGGCACCGTAGGATTGCGACACGTGGCACGACGCATGTTAGCATATCGGTTATGATGGTGACACGTGTCACGGCGTATTTTAGCAAAGTCAAACTTCTCAAATTCTGACCTGTTGACCCGGCGCACGTTAGCAGCTCTGGTGCACGTTAGGCGTCGCGACGCGGAAGGTTTTGGCGTCGCGACGCGGACAATTTACCAAAATGCCCTTTTTTGCCAATTTCACAGTTTTGCTCCAAATCACCTCCAGAATGTCCTGAAACTTTATTTATCTACAAAATAACACAAAACACATCAAAATATTCACAAGACTCAAGAAACTATACAAAATATAAGGCTAAATGAGTGGGAAATAGTGATATAATACCACTCATCACACCCCCAAACCTAACATTTTGCTAGTCCTCGAGCAAAACATAAAATAAAAATAACATAAACATCTTTAAAATTTAACTAAGCCACTTTCGTAGGGATCACGGTTGCATTTAGCATATGCAACAAGCCTTTAACCCCTAGGTGTCCCTAGTGGATGAGTTGTAGTCTCGTGAGGGTTTACAGCAATGATACCCACAAACATTTTTACAAAAGTAAAAAGGTAATAAAACTAATACACACAAAAGCAAAAAGACAAGCGAAAAGAGAATAAAGAAGTTAGTGACTAATCAGGTGAAACTTCTACTCTAAGTTACTAGTTGTTTTGTTTCTTTCTAAATTACCGAATAAGTAAATTCTCCGATTATTTTTACCATTCTCCATATACACATCTAATAAAATATTAATCAACTTATTTTTGCCCACAACAGTCATAAATGCAGTTGATAAGAGAGTAATATTTTTGTCCTAAAGTTCTATCAGATTTCACACCTTTTTGTAGCAATGGAATAATTTTTCTGATTTCTCTGATTTTTCTCTATTTTTTATTTATATACAATACCTTCCATCTATGTAACGAGCTTTAGGTCGGTGGCTCCCAAACCAGTTGGCTTTAGGGCACCAGGTATTAAGACACCCCTACGAACTTAATTACTCAGACTTCAGATATATATATTTTTACAGCATCTTTGATCCATGTAGCGAGCTTTGGGCCAGTGACTCCCAAATCAGTTGGTTTTAGGGCACTAGGTGTTAATTCACTCTTACAGACTTAATAACTCGGATCTCGGACGTTTTTTTTTTTTTTTTTTACTCCATCATTTTTTAAGATGCTTCCTCCAATTAAACTAGAGCACTGAATATTACAAACTTTTCAATTTTAGCTCATGTCTGTATGTTACTATGCATATTGATAATACCTGCCAACTGAGCATATGAAGATCCATTTTAGTCAGTCTTAAGGAGAATTTACAAATTAAATAATTTAAAATGAAATAAATAAAAATTAACTTGTTCCGAAATAAACGTATCAGGAGTGGGAACTCCTTACTCAGCTACCTCTCACCAATTTCACCTTTTTAGTCAAAACACAAAAACATAAAAAAAAAAAAAAAAACACAAAATATTTTTGTAATTTTTGAAAATTTTTCAATTTTTTTGTATTTTTCGAAAAATTTTGGACTAAAAATAAAAATAACACACAAACTAAAATAACACACAAACTAAAAACAAGGTATTGATCAACTAAAATAAACTAAAAACAAGGTACTGATCAACTAATTCCCTCCCCCAAACCTAAATGAGACATTGTCCCCAATGTCTTAAAAAGTGGAAGAGTTTAGACGATAATACCTGGTTAACTGAAATTTCACAGGAAAAATTACCGATTAAGATTTATGTCCAAATTACGATTCTTACCACGATCGCTATTTGACCATTTTTTTTTTAGTAAAAATTTTGGCAGAATCACCTCTAAAAACTCAAAATTTCCCCAAAATTCACCCTAAAAATTATCAATACACAATGCCCAACTTCGGTATTTTTCAGAAAAATCTGGCAGAGTCTCCCCTGAATTTCTGATTATCCAACACAACCTAAATCTATTAAATGCCACAAACACCTCAATTCAACTCTTCGCCCCCACGACTACGAATCAAATAATCAATCAACAACACTTCACTATCTCAATCTACTCCTCACAACACCAAATCACAAAACAGAATTATCAATCCACCAAATCAATTTTACCAAATCAAATTTTTTTTTTATCAATTTTACCGTCAATTCCAAATTTGGCAATGGAGGATACGGATCGGCTTGGACTTGGGTTGATTTGCTGCTTCTCGGTTTTGGTTGTGGGTTGGGTTTCGGCAGTGGGTTGAATCAGCGGTGGTCAGTGGCTTATGGCAGATGTGGTTCGGCAAGGGCGACTCACGGTGGTGTTGATGCGGTTGTGGGTTGATTCGGTCTCAGCAATGTGGATCTCGGTTTGATGGTGGCTGGTGGGTCTCGGCTCTGTTGGTTCTCGGTGGTGAGTGTCTCGACTGTGACTCGGTGAAGGAATGGCTTAGTTACGGTGATGAAGGTGTCAGCAAGGATGAAGATGGTTTCGGTCTCGACGGTGGCGACTAATACTCGGCGATGGCTCTCGGATTGGGTGAATCTTGGTTTCTGGTTTCAGTGGTAGATCTCGATTTCGGCAAGGGTGGCTCGCGGTTGTTCGGTCGTGAGTGGTTGCGGTTTGGGCGATGAGGGCTAGATGTGTCGAGATGATGATGGGTCTTGGTTGGATGATTTGGTTCACGGTGGGGATGAAGGCTCGACTGTGGTGGTTGTGAGTTGAGTGAGAATGGTGAGATCTGTGAGGGAAATGGGTTCTGTTCTCGGCGGCTGCTGTTTTTGGCCTGCAATCGATCCAGTGTCGCGACGCTGAAGTTTGCATGGCGTCGCGACGCTAAGATTTTTTTTTTTTTGGCAAAACCATGTCTTGCGACGGATAAATCCATAGGGACGCCTCCCAAGAGCTGACTCCTTACTCGGCCGTCTCTTCTGGATTGACTTTGTATCTTCGTGATTTTGTCAAATTTTTATTTTGTAACAATCCCGCTTGCACTGGCTTGCTTTGTCCTGAAAAATTCCGTTTTTATTTTTCCTGCAAAACTAACACACAAAATTAAAAAGTTCACACAAAATATGAAAAACAAATTACAACAAATTGTATAGGTTCCCTCCCTGCTAGCGCTAAATTTTTCATCTTCAGCCAGACGTGACTAAAATTCATATGTTAAGGAGGTTTCAATGTCGTTTTGGATGTCCGATTAAAGACAATCCAGTGAGCGTTGCTTTTGAAAGGTCTCTTCCAACGGTAAAGTGGCAAAAATAGTTTTGTCTCATTCAGTGCTCGTGCCACCTTTTTACTCCTTGTTGTTCCAGTGGTTCCTGCAAAGAAAGAAAGAAAATCAGGAGGTCTCGTATGATGTTTGACTTGGAATGGAAATTCCATTCTGTCAAGCTTCTAGGCGATATCTTTGATTTGTACTCCCCAAAACAGCGATGTTTCTCCTGAATGCTCTGGATCTTTATTAAGGTCAGACATTTGCTCCTCCATTTGCTCTGCTTCTTGCTCCATCTTTTCTTCACAGATGTATTTTAAAATTTCCATATTCAGCTCTTCATCTGTCATCTGTGAAATACATGCTTCAAAATTATCAACCTCTGGATGAAAAGAAATGTCAGATTTTAGGTCTTCATCCTCTAATATGAGTGAAATGATTGGTTCAGGTAGATCTTCTTCAAACATTATTGCAAAACAATCTCCAAGATCTTCATTTTGAGGACACAGAATTCATCCTCAATTGTTGGTGCAGTTGGTACAAACAGTTCAGCTTATCCTCGTCAGAATCTGAATAATAGAAATCAAATCGAGACTTTGCCGGTTCGGGCTCCTGAACTGATACCTCTGGTTGTTGATATTGCTCAGCCTCCTCCTTTGTTGAAGTGTCATTATGAACTGATTGGTATTCGAAGGCTTCATCAGTGTCATCTGGAACTGGTTCTTGAGGTATGTAGTTCTGGTTTTCTGTTAATTGTCTGATCTGATCTGTCATTCTCTGTATGGATTCTGTTTGACTCTGAATGCTTTCGAGTTGATTCTGGAATGTTTCAAGCATTGTATCCATCTTTTCTTCTCGTTTCTTGAACACATTTTTGATCATGTCAATCATCTGATCTTTTTATGATTGTTCTGATTGTTGATGAAGATCATTGTAGGTGGGTGGTGGATAAGATGGAAAATATGGTTATATGAAATGTGATGGTTCTTCGTACCATGACTGATTCCAATAATTCTGCCACTCTGAACGGTATATACATTGATTGCTCGGGTGGTTACCATCACATATCATACATCTCCCCATCTCGTTCTGTTGAGCAAATAGAGTATTGCTTGGTTCTGGCATCCAGTAATAATTGTTGGGCTGGACAACAGGCCTCAGAAAACCGGTCTGTTGCTCCCGGATGTGGGGTGCATCTTCTTGTAAAGTTCGTAATCTCTCAATCTCCCAGTAGTGTTCCATTCTTTCAATCACCTGAAAACAGAAGAAAGAAATAAAATTTCATATAAAAATAAAGAAAATTAGATACAAGTAAATTGGATAGCTTCAAAATTAACAACTCAAGAAAAATAAGTCCCCGGCAACGGCGCCAAAAACTTGACCGGCGTAAACACACACGTATAACGCAAGCGCACGTATCGTTCAAGTAGTATAAAAATATTGATCCCACGAGGACTTAATTCCTACTGTTGTTATTAATTATTGAATCTATTTAATTACAAATATCTAATTAAATGGAGAAGAGAATGACTGTTTGATGGTTGAAAGTGGTTTTAAAAAATAAATAAATAAATAAAAAGACAAAAGAAAATACTAAGGAAAATAACAAAAGACACAAAGATCTAGGGTTGTGAATCCTTCTAATATCTTTTAAAAGATGAAGTGGTTATTTTATGTTTGTGTAATAAATCAGTTTACTAACCTGGAACACTAAATTATGCAAAAGCCTATGTCGATGGTCAGACACAAATACCCAGTTTAACTCAATTGAACCATATGTCTATGTCAACCAAATTATCTGGATTCATTAAGTTTAAGTTCCAATTATGGCTACCCCGCCCGACAGGTATATTCCTATCCTGTAAGGAAATCTATTAAAGGGTTATCTATCCTCAAAGAAGATCGTGGGCTATTGAGTCTATGGCTGAAACCTAAAATCCCTATGTCTAGTTCATTTTAGATTTACCAGATCAATCTTATTGGTGATCAGACAACAAGAAGCATTAAGATTAAGACTTAATAAGTAAACCTTTAAATTACCCAAACTATAAAATAAACCCTTATAAACCGGTGATATTAAAAGTCATCACAACCCCAGATAACTAACACATAACTAGGGCTAGTAAAAACATAAAAGTAAAAGACATAAAGTAAAAATGCTGAAAAGTAAAAATAACAATAAAATGCTAAGGTAAAAGGAATTACTTTTACTACTACTAATTTAGATATCTCCCATAAAATAATATATAAACTCGTGATAATATTACCAACCGACCAATCTGGCGGTATCCTGATTAAGTCAAATTAAGTCCAACCAGCCATAAAGGCGGAACCAAAATTAAATTACCAACCGACCAATCTGGCGGTATCCTTTATTAGTCAGGTTTAAACCAGATTAAAATTAAATTACCAACCGACCAATATAGCGGTATCCTTTTTAAGTCAGTATTTTAAATAGTGAATATATTATCTTAAAGGGAGATTAATCTAAATAGTAACAATAAAAGAATTACCTTTCACCCTAGCTGGGGGAAGTTACCTATTAATAGTGAATAGTAAAAACTGTAAATAGTAAAAAGTAAAAATTAAATTACTATTATTACAAAACGTAATTAAAATTATTTACAAAACTAAAAGTTGAAAATAAAAAAAAACTAAAAAAACTAAAGAATCTAGAGAGAGAAACTCTCTCTTTAGAAAGAATTGAAGAGAGAGGAAGGTACACTGAATTCTGAAATTCGAAGGTGAATTTATAGGCGCGGGTAAGCTTCCAGCGTCGCGACGCCAAGACCTATGGCGTCGCTACGCTGGAACAGTTGGCGTGGCACGCTGAGGGCTTGACACGTTGCGAGGCGGCTAAGAGGATAAGGCGACACGTGGCAAGGCGGCAAAGAGCTCAATTATTATGTTGACGTGGCGATGACGTGGCGCTGACATGGCGATGACATGGCGCTGACATGGCAAGGCGGCTGAGATCAATTGTCGGCACCGTAGGATTGCGACACGTGGCACAGCGCATGTTAGCATATCGGTTGTGATGGTGACACGTGTCACGGCGCATTTTAGCAAAGTCAAACTTCTCAAATTCTGACCCGTTGACCCGGCGCACGTTAGCAGCTCTGGTGCACGTTAGGCGTCGCGACGCGGAAGGTCTTGGCGTCGCGACGCGGACAATTTACCAAAATGCCCTTTTTTGCCAATTTTCACAGTTTTGCTCCAAATCACCTCCAGAATGTCCTGAAACTTTATTTATCTACAAAATAACACAAAACACATCAAAATATTCACAAGACTCAAGAAACTATACAAAATATAAGGTTAAATGAGTGGGAAATAGTGATATAAATACCACTCATCAGAGGGTTACCTTAAGAAATTTCCAGAAAGAAGTGGAAATATAAAGATAAAAGACCAAAATATAAAACCTTTAGATACAGTATCAAAATAGAATAGAAAAAGAAACAACTCCAAGTGTGAGATCTAGAAGAGAAGTTATTAGTTAAGACAATGAAGAAAGGAAGTACTAGTTAAACAATGACAAGAATGTAAGAGAACAATGTAACAACAAGACTACAGAAATGTGAAAGTTAATATCCTTCAGATATAGAGACAGAGATATAGGCCGTAGAAGTTTCAGTTACAAAACAGAGCGGGAGTGAAGAGACAAGGTTAGCAGGCACAAAATTTTAAAGTAAAACTGTAAATGTGCAACGACAATAGGAGAAAATATTAAGTGAATGTTGGCAGAAATATAGTATAATGTAGAACCAAGAAAATAAGTTTACTATAGTATGAGAAACAATAAAGAGGAGGTATCTTAGCATGCAATCAGGTATAGGAAATGAGTTGATGAAAAAAAACAACAATCAGATTCGAAGTAACAAAGAGAGTAAGTACAAGAGTCATCGATAGACCGTACCAGTATGTTAGGAAGCCCTAAACCCCTTAAATAAGCAGAGATATTGGAACTAGAAGAAAGAGGTTCATAAATAGTTTGAGCTCGGCGAGGAGAATATGAAGAGTAACAAGTTAAGATATGAGAAAGAATGTTCACATCAAGTTAAACAAGTGCAGCTAAAAGAGTATCGAATACAAGCATTGCTAATAATGACAAAGATCAGTCCTATAAACTTATCGGTTCCGAAAAGGGAGTAAGGGAATGTTGGGGTTGGTGCTCAGAGCGCCAATTCCCATTTGTATTTCCTTGAAAATACTTATGTAAAATGTTTTATTTTGAATAATACAAACAGTTTCTGTAATATAATATATCTTTTAATACGGTAAAGGCGTAATAGACCTTAGGATGACTAGTCATGATACTGTTGCAAAAGCGTCGCAACTGACATTGAGTTGTATCATGACGTTGTCATTCTCAGACAGTTCCTGGTCAAGGTTTACACTACTTGTTCAGTAAAGTAAACCTGTTGAGACCGGTACATGTCGTATACTGGAATACATGATTCCAATGGTTTCTCAATGAACCATGAGTCTTGGAGACTCGTAAAGATGTGTAGGTGTTTACAGCGGATAAACACTGAACGACTCACCGAATATTCTTAATGGATGGTACACCAACGTCAATAAGAATCTTCTCGGGTTGAGTAACATTTGTGATTCTTCGACTTGAGATGCCACTATGGGCACATGAGACATCTTCTACACTTAGATGGCAGTCACATCACTGATATATTAAGATCATACCTCCGCCTGTTCGTTGGGTGTAGATAGATCCTCAGGGTGTCCTGTGTGTATCGAGATAGGATCCGTCAGTTCTGTGTACAGAGCATAAGTAGTCCATATATGATTAGAAATCAGATAAAAACCATGGGCCCGTGGTACATTTTAGAAGTCAGTTCTAAATATTCTTTTTTGAGATTGCTAATAGAGACGTCGACGGGATATTACCTATAGAGATTTGACGTTTACATCTATATCTCTGGGATATATTTGGATACATGTGACGGAGGAATTATACATATGCCATGACCTCGACCTGTATGATTTAGTGAGATTATCCGTGGTATCCATAATTTACGGGTGGGTAATTATGGACACAAAATTGGATTTCGTGACGGATATGCCTAAATCTAGAGAGTCATGAAATATACTCGTAGAGCACTAGGGCAATATTTATAAATAATATTGATTATTTATAAGTCGTTTAAAGGTTAAACGCAAAATACATGTGAAGGGACCCAATAGTCATTTCCTAATTTTTGTGTATTTGCATTTAATGTTAGATTTTATCAAATACACATTAATTAATTGTCAAATTGAGATATTTGACTAATATCATAAATATATATGTATTTGATATTTAATGTAAATATAATACATATATTTAATATATTTGTATTTAAATAATTATTTAATTGTTAAATAATTAAATTAATTAAAAATATAAATATCCTAAGTTGTGATATTTTAGGAGATGATTTAAGTTGTAATTTTTGACTTGCTTTATTTCATTAAAGTTGTAATGATTCAAGTAAAGAAGTTGACAAGTTGGCTTTTATGAAACAATTGAAAATATCTTGATATTTTCCTTATACCAATTTCGGCCAAGGCTAAGGAAGGAAGTATAATTGTTTTGTTTTCATTTTAGGGTTTCATAAGTTTCAAATACACAAAATAAACACAAAAGAGTTGGGAGCAAAGTTTGAAGGTAAAAGAGCAAAGACTTGAAAACTTGGATTTTTTAAGTCTTTCTTTAAAGCTTTCAACATGAAATTAGTTTCTAACATGCTTGGTATCATTTGGTGTTGCTTGGATGTTCTCTATTCTCTTATGGTTTGTGTTTATTTGTTTATGAACTTGGATGAAAGATTGATGCATGTAAGTAAGCTTAAACTTGTTTTAAAAGCTTACTTTTGATTCTTTAAAAATCAAAGTTGCCATTCTAGAGTTGGTAAGCTACTCCTTGGTGACCTAAAATTATTCTATAGTTATTTAAAAGTTGTGAGGCTTTTTTGGTGAAGTATTGAATGGATTAAAGTGTTGGATTTTAAAGATTTGGTGAAATTGGACAATTTGGTGAAATTGAAAAATTAGGATTCTTAACCCACTCCAAATTTGGGGCTTTTCATATCTGTGATGTATTATGGTATGAATATGATGCATGTAAATTTTTGTGTTGATTGGATTTGATCTTGGCATGTTTTGAACAAAAGAGACCAAATTACAATTAATTGAAAGTTTTAGGAGGCTCACGACATTTGCTCAAAAATTGGGGATTTGTGTGAAATCTGATTTTGATGTATTAGATGTGTTGAAAAATATTTTAGAAATGATATAAAATCATCCAAAATTATATTTGATAATTTTTGGTCTAAAATGATCAATTTATAAAGTTATGGGGTAATTCGGTAATTACCAAGAAATATGATTTCTTGTGTAATTTTTTCAGAATTTAATAATTTGATAATTAAATAAATAATTTTATTTGATTGATCCATGAAAAATTTTGAAATCGGAAAATTTTGATTTTCCCCTATTCCTCTGCGTTACCGGATTTTCGCTATAAAACCCCTTCAAAATGGTATGAGAGCGAGTCTGATTCTGGCCACCTTAATATGATTATGCCTTTTAAATTCAATGTTTAATTAATTATTTACTTGTTACATGCATGTATTTATTTAATTTGATTAAATAAATTAAAAAGAATCTTTTGCAGAAAATCTCTAATTAATAAGGTTTAATGTTAATTATGTATTGATGCATATAACATGGTCCTTCTTGTCAATACGGCTTATGAATATTTTTCTGTGACTACATCCGAGACCGTGCCTCTGCTGTGAGGGTGTAGCTGATAGAAATTCATTTATACCAGATGTATATCAGATACTAGATAAATTCAAGCGAAAGCGGAATCCTGAACGTGCCCAAGCTGTCAGGGTTACGCAAGTAACTTGAGTTTATCATTGACGAGTTTAACCTTGGTACGTCTCATTGTGAACGTGCCCAAGTTGTCACAATGAGAAAAGACCAGGACCGGGAACCCATGAGACATTATTAAGTGATTGACAATGAGTTGTCTACCTGATGAATATACGTAGGCGAGACCGTGCCTCTGCTGTGAGCTGAAATATATTCACGGGATCCACCTTTCACTATTTGTATTTAATTTAATTATTAAATCTTTGTATTCTATTTGGGGATTACAGTATTGCATGATTTAGTGGGAGAGGCATTTTTAGATTAAAAATCCATGATATAGTTAATGCTTTTGATATTATATGAAACTGCTTTATTTAATCTGCTAACTGTTTTTCGTAATCTATATGATAGATTTGCGATGGCGGCACCATCTACTAATCAGTTTGCGCGTATGCTGGATACGAACAAACTCAAAGGCGCTGAGAACTTCACCGATTGGGACTTGGATTTGAGGATCGTCCTCAATTCCGAGAAGTTGAGATATGTTCTTGAGGGTCCGCTGCCCCTTGCTGTGGTAGAGGACGCTACACCGGAGTAACTCCAAGTTTTCCAAGCTTGGAAGGATGATGATTTAAAAGTTAAATCATACATCCTAAATTCACTGTCTCCAGGACTCAAGAAACAATACTATGGCATGTCAGATGCGTATAATATGATGTCGCGATTACGAGAATCGTTTGAGAACCAAGAACAAATGTTGTTCATAAGGTCACAATGGAACTATTCCATGCGCGATTTGATGAGGGGCAAGCTGTAAGCTCGTATGTTCTTCACTTGATCGATCAACTGAGGCAACATAATCTCCCTTGAATGGCATTCTCAGTAGAAGTGTCATTCTTGGTTCGCTCTCAGCTTCATATAGTCAATTCGTGAGTGATGTACTTCAACATGAATGAGATTATCTGTACCTATCATGAGGTATAGGATGTTGCTCACGGCAGAAGAGGACCTAAGGAATGGAGTACCGACTCGCCCTCCTAGACCTACTTCACTTTCTGCTTCTTCCCAGACTTCGTCAAAGGGAAAGAAGAAGAAAATGGAAGAAGAAGAAAGGTTTCGGTCCTCAACCATAGGCAAAGATAGCAAAGCCCAAGAGGGCTTCTGAAGACAAATGTCATCATTGCAGCAAAGTCGGGTACTGGAAAATAAACTGTCCTGACTACATTGCCCAGCTGAGGAGGGAGAGAGCATCTACATCAGGTACATTTATTTTTCCAGTTATTGATATATCTTTGGCTTGTGAAGCCGTTACATCCAGCTGGATTTTAGATTCTGCTTGTCCTGTTCACATTTGCAATTCATTGCAGGTGCTGAAGGAAAGTAGGAATCTGAAGCCTGGAAAGATGCAGTTGCGATTTGGGAGTGGAGACTCTCTGGATGCAGTTGCAGTGAGAGTATGCGAGATCCCTTTGCCGAATGGGACACTTTTGTTATATGACTGTTATTTTGTACCTGAATCTGTAGCTAATATTATATCTCTTTTTGTATTGGATACAAAAGGTTATCGTATTAATATTAAGAACTGTTTTTTATATGATAAACGTAATATTCAGATCCTTTGTTGTCCAAATCAACATGGTCATTATACATTGTAAACTTCTAAAGATATTTTAAATATTGGAGTTATTAAACGTAGTTTACCTGTTGTTAATAATACTGAACTTTGGCATATGCGGCTAGGTCATATAGGCGTTAAACGCCTTACCCAATTGGTTAGGAATGGTTTGATACCAGATCTCACCATTGAATCATATCCAACTTGTGAATCGTGTATTCATGGTAAGATGACCAAAGCCCCATTTTCAGGTGTTGGACACCGTGCCACTAACTTACTAGAACTCGTACATTCTGATGTATGTGCTCCACTAAGTCAGACTGCTCACAGTGGTTATTCGTACTTCGTTAACTTTACCGATGTTCTGTTACGGTACAGTTATGTCTATTTGATGTAACATAAATCAGAAACCTTTGAAAAGTTCAAAGAGTTCCGAAATGAAGTAGAAAAACAAACTGGTCAATATGTTAAATGCCTTCGATCTGATCGAGGCGGAGAATATATGAGTGGTGAGTTCATTGATTATATGAAGGAGAATGGGATTCTCGCTCAATATACTCCTCCAGGTACTCCACAACACAATGGAGTGTCTGAGAGGAGAAATCAGACTTTATTGGATATGGTCCGATCGATGTTGAGTTTCACATATTTGCCCTATTACTTATGAGGCTACTCTCTTTTAACAGCTGCACATCTTTTGAATAAGATTCCTTCAAAAGCTGTTCCTATGACTCTGTATGAGATATGGACCGGTAGGAGACCAAATCATAGTTATATTAAGGTTTGGGGTTGTCCTGCCTATGTCAGGGTGACTCAGCAAGATAAGCTTTTGCCTCGAGGGAAAAAGTTTAGGTTTGTTGGATATCCTTCGGAAACGAGGGGATATATGTTCTATGATACCGAGCATCGAAATATGTTCGTAGCTTACTTCGCAAGATTTCTAAAAGTAGAATTCTTGTCAGAAGGTGGTAATCATAGACAGGTTGAACTTGATGAAGTCCAACCTAAAAACAACGAACCAACGGAGGAAACTGAAGTTCAAGTAGATGAAGGACCTTCAACACACACACTCCGTAGGTCACAAAGGGTATCAAGACCTCCTGAACGCTTTTATTTGATACAAGAAAAGAGTCTTGATGTTCTCTTAGTTGAAGAGACTGATCCTTTACATATAAGAATCGATGTTGGACATCGACTCCGTGAAAAGGCAAAGTTCTATGAAATTCGAGTTAGACTCAATGCATGAGAATCAAGTTTGGGACTTGGTTCCGCTTCCCGAATGAATTGTTCCTATCGGTTGTAAATGGGTTTACAAAAGGAAGCGCATGCCTGATGGTAAGGTTGAAACTTACAAGGCCTGACTGGTAGTAAAAGGTTACACGCAGC
The DNA here is from genome assembly GCA_019454045.1 of Zanthoxylum bungeanum. Taxonomy (NCBI): domain Eukaryota; kingdom Viridiplantae; phylum Streptophyta; class Magnoliopsida; order Sapindales; family Rutaceae; genus Zanthoxylum; species Zanthoxylum bungeanum. The sequence continues at coordinate 27,836 of SKCR01033653.1, read as the reverse complement.
GACCTGACGTCGACTATGATGAAACTTTTTCACCAGTAGCATGCTTAAGTCTATTCGGATTTTGCTTTCTATAGCTGCGTATCATGACTACGAGATTTGGCAAATGGATGTCAAAACGGCTTTACTAAATGGATTTCTTGATGAAGAAATCTATATGGAACAGCCGGAAGGTTTTGCATCCAGCGAAAACTCGGGTATGGTATATAAGCTTAAGAAGTCCATTTATGGACTTAAACAAGCTTCACGAAGTTGGAATCTTTGATTCGACGAGATATTAGATCATCTGGTTTCCTCAGAATTCGGAAGATTCCTGTGTGTATCAGAAGGCCAATGAGAGCATGGTCGTATTTTTAGTCCTCTATGTTGACGAAATCTTAATCATTGGGAATGATATAGGAATGTTACAAAGTGTCAAAGCATATCTCTGTAAGAATTTCTCCATGAAGGACCTGGGAGAAGCTTATTATGTTATAGGGATAAAACTCTATAGAGATAAACAAAGGAAGTTGATTGGGTTATCCCAATCAACTTACATAGATAAGATCTTGGAACGGTATAATTTTGGTAACTGTATGACAGCAAACATACCGTTCAGACATGTGATTCATCTTTCTAAGAAGATGAGTCCACAAACAGAAGATGAGAAGGTTAGAATGTCTAACCAACCTTATGCTTCGTGTTTGGGTAGCATAATGTATGCCAAGTTTATGTACTATGCCTGATATCAGTTTCTCTGTTAGCGTAACTAGTAGATATCAGTCCAATCCAGGAAATGACCATTGGATAGCCATTAAACATATCCTAAAGTATCTTAAAGGTACTAAGAATAAATTGATAATTTATGAAGGAAGTGAACTGCAAGTTAACGGGTACACGGATTCCGACTTCCAATCGGATCCCAATGATAGAAAGTCTACATCTGGATTCATCTTTACCCTTAACGGAGGTGCAGTTTGCTGGAAGAGTTCCAAACAGGGGTCTACAGAAGATTCCAACACAGAGGTGGAATACATTGCAGCTTCTGAAGTTGCAAAGGAAGCTGTATGGATTATGAACTTTATCACAGAATTGGGAGTTGTCCCAAGTATCGAGAATGTGATTCCGTTATACTATGATAATACTGGAGCCATTGAGCAAGCAAAGGAACCGAGGGCGCATAAGAAGTCGAAGCATGTGGAATGCAAGTACCACATCATTCGAGAGATTGTGTCGCGAGGGGATATTGTCGTGTAAGGTACCGAGTGAAGATAATGTAGCAGACTCGCTGACGAAGGCCATACCTCCGTAGTTGTTTAATAAACAGTGGAGTCGGTGGGTATTAGATACAATCGATATTGGCACTAGAGCAAATAGGAGTTTTTTTTGGGTTGGTGCTCAGAACGCTAATTACCGTTTGTATTTCCTTGAAAATACTTATGTAAAACATTTTATTTTGAATAATACAAGCAGTTTCTGTAATATAATATATCTTTTAATATGGTAAAGACGTAATAGACCTTAGGATGACTAGTCATGATACTGTTGCAAAAGCGTCTCAACTGACATTGAGTTGTATCATGACGTTGTCATTCTCAGACAGTTCCTGGTCAAGGTTTACACTACTTGGTCAGTAAAGTAAAATCGTTGAGACCGGTACATGTCGTATACTGGAATACATGATTCCAATAGTTTCTTAATGAACCATGAGTCTTGGAGACTCATATAGACGTGTAGGTGTTTATAGTGGATAAACACTGAACGACTCACCGAAGATTCTTAATGGATGGTACACCAACGTCAAGAAGAATCTTATCGGGTTGAGTAGCATTTGTGATTTTTCAACTTGAGATGACATTGTGGGCACATGAGACATCTTCTACACTTAGATGGCAGTCATTGTTGGAGTTCTACGGTCCCGAGGATCGAATAACAAGCAAGAAATAAACATACGAATACAACGAGGGAGTTGCGGAATACTCACATCGATCGGTTGAGCGACGCGGTGACGAACAAAAATCAATTTCTACTCTCTGTCATGGTCACAGCAGTGGACTGAAACAGCCCACTATTTTGGCTCTCCAAGGTTCGGCTTTGGTCATCCTTCAAGCTCCAAGGTTTGTCATGGTTATTCCAAGCTCATGTGTAGACTTCCCTATCATCTTCACATGACTTCGTAGTGTGCTAGCACTCTTGATTTTACAACAAAATCATGACTTTTTGCTGCCCTCATTGTCTCGGCCTTTAGGCAGAAACCAGTGAAGAACAACCCCAATGGCGTGAGAGAGAGAGAAGAAAGAGAGGAGAGAATTAGTTATGGTTGGAGGGAAAAATGTATCTAATACACTTTTGTTAATTTCAAATTCATTTTCAATGAATTTGGCTTTCCAAAAGTCAAGCAATAAATGCTTGCCAACCACACACATCACTCCATCAATCCATCAATCAAGTGACAAGTTGTTACATCACTCAAAGTGACTAATGATTTGATGCTTAATACGACTAGCGATTTGACGTTTGATATGACTTGCGTGCCGCACTCGAATTCGAAATGCGAATGCGCTCGTAAACAATTCCGGGCTCGGGTTCGCTAATTTCAAATTAACTAATTTTCCGTTGCGACGCAATTAAATGATTATGCCTAGCGAAATCACTATTCATGTCGCTAACGAATTAATTCTAAATTAATTCGTTCGCCCGAATTAAAATCTAATTTTAATTCATCGTTGAAATCTAATTTCGTTTAATATATCGAATATATTAATTAATATCTCTGCAATTAATCCCAGATTGATTTTCTCTCTCATCTAATTAATCCCAGATTAATTTAAAGTGCGAGTCATACGTCATTGGTGAATCTTCGGGAAGCGACCCATGAGATCCTTGGATATGTTGGCAGTAAATGCGGTCGTCGGACTATCCGAACACGTAAGTACCTAGTACTACGTTTTTACCGATTTACAAGACAAGGTTGGCTTCTAGCAAAGTGCCTTGCCTACCCAATTCTCCAGAAACATGCTTACAGGAATAAGCGATCTATATCAGTCGTAGTATACGTAGTATTGCATATTTCGATCCAGTATCGGATGATCACATGCAAGGCCTAGGGCTGGTACAGTGTCTGCCCCGTACGAAGCATATATCGGATGACGAGCAACTAGTCTCTTTATTATCGGATAATCATTACCAAGTCATATTATCCCGATGGTTGCAACCCTTTAGAGAACCAGTTCTGTATCCCTGTGCGATCATCATTTACATATGACTGGAATGATACTTCCGTCTTGACATCACACCCAACACACTACGATTCTCAATATACCCAGCAGAGGCGTACACAGAACTGTTAAAGCCTGGACGACCAAAACCAAAGTATATTGATTGTCGCATGTATTAGCGGTGCAAGTCTCAGGTTAAGACAAAATACACCTACCCTGATTTCGGATTTCATAGACACATAGTCATACTACCTATGGAATTCCGAGGGGGTCTATCCAGAGCGAAGCTGTTCCCGTACCATCGGTAAACCACAACCTCATATTACACTTGCATGAGTATCCTATACCCAAATATATGAGAACTATGACGTTGTGCCCTCACAACGCGCACAAGTGTAATACTAGTCTTTTACGTATTTATCGATGTCCAATCTCGATAATACCCTGACTAGGGATTTTTAACGATTTATCCTTCGTGGACTGATACTGTCTCATATCATTCTCAATTCAGGAACAAATCATAAGGACCTCATATCATTTATACATCTTGGTGATCTAATCACAAATGATAAGAGAGCAATCTCTTTTGTCACACATAGTTAATTTGAACAACAACACCATGATCTGTACAAATAGTGACGCTATGGGTCAGAATTGTCCAACAATCTCCCACTTGGCCTATAGCCAGTCACTCGAGTGTCTACCACCCGAACTATGTACGGTTCGCTCAAATTGCTGAGAAAAGGCTTTAGTCAGTGGATTTGCATGATTATCGTCTGATGCGATTTATTCGATCATCCCATCGCCACGATGTATGATCCGAATGAATCAGATGAATATCGAAGTATTTATATGGATCGTTGGTGAGACCATTAATTCTTTAGCCTGCGCTGTAGCCTAACTCAGCTGCTAAAAGAACTATATCTAATCTAATTAGATTATTATCGATCCAAATGGCTTCTATTGCTGCCTCAGCTGTAGCAATAACCCGCATTTGTTGTTTATTTGGTAATAGTATCTTGCTTGGAAGATTTCCAGCTCATTGTACCGTTATTCAAACTATATAGTACCATTTTGCAAATTTTAGTCGTTTTATCGGTTTAGGAAACTTGTAGTAGTGATCCCAGTCACTTCAAGTTTTCCATCTCCATAATCCAGTGACTATCACTTGGATTGGCCTGTTTGTGACTATATATGCTCAAAGCATATTAGACACCAGGTCATGTACATTTTTCAATGTACAAGTTCTCGGATAGTGTCATGAAAGCCAAGCTTTCACCAATTATTTTATGGGAATATCATTTCCAAGAAATGACATATTATCATTATTTATATGACAGTCATCGTCAGTGCGCTCCCACTAACCTCCTTATATACACAAGAATCATTTCCGTTTTTGAATTAAATCATAAACTATTATGATTACATCAAAACGGTAATTCCAAGAACCTATGCTTGCTTCAATCCAAACATGGATCGAATAACCTGCAAACCTTGTTTGCTAGTTTTGGTACGACAAAATCGACAGGATGTTGTAAACATCCTCCAAAAGGTTTCCTTTTCAGGAAAGCGATTTTCCTGTTCTACTGACATATTTCATAAATGAAACATGCAGCTTTAGCAAGCATTATCCAAATGGATTCACTGTGGCAACAGGTAAAAGGTTGAATCATAATCAACATAATGTTGATAATGATACCTTTCTGCTAAAAGCCTAGCTTTATACATTGGTATGTTGCCATCCATGTACGTCTTCCTTGAAGACTTATAAATACCAATAGGCACAATGCCTTGCGGTACAACAACTAGTATCCAAACTTGGTTTTTTACATGGAATCCATTTCGGATATCATGGCACTTTGCCATAATAGGGAGTCGATATCTTGTATCACTTCCTCATACGTAGTCAGTTGGTATACCTCAAAAGATTGACATCTTTACGAGGTGAGATCAGAAACACATACCCTAGGTTATTTTCTGAATCTCTCCGACTTACGTGGTTCTTGTGTATTCGAAGATTAATGGTATAGTTTCATCATTGATGAACTATTTGTGTTCCATTAAGGAATGGGTGCCTTGAATAGTATTACTCCGATTTTCATCGAGTTTTACCATCCTTCCACTTACCACTGCATATCGGTATTCCTCTTAGGAAAACCGCATAGCGAGCAACAATTACATTGTTCTCTCGTGATTTGTATAAGTACTATACTTTGGTATCCCTAGGATAACCTACAATTGACACTTATCCGATTTGGGTTCTAGTTTGGTATCATCCAAACTTATGCCTAGCATACCCAAATATTCAGGAATGAGAAACCTGGTTTCTTTCCTGTTCATATCTAATATGAATCAGTCCAACAGATTTTTATGGAACCTTATTCAAAATAAGTTCTTGCACTGTTAAAGCTTATCCGTTGAAGGAAATGGTAGCTCAGAGCGACTCTTGATTAACCTTATCATGTCCAACAAAATTCGGTTACTCTGTTTGGACACACCGTCAAAATGATGTGTTCCGGGAGGAGTCCTCATTGAAAGAATACTATACTCTTTCAAGTATGTTAGAAACTTATTGCTTAAGTATTTTTCCATTACGGTCTTACCGTGACGGTTTAATACTTTAGCCGATCTGTTTGTCTATTTCGTGTCGAAACTATAAAAGTTTCTGATTTGTGTTCTTCAAAAGAAACACATAACCATAACGTGATGCCACATCCGTAAAGGTCACGAATATTCATATCCACCTCTAGCCTAGCTAGACATAGGCCCACTTGCTTCACTATGAATTAGGGCTAATAGATCGGTGGCATTTGCACTTTTACCGAGTAAAGGTGTTTTAGGCAATTTGCCCAATAAACTAGATTCGTAGACTTTATTTGATTAGAATCAAATTTGTCCTAGTACCCACTCTTCAAAAGTGCGGATATACGAGTCTTGTTGATTGTGTCCCAGACAACAATGCCACAATTAGTTTTTTCTGATCAAATCAGTTTGAGCTATTTATTTGTCATTTATATGTTTGAGATTTTTTTATATTCGAAATATAAATTATGTTATTCACATCTAATGTGTTTATCTCAATATCATCTTTATATAATAAAACACTTTAGTGTTCTAGAATATAAAGTTAATCTGCAACGGATTAAACACTGATATAAAGATAATGTTTCTAGTCAAACTAGTTACATTATAATAGTTTCCTAAATTAAGTATACACCCGAAGGGTAGTTCCTAAATATAGGTATCTACGGTTAAAACAGCGACTTTCGTCCCGTTTCCAATTCACAGATAAATCTCAATTTGAAGTCAGTATCCTGCTCATAGTAGATTCTGAACATCAGTATATATTATATAACACACTAAGTATTTAAAATCCAATTTTAATACTAGTAGTGACATATTTATGACAAACATATTTGAAGTCAGAGCCTTGCTCATCTTCATTTCCTTTATGTCTGCTTTTGTCCAAACGGCAGTCACGCTTCTGCGATCCCGTTTGCCACAAGTTAGGCAGACATTTTGGGATATGTCCTTTATCTTCCCAGAAGATTATAATGATTTTGCCTTTGCCCTTTTCAACACTCCAGAAGCCTTTGGCCAAGGCATGGCCATCTAGAATATCGAAATAATGTGCGCCTTGCGCTTCTTGCCTTATTGCAAAGTTTGACTTTATCTCATTGAGAATAGTCATTAATTCTCCAAGAATTATTTATTGCAATATGTTACTTCTAATATCTAAAGAGATCTATGAAGATCCTTCAATTTCATTATCATACTTTAAGGATCTAACCCTTAGTTATGATTCGGAAATTAAGGAGTCTACTGCGACAAGCTTAATGGATTAAGCACTAAAGTTATCATCACATAAATCTTCCAAAGATTATGCTCTACTATTTGCTTAACTCCGGGCTTAGGCCTAATATGTTATTTTATCAAATAAAGTAACTTATTAGATTCCAGGACTATCCTGAAATTTTATTCCCAATTAGAAAATTAAACCATTTAAATACATTTTCCATAGGATTATGTTTTAAATGTCAATCTTTCAATTTATCTTGATTTTAATAGTCCAACTATTTAATCAACGATTTAGGTACTATTTATTATAATGATTATTATAGTCCACTATTTAATCAATTATAATTTAATGTTTGAATACAGTCCAACTGTTTATTAAAACAACGATTTAAATATTAGTCCAACTAACATTTAATTTATTTGACGAATGATATTTGTTTGAGCGCGTATGCCAAGTTATTAAACGAATATTGCAAATTCAATTCTTGCCTCCCACTATTTTTCGGCGAGCCTCTTAATCCTCTGTCGAGTACTCGGGAAATCGTATTTCCTAACGGGCTAGGATCATGTTAAATATCACACAATCTTGACTTTGGCCAACAAATTGTATGATAATTAACTAGGTAGATCTCTAAGATCAATTGGATCCAATCCAATTCCTAGATCCAGTAGGGGGACATCCAAGTCCGAAACATATATCTTATATATGCCAATATATCCAATATATTGCCTAACTTTTTTCCTCTGAATCAACTAAGCCTTGGCTTTGGCACAACAAACTTAGTGATCCCAGTCAAGCGCGACCCATTGACCATGCAAAGCTTCGTAATCAATGTCGATGGACAAGAAGTGATCTTGACTTTGGCCAACAAATCACAACTTGGACAAGACATTGATATGGAACAAAGCTCTCGTGATTCAAACACATCCTCGACAGACAAAGGCCTTGACTTTGGCCAACAAACCAATGTCTTCTTGGATCTTGAGTAAGAATCACTCAATGGAAGGAAAAACGCTTAATATTTTGCGAGGGTTTTTCGAGTGCAAATTCGAAACCAATTTATTATCTTTGTTAAGGTCTCATCATCATACACCCTTAAACATGCATTCTAAACACATAATAAAGCGCGTATGAAAATAAATAATAATGATATGCGGATGGATACTTTACACATTGATCCTAGATCAAATCTCTCCCTTTCCTCTCTCCCGCTAGCACAAATATTTACTTCTATCCGTTACACTACACTTCTAAAGAAACCTCATTTACATTGAGGGGAATAGGTGAGAAGAGAATACAAAGAGTAAGGAGGTAATAAGGCTGGACACGCAGGTCCAATTAATAAATCAAATTTGTTACAACAATTTCTAAAATTGCCCCACCCATCTAATATCCATCCGATATACATTATTCATGCATCGTAACCATGTATTCACACAAGCATGTTATCAATCAATCTAATCAAATTAATTAATCTGATAATTAGTGACCATCCAATGTTCAAACAACGATTTGATTTTTGCGCGAGTCAAACTCGTTTTGCGAATAAGTACTCAAAGTACGAATTCTTGAATTAAATTAAACTACAAAATTAAATCCAATTCAATTTGTATTTAATACTAATTTGCTATTTAATTCAAATTAAATATTACACTTTATTAATGAACTTTACGACTTAATTCCAAATTAATCGTTACGGGTCTCAAAGCCCGATTAACGTCCAACGTTAATTTAATTAAAGTCCAATGGGCCTGTAATTAATTTCTTTAAGGCATGGACTTTTGGTCAACTCGGGTCAAACCCAATAACCAAAATCCAATCCGGGAATAACCCCATAAGCCTAGAAATCAATTTAGGCCCATTAGGCCGAATTAAATATTAAAGGTACATTAGTCGCATTTGGGCCTCATGGAAGCGGTTTTGGGCCCAATTGGATCCAACCAATTTACCTAAACCTAACTTGGTACAACCAAACCCAATAGCCCATTTACAACATTTAAAGCCCAAATCCAATTAAAGCCCAAATAATTTAATTCCAAAAAATTCCAAATTTCTCAATTAAATTATCTAAAGTGTATAACATAATTAATTACATAAATCAACATTTCCAAATCATTAATTTACACAACTAATCATGCTCTTTAACATCAAATAGTGCCAACACAATTTAATCAAAAATCAAACCTATATACATGTTATATTGCTCTCGGCTTTGGAGGGAATTTTATGTCCAATTCAAATTCAATCCAATTAAATCCAATCAACATTAAATCCACATTCCCAATTGTTTTCAAGTAATCCAATGAATCAAAAAAACAAAATTCCAAGGCAATTTAGGGCATGCTCATTCTCGGCCAAGCTAAAAAATTTGGGGAAATTTGTTCCAAACAACATTTCATCAAATTGATCCTATTCAATTTCATCAAAATGCCTAGCGAAATCACTATTCACGTCGCTAACGAATTAATTCTAAATTAATTCATTCGCCCGAATTAAAATCAAATTTTAATTCCGTGTCGAAATCCAAATTCGTTTAATATATCAAATATATTAATTAATCGATTAATTCCAAATTAATCGTTATCTCTCTTTAATTGATATTTTATCCCAGATAAAATATTCCACAATTAATCCCAGATTAATTTTCTCTCTCATCTAATTAATCCCAGATTAATTTAAAGTGCGAGTCATACGTCATAGGTGAATCTCGGGAAGCGACCCATGAGATCTCCGGATATGTTGGCACTAAATGCAGTTGTCGGACTATCCGAACACGTAAGTACCTAGTACTACGTTTTTACCGATTTACAAGACAAGGTTGGCTTCTAGAAAAGCGCAATGCCTACCCAATTCTCCAGAAACATGCTTACAGGAATAAGCGATCTATATCAGGCGTAGTATACGTAGTATTGCGTATTTCGATCCAGTATCGGATGACCACATGCAAGGCCTGGGGCTGGTACAGTGTCTGCCCCGTACGAAGCATATATCGGATGACGAGCAACTAGTCTCTTTATTATCGGATAATCATGACCAAGTCATATTATCCTGATGGTTGCAACCCTTTAGAGAATCAGTTCTGTATCCTTGTGCGATCATCATTTCCATATGACTGGAATGATACTTCCGTCTTGACATCACACCCAACACACTACGATTCTCAATATACCCAGCAGAGGCGTACACAGAACCTGTTAAAGCCCTGGATGACCAAAACCAAAGTATATTGATTATCGCATGAATTAACGGTGCAAGTCTCAGGTTAAGACCAAATACACCTACCCTGATTTCGGATTTCCATAGACACATATTCATACTACTAATGGAATTCCGAGGGGGTCTATCCAGAGCGAAGCTGTTTCCCGTATCATCGGTAAAACACAACCTCATATTACACTTGCATGAGTATCCTATATCCAAATATATGAGAACTATGCCGTCGTGCCCCCACAACGCGCACAAGTGTAATTCTAGTCTTTTATGTATTTATTGATGTCCGATCTCGATAATACTCTGACTAGGGATTTTTAATGATTTATCCTTCGTGGACTGATACTGTCTCATACCATTCTCAATCCAGGAACAAATCATAAGGACCTCCTATCATTTATACATCTTGGTGATCTAATCACAAATGATAAGAGAGCAATCTCCTTTGTCACATAGTTAATTTGAACAACAACACCATGATCTGTACAAATTGTGACGCTATGGGTCATAATTATCCAACAGTCACATCACCGATCTATAAAATCAGACCTCTGCCTGTTTGTTGGGTGTAGATAGATCCTCAGGGTGTCCTGTGTGTATCGAGATAGGATCCGTCAATTCTGTGTACAGAGCATAAGTAGTCCATATATGATTAGCAATCAGGTAAAAACCATGGGCCCGTAGTACATTTTAGAAGTCAGTTCTAAATGTTCTTTTTGAGATTGCTAATAGAGACGTCGACGGGATAGTCCCTGTAGAGATTTGACATTTACATCTATATCTCTGGGATATATTTGGATACATGTGACAGAGGAATTATACATATGTCATGACATCGACCTGTATGATTTAGTGTGATTATTCGTGGTCGTCATAATTTACCGGTGGGTAAATTATGGACACGAAATTGGATTTCGTGACGGATATGCCTAAATCTATAGAGTCTCACTAATGAAATATACTCGTAGAGCACTAGGGCAATATTTATAAATAATATTGATTATTTATAAGTCGTTTAAAGGTTAAACGCAAAATACATGTGAAGGGATCCAATAGTCATTTCTTAATTTTTTTGTATTTGCATTTAATGTTAGATTTTATCAAATACACATTAATTAATTGTCAAATTGAGATATTTGACTAATATCATAAATATATATGTATTTGATATTTAATGTAAATATAATACATATATTTAATATATTTGTATTTAAATAATTATTTAATTATTTGATTGTTAAATAATTAAATTAATTAAAAATATAAATATCCTAAGTTGTGATATTTTAGGAGATGCTTTAAGTTGCAATTTTTGACTTGCTTTATTTCATTAAAGTTGTAATGATTCAAGTAAACAAGTTGACAAGTTGGCTTTTATGAAACAATTGAAAATATCTTGATATTTTCCTTATACCAATTTCGGCCAAGGCTAAGGAAGGAAGTATAAATTGTTTTGTTTTCATTTTAGGGTTTCATAAGTTTCAAATACACAAAATAAACACAAAAGAGAGTTGGGAGAAAAGTTTGAAGGCAAAAGAGCAAAGACTTGAAAACTTGGATTTTGTAAGTCTTTCTTTAAAGCTTTCAACATGAAATTAGTTTCTAACATGCTTGGTATCATTTTATGTTTCCTGGATGTTCTCTCTTCTCTTTTGGTTTGTGTTTATTTGTTTATGAACTTGGATGAAAGATTGATGCATGTAAGTGAGCTTAAACTTGTGTTTAAAAGCTTACTTTTGATTCTTTAAAAATCAAAGTTGTCGTTCTAGAGTTCTAGTAAGCCACTCCTTGGTGACCTAAAATTGTTCTAGAGTTATTTAAAAGTGGTGAGGCTTGTTTGGTGAAGTATTGAATGGATTAAAGTGTTGGATTTTAAAGATTGGTGAAATTGGACAATTTGGTGAAATTGAAAAATTAGGATTCTTAACCCACTCCAAATTTGGGGCTTTTCATATATGTGATGTATTATGGTATGAATATGATGCATGTAAATTTTGTGTGATTGGATTTGATCTTGACATGTTTTGAACAAAAGGACCAGATTACAATTAATTTATAGTTTTGGGAGGCTCACGGCATTTGCTCAAAAATTGGGGATTTGTGTGAAATCTGATTTTGATGCATTAGATGTGTTGAAAAATATTTTAGAAATGATATAGAATCATCCAAAATTATATTTGATAATTTTTGGACTAAAATGATCAATTTACAAAGTTATGGGGTAATTCGGTAATTACGAAGAAATATGATTTCTTGTGTAATTTTTTCAGAATTTAATAATTGGATAATTAAATAAATAAGTATTTTGATTTACAAGAAAAATTTTGAAATTGGAAAATTTTGATTTTCCCCTATTCCACTGCGTTACCGGATTTCCGCTATAAAACCCCTTCAGGGAAGCCTAACCATAAGTCACCAGTATCTTTAGTGAGGGTCAAAGGTAATAGCTAAGGAGAACTTGATCAAATATAACTAAAGATTAGAGAAAGGGATTTCTTTGGAGACAAAGAAGGTTGAGAACAACTATAGGTTCGGAAATAAAGTAGTCATAGATACCTAGCAAAAATCTTATGAAACAAAAATGAAGTAGTACTTCTTAATAAGGAACTTAAAGGATATTCAATGAAGCTATGAATTCCGAAGTAGTAGTTTATCCAGTATGACATAAGGTTCGATGTATGAGTCAGATATTAAGAACGAAAGATGGAGAATCTTATATGCTCATTAGTTAGTTGGTAAATGATCAGCCAGGTAAAGGTCTTTAAAGTTAAGACAAAAAGAAACCCTGAAGACATAAAATAGTTGCAGCACAGTACGAGCTTTGTAAAGAACCCATGAATCCAGTGACGTATGATAAGATCCTAAGTTTAAAGAAGATTCGGGGACAAATCCTATTTAAGGGGGAGAATTTGTAATGACCGGTAGCCTCTACTACTGTCGTGCTGTAGTACTATTATATCACGAAACGAGTGTTGTGTAAAATAAATTATGTCCGAGTATGTATATATTCATGGAACGACTTCAGGGATAAACGATTAATTCTTCGAAACTCCGATGTGAAATTCTATGATGTTCCACTCCGATCATCCCATGGTATTTGGGCCGTAACTTTTTCATACGAACTTTGATTTCTATTAATTTTATATCATCAAAAATTTGACATTGAGACCTACAACTTTCGCGCTGAACGTTTTTCCAAATTCAAACCATAAATGGGATAAAAATGCATATCAAAATTTCGGATGAATAGTAGCCGGAGGTATTCTAGTAATTTCTACAAGTTTCTTGAAAATTCTGCATTTTTCTTTTTTAAATAGCCAAGTTTGTAAGGGAAGCACTGTTTTCTAATACCCGTAAATTGAAACAAAAAGAAGAAGAAGAAGAAGAAAACGTGAATAGAGGAAGAGAAGAAGAATGAAAAGAAAAAGAAGAGAAGAAGAAAAGAAGAAGTTGAAGAAAGGCTTAACAAGTATGGGGTTTTTGTAGATAAAGAAAACACAAGAAATAAGGTAAGATTATGTTGACCCAAATCTTGAATTCTTAATTTTGATAGTATGAATGATATGATGATAATAATAACATGTTTGGGGTTCCATTTGATGAGAATATAGACATGGAAGTTGATTTTGATATGAGTTGTTCCAACTTTAAAAGAAACCCTAAGTGTTGAGCTAGTAGGGATTATGAGATTAGAAGATTAAAATTGGATTATGAAATGTGCATATTGAAGTTTGAGAAGTTGTGGGTGTAATGGTGTTGATGTGTGAAGTGTTTAAAACAAGTTAAGCATGGGACAGTTGGTTTTAGGTCTGAAACTGACCTTGCGTCGCGACGCCACGCACTTTACGTCGCGACGCGTTCTGGAAACAGGCCCTAGATTCGATTATTTCTTATCGCGTCGTGACGCACGTGTAGTTGCATTGCGACGCGAACCAAAACTCGACCCTCTATTTTGAGTTTCTCCAGGCCGCGTCGCGACGCGCATGTTCTGGCGTCGCGACGCACGGCCATTTTCCAGGACATATTTTTTACCAATTCAGTGACGATTAGGGATTTTAGAGACCACCCAAAAGACTTCTTATCATCCTTTTTATATGCTTAAATCACCATGAGTTAATTGAAAAACCCTTGTAGCGATAATAGTTTCGAAACGAATTTTACGATATGTGTATACTAAGTTACCCATTAAAGTTATCGCATGAATCACAAATCTTTTCGGCGCATTAATGTTACGCCAACCGAATTCCAAACCAGTGAGTGGACACTTTCTCTTTTACTTGATTTTCATTTCGTATTTTCATATCAGACTTATTATTCTCGCTATTAGGGCATTAGTTAATTTCTTTGTCAGTTACATTTTATTGAGCATACTTTTAAAAATATTTTAGAAAAGAAATGTTTTCGAAACAAGAGTTTTATATTTTTCGAGGCATGAGGGAAAATCCACCTCAGTATGTAACTCATTCAGTTATGGAATTGACGGACAGAGAACATGTGCACATGTAGAGGACTGGGGGGACGGCGATAATTAACTCCCCCAGATCCTAGTTCAGGACTATGGATGGCAGATACCCCTAAATCCTAGTTTCAGAGCTTGGAGGTTAGCATAGATCCGCACCCCCAGATATAGTTTTGTGGCTTGGGGGACGGCGATACGTAACGCCCCAAGACCACCAGTTTCAGGGACAGTAGTGGCATGCTTTAGGGGACGGCGATACGTAATGCCCCAAAGTCATGGATTTGCACTTCTTTCTCTGGTTAGGCGTATGGGGGGACAACGATACGTAACACCCCCATACATCAAGTTTTTCAGATACAGACCAGTTTTCCAGATATTAGATTTCCAGAAAATAGTTTCAGAGTACATATTTTAGAAACGGTTTTCAGAAAGCATATTTCAGAGAGAT
Source organism: Zanthoxylum bungeanum (assembly GCA_019454045.1). Taxonomy (NCBI): domain Eukaryota; kingdom Viridiplantae; phylum Streptophyta; class Magnoliopsida; order Sapindales; family Rutaceae; genus Zanthoxylum; species Zanthoxylum bungeanum. The sequence continues at coordinate 12,726 of SKCR01033653.1, read as the reverse complement.
AAGCTTTATAGAAGAGATTTCGAACAAGGTTTTCAGAAAAAGAGTTTTTAAATAAGTTATTTCTGAAATGTGATTTCAGAACCAAATGTTTATATATATATATATATATATATATATATATATATAATATATATCAGTTTTTCAGTTTTTCGTCCACTCACTTAGGTCGTACGACGATCTAACCCCCCCCCCCCCCCACTCCCAGTTTTCTTATTTTGCAGGTATTCTTAGAAGACGAGCTCGGGAGGACGGACACTGATGCAGTCGCTAGGGTTTGGAGTCCACCAGTCCAAGACAGAAAAGTATGAGTCCAGTCTAAGTCAAATAAAGTCATGTATTAGTTTTTGGTTATGTGATGGTCAATATAACAGCATGTGTCATTATGTTTACAGTTACTGATGTTGAGTCTGCATTTGTAAAGTTGTTAAGCTTGGGCCACGGTCACATACATATTATATATAATTAGAGAACATAGTATTAATGATTGTTTATGGTTGGAGAATCAGAGGCTTATGGGGTTAGTACGGTCTATCCCCTATCGGTAGCATCTCATGGATTGGGGATGTTACATGATTATAGATTTTGGAACGAAATTGTACTTAAATAGGAGGCCCTATGGGTATTTCCTTGTTAAAAATCGGATTCAGGGTGACTTGAGGGCTGATTTGCCGTGTTGTTATGCGCGTTTGCACGTCGCAACACACAATCATACATTGCCGCGTGACGCGACGCTCAGAGGGCGGCATCGTGATGCGCCAAATTTAATGGCCACAAATTACAATTTTGTCTTTTTTCGAAATTTTGTTCTTATGCGCATCGAGACGCGCATTAATTATTGGGACGCGTGTTTTGACTCTGAAATATACCCTGATTTGCTCCGTATCTTGTCTTTTTCATCCCTGATTAATTCCATTGAGTCCTGAAATTATTTTGACCTGCAAAAACCCACCCAAAATAAATCAATTCGCTCATAAAAATTAATATCATCCACAAACCTTAATATAAATAGATAGTAAATATATGCATATTAACCAGAACACTGAACTCTAAGCCGTGGCACATCCATACTATCGAAACAGAGAATTCCTTGCAAACGAAATTCACAAATCTTCTGTCGGCTCATTTTTCACCTTCAAGAGCACCCTAATCAACTCTTCCTAGAAGTCCCAAAGGTACCACACCGTACACTACTAACCGTATGGAGTTCTGTCTCATTATTAGTACCAATGCCAAATTGAGTGGAAAAAGCTCCAACGACACTCCCCTTGCCATTTTTGATAACACCCCTAACCCCACAACTACCAGGATTATCTCTACAGTCCCCATCAACATTTAACTTAACCCACCTAGGTTCGCAAACGGGTCGAATTTTGAAAAATTCATCTCTAAATTTATAACACCTCGGTTACCATGACTTAATCATGAATCTCCTCATGCATTTATGAGATATAATTTAGTTTCTAATCATGCATTATTAGCACGTTCAATATTTGTATAAATTATTCCGAGATCGCAGAATAACATTTTTCAGTTTTGCGGTACTTTTAAATTTTATCTTGTAATTAATATCCTTTAATATTTCGGCCATAACTTGAGCTACCAATATCCGATTTCAATGATTTCAGTGGCATCTTAGACATAACCCTACAACCATAAAATGAATTGTCTCAAATTTGGAGCAGAAATACGTCATAAACAGTGATTTCATTGGAAATTTTATACTATTTGGAGATTTTAATACAATTTTAGCATGTGACCTATACTTATATTATTATTTTATTTAATAAATATGAACTCATATGTAGCCCATATTTTTTGTATGTATGGCAGTATGATAGTGGTTAGAATATTGTGTATGTGTGTGTTGGGTGCATGGCCGAAATTATAGAAGGCATTGTGTGTGTTTTTAGTGATACTATAAGCATGTAATTGGAGCAGTGATGGGATGGTTACCGCCACGTGTTTGGGTAATTTGGTAAGAGTATGCACAGAAACTTTTTGTTATAACTGTATAGATATAAATAGTAAGTTAGAGTTATGTTATTGATGTGTAAAATGATAATAATGTATCTCGATGTACGAGTCATTTGTTAAAATTTGATGTATCTGAAATATGCTATGTGATATGTCTGACCAGTGAGTTTTGATGAGCGGAAAATATATCAATATTTACCGCTCATTTGTCTTAATATTTTGTACAGTTTCCAAGTTTCATGAATGTTTTGATTTGTTTTTGTGTATTTTACAGATAAAATAAAATCGGGACTCAATGGAATCAATTAGGACTAAATGTGGAATAAATAAGGGCAAAAATTGGACTTGACATTTGGATTTTGGAGGTTGGAAACTGGAAATGACGTTCTAACGAAGTACAATTTCGGAAATTTCAACTTTACGCAATTTTCGTATTTCGGCCATAACGTTTTACTCCGATATCGGATTGAGATGATTCAAGTTCCAGATGAAAGAAGACTTAAAGATCTACAACCTTGATGTTCAAAGGAATTTCGAATTCTGAAGTTTTCAAAACCGAAATTGATGAGAAATTCAAAGTGTGTTATGTGTAATTATTAAAGTCATTATCAAAAAAAAAAAAAAAAATTGGAAAATGACAATTTACAATTGTCAAACTTCCACCAAACATGCTTGGTGCCATGTTTGTTGGAGAAATTTGTGGAGAAATTGGTAGAGGCAAAATTTTACTTATAAATAGAGCTTGATTTCATTTGTAAATTTCATACTTTCCTTGAGGTTTCTATTAAGGAACTTGAGGATTATATCTTGTGTGTTTATTTTTTATTTTAATTATGTATTTTTATTTTTAGTAATAATAGTTTGTATGTTTTTACTTTCTTTTATGTTTTATAGTTAATTTCAGCTGGGGAATGGTGAAACCTTTAATATGATAAGGTAGATTAATCTCACTTAAATTATAATATGGAAATTGTAACTTAATAATATGGATTAAAGTTGATACCGCCTTAATGGCTGATTTTATTCATTTGACATAATATGACACCGCCTATATGGTCTGTCTTTAAGTGACAGATGATATAACCCATCTTGAGAATATATCGCTAACAATCTCCCCATTTTGATGATGGCAAACCTTAAAACTTGTGAAGCTTTGAGAGTCAAAGTTGTTGACGATCTTGCTCCCCCTCAATGTATGTCTTCAATAACTCTATAAAACTTAGAAAAACATATTAGTACAAATTTTCTCCCCTTTAATACAAGGGTGAGGGTAACACAAGTTTTAATCTCATTTCGATGATTTCTGCCCCCATTGACATTATCAAAAAGAATGGAGAAACAATAATTAAGCTTTATGAGTAGATGTGCAATAAACATATGAAAATTCATTAACACGTACACTTAGTATTTTATCCTTTTTGCCAACCAATTAAAAAATCATGCATAGATCATCAAAATCACTCAAATTAAATCAAATCCATGCATTCCATTTTCAACCAATAATACCCAATGGCAAGGCATATTCAATGCTAATAAATCAAAATAATCACAAATATCATAAAAACCATTTAGCCTTATGTGATACCAATTGATATTAAAAGAGATTAATAATTATGATTAAGCATAAGATGATACCAAATGAGAATCAATTGTAATATAATTTGCCTAGTCACTAGTATGCTTCGAATTTTAGTCCAATTCATATCAATTGAAATAAGCATATTTATATAAGTTGGAGGAAACGGTAGCGATGTTTCCATAATCACGAATTTTACTTTTTACCGTTGTCGCTTAGTGACAATCCACCAAAATTCGAACTCATTTATTTTTTAAGATTGTATTTAATATTTTTATTATTGAGCTATTTCCTCATCTCTTTTGAGTCTTTGTGATCATTTCGCATTTCTTATTAGGATCCATTCCCAAAGCTCCTCTTATAAAATTGTTTAATTGTAATTTAGTACCCAACCTTTTTTGGGTCCATGGGGGTTAATTTTTATTCCTTGGGGAATCCATGCATTTTCATTCACATTCTTGTTCATGCACTCAAATATTATGTGTCATTTCTTATTGCATGCATGACATGTGATATTTTCATTAATAGCAACATTTGCATGAGAATTGGATGTCTTTACAAAATAGTTGTTCAAAAATTTTATTTTAATGTAAGCCTACATCCTAATCCTTCCTTTTTAAAAGCACATTTTTGGGATCCAATTAATATATTGAAGTTTTTCTCTCCCAAAGTGAATTTTGCTACAATGTTATACAAATCTACAATCTTTGTATTCAATGCAATTTTTTCATTCATAATAGATTTGCAATCACATGTATTTGAGCTGGATGACATGCTAGATATGTTCTTTTCAATTTTTAGTTGTTCATCTCTTAACCATGCGATTTCTTTCTCATGCATTTCATTTTTCTCAATAATTAATGCATGATCATTTAATAGTAATGAATGTTTATTTTTAATCAATTTATGTTTCTTCTTAAGCAATTCATATAACTCATGTAATTCATTAAAAGCATCAAACAATTCATTATATTCAAGAGAGTCATGTACCTTTTCATCATGGCTTTCATCTAGATCGTCAATGGTCATAAAAGTGAGATTTGTTCTCTCTTCAACTTCCTCCTCGGATGAGCTAGAGTCGTTATCGCTCCAAGTTTCTTTCAGTGTTTTCTTCTTGAATTTTTATTTGAATCTTTTCATAAGGAAATCAGCAACTAAATGACCTGATTTTTCACACGCATAGCAAATAATCTTATATTTCTTATGCTTCCGTGGTCAATTTTGATTTTTCTACTCATCCATCAAAGATTTCTCTTTATATTTTTTGGATTTGAGGAACTTCTTGAACTTATTGGTCATATGTGCCAACCCATCATCACTATCTTCTTCTTTATCACTAGAGCTAGCATCATCTCATCTTCTTGCTTTTAGAGCTAGATTCTTTCTTCCTCTACTCTAATTTTCTTCCTTTTTGTACATCTTAAGTTCCATCTCATATTCCAACTATTTGCCAACCAAATCTTACAATTTCAAATAGTTGAAATTATTTGATTCTTTGATAGAAGATGTTCATAATCTATATTCTTTAGGGAGTGACCTAAGAATTTTCTTCACTTGATTGTTAGGGTCAATGCTTTTCCCTAGAGCAAATCATTGTAAACCTCGAAATCATTTGCTCAATTTCTTCACCAGCTTCCATTTTGAAGCTATCTAAATCGCACATGAACCGGTTGATTTTTGACTCCTTCAGTTGGCTCGTGCCCTCATTGACTATTTCCAAAGACTTTCATAATTCATATGCATTTTCAAATTTTGGATTGACTACGATCAATTGCACAAAGTAGATGGTTGAGTGTCTTATCATTTAAGGAGGATTGAAAGTATTCCTCATTTGTCCATTCAAAATGTGACTTAAGAATCTCTACACCATTGCTATCTTGCATCATTGGCATTTTTGTACCTTGTGTGATCACTTTGAAGGATTGCACATCAACGATAAAAAAATTAGTTCAACATCTTCATCTTCCCATAATTATAGTCGGTTCCGGTGTAAAAGGGAGGTCTAATGGTTGAAAATCATTTGGCAAGATTTGATGAGTTGCTTGTAGAGACCATGATGTATTCTCGGATGGTTAAATCTTTGTTGAGAACACCTCGCTCTGATACCAAATGAAATTACCTACAAGTACACAACAAACACAACTCTATATACCCATTAGGGGGTGGATTGGGTAATGACCTAAATATGCGAAATTAAAATCTTTGTCGATTTTATGCTACAAAGCTTGTAACTTTACCAATTAAGCTTAGGTTAATTTTCTCAATTACAATATAACACCTAAGAGCAAGTTTCTAAACAATAAGCATATATAAAATAAAACTTAAAATAAGTAAAAATTTTAGGGATAGAGAAAATAACACCAATGATTTAAAGTGGTTCAGCCAACAATGCCTACGTCCACTTCACCAAGCCACGCTCGAAGATTTCCACTAAGTTGAGACCACAACTGTAACGACCGGAAATCCGACTAATGTTACATCATGAGATGAGTATTACATAATATAAATTATGTTTGAGCACATATACATTCGTGGGATGACTTTAGGGACAATTGGTGAATTTCTCAAAATTCCGATACGAAACTGTATAATATTCCACTCCGGACAGCCCATGATATTTGGGCCATAACTTTCTCATACGAACTCTGATTTTTATGAATTTTATATCGTCGGAAAGCTGAGATCGATATCTACAACTTCCACATTAAAGAAAAAGATCAGAAACACAAGTCAAAAATCTGGGTGAATAGTGCCGCATACTATCTACAAAAATCTCAAACCTCCTCAATTTTCTACACTTTTCTTTATTAATGTAAATTACAAATAGCCCCTAGTATAAAAGGGGAACTATTTGTACAACCCTAAATTTAGAGAGAAATGAGAAAAAAAAAACGTATAACAATGGGAAGAGAGAAAGAAGAAGGAAAAGAAGAAGATGAAGAAGAATAAGAAGAGAAGGAAAATAAGAAAAAAAGAAGAGGAAAGAAGAAATAGAGAAAATACTTAGCAATCATGGGAAACTTGGAAGATGAAGGAAACAACAAGAAAAAATGTAAGACCCACTTGACCCAAAACTTGGATTTTTAAATTTTAAGAGTTTGATGCCATGTTAGAGAAATTGGCAAGTTATGGGATACTTTTAATTGTTTAGTAAACAAAGAATTATATGGTATGATGAAATATCCAAAATTTAGGAATCTTGAGTATTGGATTAAAGAAAAAAAATGAATAGATTAAGAGTCCATCAGAGTTTGTATAGAGTTTTAGTATTTTCAGTGTTAAAGTAAAAGATGTATGTCATGCACTGTATTGAATAAGTTATTGAAATGTGTTAATGTGTTTATTATCAGAGTTGTGATATGTAGTACTAATGAGTACACTATATGAGATAGTCAGAGGCTGAAGGGGATAGTATGACCTATTCCCTACTGGTAGCATCTCCCGGATTATGGATGTTACAACAACTTACAGTGAGTTTGTTAGTATGTCCTACACATGTCAAGGATCTCTAACAAGATTAAAGTGTGAATTATCAAGTGAAAGTAGCGGAAATACTCACATTGATCGGTTGAGGAATTTCAAAAATTTCCAATGGATGTAGAAGCTCCAAGATTTGTGTTGAGTTCTAAACTCTTGGGTGAGTTTCCCTATCACCTTGATTTAACTCCTTAGCTTGATGAATTTTTGCAACAAAAATTCAAGAACAAGAAGGAGATGGTTCGGCCAAGAGAGGGAAGAGAGAAGATGAGTGAATAGTTGTGTTGATTTGGTTGGTGTGTGAGTTTAATGAATCCAATTCACTATTCCAACTACTTCCATCACATGTCAAAATGTTGATGTAAGTAAAGTGGGTCCCACCACTTTAAATTCAAAATTTAGTTGGCTTACACAACACACTTTGGGCCCGGGTTCGTTTAATCCGATTAAACGAATTTTCCGTCGCGACGTAATTAAATCCAATTTAATTAAATAATAATGCCTAGCAAAATTATTACGAAAGTTGATTATGAATTAATTCCAAATTAATTTGTTCACTCGAATTAAAATCCAATTTTAATTCCGTATTGAAATCCAATTTCAATTAATATATCCAATATATTATTTTAGCCCAAATAAATAAATTAAATAGAAAAATCCAATTTAACTATTAAATTTATTTAATTGATTAATTAAAAATTAATCGCGTTCTCTCTTCTAGACGAATTTATTCCCAGATAAATTCTTACGGCAATTAATCCCAGATTAATTTTCTCTCTTAATTAATCCTAGATTAATTATTTTCAAGTCAAATGTCATTGGTGAATCTTTAGGAAGTGACCCAAGAGATTCATGGATATGTTGGCAGTAAATACGGTTGTCGGACTATCCGACATGTGCGTATCTCGTGCCATGTTCTCACCAATTTACAAGACATTGTTGGCTTTTAGCAAAGCACCGTACCTACCCAATTCTCCAGAAATATTCAACGAGGAATATATAATATGTATCAGGCGTAGTATACAAAGTATTGCGTAATACGATCCATTATCGGATGTCACATGCTAGGCCTAGGGCTGGAATTATGCCTGCCATGTACGAAGCATATATCGGATCACATGTAACTAGTATCTGTAATCGGATAATCATGACCTAATCATATTATCCAGATAGCTGCAGCATTTACGAGTACCAGTACCGTATCCTATGTGACCATCATCTCCATATGACTGAAGTGATACTCCCATCTTGGCATCACGTCCAATACACTACGATTCTTAGTAAACCCAGCAGAGGCGTACAGAAAACCTGTTAAAGCTCCGGACGACCAAAACCAAAGCAAACTGATTGTCGCAAGTATTAGTGATGCAAGTATCAGGTTAAAGATCACATACACCTACCCTGATTCAGATTCCCATAGACATATAGTCATACTACCAATGGGACTCCGAGGGGTCTATCCAGAGCGAAGCTGTTCCCGGTCCAACGGCTAACAGAACCTCTTATCACACTTGCATAAGTATCCAATACTTAAATATATGAGAACTATGTTGTTAAGCTTCCATAACGCGAACAAGTGTAATACTAATATATTCCGCATTATCGATGTCCAGTCTCGATAATACTACGACTAGGGACATTTAATGATCAAATCATTTGTGGATTAATATTGTCTCATATCTTATTAATCTAGTTTAACCATATGGACTTTTATCATTTATATATCCAAGTAATTCAATTACAAAATAATAAAATAGCAATTTCCTATGTCACATAGTTAATTTGTACAAAACACCATGTCTTTTACAAATATTGATGCTATGGGTCATAATTGTCCAACAATCTCCCACTTGGCTCATAGCCAATCACTCAAGTATCTAACACATAAACTATGCATGTGTCACTCAAACTTTTACTGAGAAATAGCTTTTGTCAGTTGATCTGTAATTTCGTCATCTGATCTGATCTTCTCAATCTTCACATCGCCACAATGTCTGATCTCACGAATCAGATGGAAATGTCGAAGTACATGCTTGGACCGTTGATGAGACCGCAGTTCCTTAGTCTATGTTATAGCCCCGTTATTGTCATAATACAAAGGTACGGGCTCAGCTGTTTATGGAACTACTCTGAATCCAATTAGGAATTTACGGATCCAAACTACTTCTTTTCCTGCCTCAGCCGTAGCAATGTATTCTGCTTCTGTTGTTGAATCAGCAATAGTCTCTTGCTTGAAAGATTTCCAGCTCACTATTCCGTTGTTCAAACAAAATATGTACCCCGATTGCGACTTACAATCGTCTTTATCGGTTTGGAAACTTGCATCGGTGAACCCAGTCACCTCAAGTTCTCCATCTCCATAGACTAAGAAAGTATCCTTAGTTCATCTAAGATACTTAAGGATGTTCTTAACAACAATCCAGTGACCATCACCTGGATCAGCCTGATAGCGACTGCACATGCTCAAATCATACGAGACATCAGGTCACATACATATCATGGCATACATGATCGATTCGACTGCTGAAGCATACAGGATCCGACTCATTGTATCTCTCTCATCTTGAGTTTTAGGACACATGTCCTTAGATAGAGAGACGTCATGTGACACTGGAAGCAGCCCCTTTGGACTGATCCATGTTAAATCTCTTCAACACTTTGTCAATGTACGAGCTCTGGGAGAGTCCAAGCAGTTTTCTAGATCTATCCCGGTAGATTTTTATTCCCAGAATAAAGGCTGTTTATTCCAGGTCTTTCATGGAGAATTTTAATGAAATCCAAGCTTTCACCGATTGTAGCATGGGAATGTTATTACCAATAAGCAATAAATCATCAACTTATAGGACAATGAATGTCAGTGTGCTCCCACTAACCTTCTTATATACACAAAAATCATCTTCATTTTGAATGAAACCATATTCTTTTATGATCTCATCAAAATGTTGGTTCCAAGAACGCGATGTTTGCTTCAATCCATAAATGGATCGATTTAACTTGTAAATCTTGTTTGCATGTTTTGGCACGACAAAACCATCAGGCTATTGCATATAAACATCCTCCAAAAGGTTTTCGTTAAGAAAAGAGGTTTTGACGTCCATCTGTCATATTTCATAATCGAAATATGCAGCAATAGCAAACATTATCCGAATGGATTTAATCATGGCAACAGGTGAAAAAGTCTCGTCGTAATCGACACCATGTCGTTAACGATACCCTTTCGCTACAAACTTAGATTTATACGTTTGTATGTTGCCATCCATGTCTGTTTTCTTCTTGAAGACCCATTTACAACCAATAGGCTTAATGCCTTCTTGTGCATCAACCAGTGTCCAAACTTGGCTGGTATACATGGAATCCATTTCAAACTTCATGGCCTTTTGCCATAAAGTGGAGTCGATACCTTGTATCGCTTCCTCATACGTAGCATGTTCATCTTCCTCAATAAGATTAATATCTACATGAGGTGAGATCAGAACCCATACCTCTCAGGTTGTTTTCTGACTCTCTCCGACCTACGTGGTTCTTATGTATTAGAAGATTGTGGAACAGTCTCATCCCTGATGAACTGTTTGTGTTCCGTGAAGAGGTCGATGCCAGGAACAGTATCACTCTGATTTTCCTCGAGTTCTAATTTCCTCTCACTTATCACTGCATCTATGAATTCCTTTTCAAGTAAAACTGCATGAAGAGCAACCAATATTTTGTTCTCTTGTGGGTTGTAGAAGTAATATCTTTTGGTTTCCCTATGATAACCTACAAATAGGCACTTATCCGATTTGGGTTCAAGTTTGGTACCATCCAAACGTTTAACATATGCCCAGCATTCCCAAATCTTCAGGAATGAGAAACCTGGTTTCTTTTCTGTCCATATTTCATATGGAGTCTGTCCAACAGACTTTGACGAAACCTTATTCAAAATAAGTATTGCACTATTTAATGCGTATCCTCAGAAGGAAATTGGTAGCTCAGTACGATTCATCATTGACCTTACCATGTCCAACAAAGTTCAGTTTCTCTGTTCGGACACACCATTCAATTGAGGTGTTCCGAGAGGAGTCCACTGTGAAAGAATACCATACTCTTTCAAGTAATTTTAAAACTCATTGCTTAAGTATTCTCCACCACGGTCTGACCGCAATGTTTTAATACTTTTGCCAGTCTGTTTTCTACTTCGTGTCGAAACTCTTTGAATTTCTCAAAAGTTTCCGACTTGTGTGTCATAAGATACACATAACCATAACGCAATGCATCATCCGTAAAGGTTACGAAGTATTCATATCCACATCTAGTCTGGCTAGACATGGGCCCGCATACGTCACTATGAACGAGGGCTAACAGCTCGGTGGCACGTACACCCTTACCACTAAAAGGTGTTTTAGGAATTTTACCTAATAATAAGATTCGCAAACGTCATATGAATTAGGATCAAATCCGTCCAAGTATCCACTTTTCGAAAGTGTGGATATACGAGTCTTGTTAATTTGTCCCTAACGACAATGCCACAGATAAGTTTCATCTGTTTTACTCAATTTGAGCCTTTTGTTTGTCATGTTATATGTTTGAGATTCATTTATATTCAAAATATAAAGACAATTATTAACATCTGTTGTACATATCAAAATATCATCTTTATATACAAAACACCTAGTGTTCTGGAATACAAAGGTATACCCGCATCGGGTTAAACTAGATACAGAATTGATGTTTCTAGTCAAACTAGGTACAAATTAATAGTCCTCTAAGCTAAGTACATGCCCCGAGGGAAGATTCAAAACATAGGTGCCAACGGCCAAAACGGTGACTCTAGTCCCATTTCCGACTCGGAGGTCGATCTCTCATGAAGCCAGTCTCCTGCTAATCTGCAGATCCTGCACATCAGTACATATGTAAGTACCACATCCATAATAAAAAATCTAATTTTTAAAACTAGTAGTGGACATGTTTATTTCAATAACAAACATATCTGAGGCCGGAGCCTTGCCCACCCTCGCTTCCTTCAAGTCTGCCTTGTACTCACGACGGTCACGCTTCCAGTGACCCCGTTTGCCACAGTGTAGGCATACATCTTGGGATTTGTCCTTAGTCTTCCCAGAAGACTTTGATGATTTTGCCTTGCCATTTTTCTTCTTTTTCTTCACACCTCCAGAAGCCTTCGGCGAACCCTTGGCCTTCTGGGATGTCGAAGTAAGATGCGCCTTGCGCTTCTTGCCCTTCAGAAGCTCTGGCTCTGCTTCTTTCAACATCGTCATTAACTCTCCAAGAGTCTTTTCTCGGTTCATCATATTGTAGTTCATGATGAACCCGCCCCAGCAGTCGGGCAGAGACTGTAAGATCAAATCTACAGAAGTCTCGGCCTCGAAGGTAATGCTCAACTGACCTAGCTGTTCAATGTCAGCAATCATGTATGACACATAGTGTTCGCCAGATGTACCCTCTGAAATACGCGAGCGAAAGAGCTTCTTTTACAATTCATACTTCAAATATCTAAGGTTAGATCTATGAAGATCCTTCAATTTCAACATCATGTTATAAGGATCCAATCATTTGTTCTGACAACGGAATTGAGGAGTCATTGCAGCAAGCATGACGGATTGAGCAGTAAAGTTATCATCTGGATGAGTCTTCCAAAGCTCATGATTAATTGGTCGCTTAAGTCCGGGCTCAGGCCCGAGAGGTCTCTCTATAGAATAGAGTAACTT